>JAVSCE010006116.1:0-229997 GCA_032199065.1 Smutsia gigantea
GGGTGGGGATGGGGGGATTTGGTGCTTTTCCCCAAGAAGGGTGGACAGACATGGGCAGCAAGCAATGGGTGCTAAGATGTTCCCAATGCCAGAGCCCCCATTGGGGTTCCTGCATCTTACAACCTGCCTTTCACTGCCCATTTTCCTTAACCTTCTTTTCCCAAACCAAGTGGACACTTCATCTATGGCCCCCATTTTCCTGAGCTGGCAGGAGCCAAACCTCCCAAGTGGTGCAGGCTGCTTGGGGAGGGAGACATCGAGGACATATCATGGACAGAGACACCCAAGGGCATCCTCCAGACAGCTAGGCCTCTCCCCTCTCCTGATCCCCTCCGTATCTGCACTGTTGAATCGACCCCACTATATCCCTCCACCTTGTAGCTTCTAAGACTTCTTCTAGAAGGGGAGCGAGAACTTCACAGCAAGTGAAGTATCCCAACTCCAGTATAAACCAAGAGGGCCTCCCAGGAGAAGGTGGCACAACTCATAATGTCCAACCTTTAACATCTATCCTGTGCCAGACACCAGGAAAGGTGCCTTGCAGAGATTATTTCTAATTTTCCCATCAGCCTCGCAAGGTTGGTCATCACTGTGCCTGTCCCATGGATGAGGGAACTGAGGCTGGGGGATTGAATTACTTATTGGGGGTCACGTAGCCAGGAAATGACGAGGCCAGGATTCATACTTGGATCTGCCTGACCCAGACCCCTTGTTCGTTTCACACCAACATACTTCCCTTCCTCCTATCATCAATATGCTCTTCAAAACCCTTAGATACATCTACCTCAAGCCTGAGCAGGCCAGCACCTGCAGCCGGGTTCATCATTTTCACACTGGCCTCCATCCTGTCATTTCTGAGCTCCACATTCTGCTGAGGCTCCCAGTGCCCCAGAGAAAAAGATCCTTTGCTGTGTATTGAGGCCCTTGTTCCACACCTCCCACCAGATCCCTCTGCTGTGTTCCAGTAGGAACCCTTCACTCCAGACACACTGGGGTCTCAGTCCCCTGCCCAGCCCACCGCAGCAGCCCCCACTTTTGCTCACACTGTGACCCATTCTCCCCAACCCTCTCTGCTAAGCCAGCTCTCACCCAACCAGCCAAACCCAGCTTCTCTTCTGGAAACCTTTGGCCAACCCAATCCTTGCTGGCTTCTCTTCTCTTGATCTTTGCAAGCAGGAATCCACCCCCTCTTCTCTGCATCCCCCACAGTGCCTGTCGTGGAGCTACGCACACAGTAGGCACTTGACAGAATTCATCCAATGAGCAAAGATAAAAAAGCCTGCATTAGGACTTCAGTGGCAAGAAACACCCAGTGCAGTTAATGTGGGGCAAAGTATACTGGAGAAATACTGGGATACCCCAGAGAATCAAGGAAATGGGGAAAGATGGAGGTACACCTGGGCTTCTGGAATAATTGGGAACATGGTCCCAAATACTGCAGTGCTAGTGTTGTGGGTGACTTTCACCTGTTCTCTGAATGTCAACTTTATTACCTCCACCAGAGATCTGCTAAGTCATTCACATATTCATTCAACAAACATTGGGCCCTATTCTGTGCCTGGGTCATTGTTCTAGAGACTAGTGATACAGCAGTGGACAGTATGGACAGTAAGCAAAGATACAGTGTATCAGAGGCCGATGGGGGTAGGGAAGGCCAGGGTATTGGAGAAGGGGCTGCCATTTCATATAGCATGGTCAGGGAAGGCCTTATAAGACCACATTCAACCAGAGTTGTGACGCTGAGACAATGAGTATACAAACATCTGGAGGGGGAGCTGGCCAAGTGGAGGAAATAGCAAGGGCAAAGCCCTAAGGCTGGCGTGCACATGGTGTTCAAGAAAGAGCAAGGAGACTGATGGGCTAAGGCAGAGTCGTGAGGAAGGAGTGGTGGAGATGAGCTCAGGTACTCCCACTTCTTACCACTAGGAATCCTGACTCTTTTTCTGGGCCCAGGGTTCAAAATCCCAGAGAAGGATGTGATTGGCCCACTTTGATCAGGTGCCCTCTCCTGGGCCAGCCACCGCTGTCCATGGTCAGTAAGAACTTGGCAGCGCCAGTGCACAACACAAGGTTGAAGTGAGAGGTGGAGAGAAGAGGGCAGCTCCAGAAGTGGGAGGGTCCAGGGCAGGACAAAGCAATTCACCAGAAATCCTCTGGGACAACCTGCCACGGCCCTGTAGGAGTCTCCCTGGTCACGTATTCCCACGCCGCCTCCTGCATCACTTTGTAGGGGTGTTCTCTACATTTCAGGTATGTAGTGGATAGAGCAGGTGTTCAGTTCTTGGTGTGACAGGACTCACCTTGGGGCTTGCTGTGGTTCTACCCACAGCCTCAGAGATGGACTTGTGAAAAGGGTGAGGCACTGGGCAGTGCCTCAGAGGGAGGGCAGCACACCCCAGTCCCTAGTGGAGACCGTGCAGCAGCCCCCCAGGTACCGCCAAGGAAGTTGGGAAGATCTGAAATGAGACCAGAGCAACTGTGTGGGTGAATAAATAGGGCACCATTCTTTGGAGGTGGGATTTCTGGGTTTCCACAAAGTGGCCATTACAATATCCAGTGTCTGGCTGAGACCCAGGGTGGCCAGAGTGGCTTCAGGCCAAGGAAGTGTGGGCAAGGAGCAGCCACAGAATCCAGCCGCCAAAGGTGAGGCTGCTGGGATCCCACAGGGCTGAGGGAGGGATGTGTGGAGGGAGGCACTGACCTAGCCAAGCCTGGATCCAGAGAGCCACAGCACCGCTATCCACCTTCTCCCCTGTCCTCCCCAAGAACCTGGAGGAGGATCGGGGAGCAGAGCCGGCAGCTCCCCTGCCATGACAGGGTAGCACGGAATCATCAGCAGTCAGGGGGCCTCATCGGGAAGGAGAAAGACAGCCGTGTCCCTCTCCTCTCTCATATGCCAGCCTTGGAAACCACAGGTTTGGGCAGGATGGGCTGGGGGTGGCCAGGAGGGAAGGAGAGAACATCTCTCCCTGTGGGGTGGAATTCAAGAAGTGACCGTGCTGTTATTCTTCTTCAGCTAAAAGCCTCCGATGCGGATGAGGGCGAGTTTGGGCGTGTGTGGTACCGCATCCTGCGTGGTGAGTGGAGTGCCCCGGGATGGAAGGGGGTCCTCCTGCCCTGGGGATGGCAGAGTCTCTGGGTGCCAAGGGTCTGGGAGGCGAGACCAAGGGAGCCCCAGGTACTGTACACAAGGGCGGGCCAGAGAGAGGAAACAGGGGCATTCTCTGATCATTTCCAGAAAATTGGATGTCTTTTAATTGAGGGTGCTGCACTTGATTGCTATGCGCTCGGAATTCCTCATGTCACCTTGACAAGGAGGCCTTGGGGACCAGGGCAGCTCCCAACATCGAGTTCCCTGGATATCGTCATTGGCTCAACACGTATCATGTGCCCATCCCTGAACCAGTCACTGTGGCCTGGGACACCCCTCCCAGAGTGAGCCGCTGTGAGGACAAAGCACAGAAATGAGGTCTCATTGGGCTGACTGGAATCACATGATCGGCTCTGAACCAATCAGTCACTCCGGTCAATATGCCGATCTGCCCACTCCTGGAATGGGGGTAACATCACCCTTACACAAAGTAGATGAACTGAGAGTGGAGAATGATGGCTCCCCAAAGGAAAATCAGGCTGCTGGTACCACAAAATGGTGGAATAGGCACTGGACCAGCCCAGAGATGTCCACAAAAACCTCAGTTCAACTAGCGACAGATAATTTCGTTTTGGTTCTCTTTTTATAGTGCCCCAGTCCCTCTGAAATACTGAATACCCTGACGCTCTGGGTATGGGGGAGCCCTGGGGGGCCATAAGGAGGGCACAGGGCGGGCTTCTGTCCCCCTCCCTCAAATGGGGAGAGACCAGAGCAGCATGAGGCAGAGGCTTCCTTGCCATTGTGAGCTCTGCCTCAGCTCCTGGGACCTCTGGGCAGGGTCGGCACCCTGAAGGGTCTGGTCCCCAAGCTCCCACAATCTCACGAGCTTACTGCTCCAAGACAGAGCCCATGCAGACCCTCTGTCACTCCACACAGGTAACCACGGCAACAACTTCCGGATCCATGTCAGCAACGGGCTCCTAATGCGAGGGCCCCGGGCCCTGGACCGGGAGCGGAACTCATCCCACATGCTGACAGTGGAGGCCTACAACCATGACCTGGGCCCCATGCGGAGCTCCGTCAGGGTGAGGCTGGGGACAGGCTGGGGCAGCTCACAGACAGCCAGTCAGAAGGTTGGGAAGCCCCTCATCCCCTCCAGCTCTGACCTCATAGGTGGGCCAAGGCAAGAGCTGGACTGGAGACGGCCACCCCACTGGTTTAGGTGCAGAATGACACCTGGAGATAAGGGTACTGTGGGAGATGCCACAGGCGCAGCCCAGCTTGAGATCTTGTACGTGTCATTTTGCTCTGAGCCTCAGTTTCTACAGATGTGGAAGGGGGCCGTTCATGCTGATGTCTGTCCACAGGGATGAAAGAGATGTCCTTACCATACTAACTCCCTATATCTACACAGCTCTCTAGGGTGAGCCAGGAGATCTCACAAATCATGATCTTGGAGGTGTAGCTGTCGCTAACTTCATTTATAGATAAGGAAACTGAGGCATAGCAAAGTTGCTAGTGATAGAAGCAGGACTTGAGCCCAGGTCTTCTGAGTCCAAATTCAGTGCTCTCTCCATTGAATACACCCCTCCCAGCTACCCCTTCCAGGGTGTTCTTTTGTGCCCATCCTCACTCACCTCGGGCCTCCCCCCTATGCAGCCCAAACCAAATCAACCTTAATCCTCCTGGACAGTCAGCAACAGACACACAAACCTTCAGGTTTCTTCACTGTCTGGCCCAGTGGCAGGGAGACGACTGAGAAAAGTGAAATGATCTCACCCCCCACCTCCACGGCACACTCAGCAACCTCACAGCCCCTTCCCTTAAACGGTGTGGAAAGTGAGTCAGACCCCAGAGGTGAAGAGTAGGAGGGAGAGGGGGAAGTCGGGGTGGGGAGCAAGCAGGGACTTTTACCCAGAACTGAGTGGGGCAGAGTGAGCTCCCCTTATCAGCACCATCTCCACCTGCTGGAAACAATGAACGGAAGCCTTCCTGGGGTCACCATCATGCAGGGCGCATGGGTGACAGCCTTGGCCCATTTCTATGCGAGGAGAAGCCCAGGTCCTTATAGCTGCCTGTCTGACTGAGAAGGGCCAGGTGGACATGGCTGAGGGGGCCAGAACCCTGGAGTTTTACACCTTGGGGCTGCTCGGGATGATTCCAGGGCTCTGGTGACGAGCGTCAAACACAATCACCATCAAACACAATCACCTGAATGCACACAGGACAGGCCGACATGGCCACACTCACCTACCCGACTGTGAATCACTTATTCATATGCTGATTCACACCGTGATCAGGGGGCCCACGTCAGGTTCTGCCATTTGTGGGGTCAGCTTCAGGCCACAAAGTAACTGATGTCAGTGTAGGCTGGTCGGCCGTCTGGACTGCAGGCCGCCTGATCACAGCCCTCCTGTGGAGCACGCAGCACCTCTGTCCATGGCCTGCCCCTAGCACTGCCTCAACACTGTGGCTGCAAAGCTTCCTTAGTCACAAACCTTTTCAAACAAAATGGTGTGCAGTGCCCCAGGGTACTGTGTCAAATCGATCAAAGCCAGACTGTGTCAATTAGGGGCAGGGTGGGATGCCCAGAGCTACACCTGCTCAGGCCCCCTCCACTGGCTCCTGGGAAGTAACAAGCCCTTACATGGAACTTGCTCTGTGCCAGGCATTTTTTAAGTGCTTTGTGTTCTTGAACTTGTTAATCCTTATCACAGCCCTGGGAGGTAGGCACTGTTGTTATACCCATTTTATAGATGAGGAGATTGAGGCAAAGAGGGATTGGCCAATGTGTTTAGGGTCACACAGCAGTAAGGGTAGAGCTAGGCTTCACACAGAGGCAGTCAGCTCAGGTCTGTTCTCTTAATGACAGCCTCACCTCAGGCTCTTTAGAGCACAGAGACCAATGCTACCTTATCATTTTAAGGTGGAAATTTGGAAGCTGGTGGTTGCAAGTATACAGCCCCAATGCCCCTGAGCCTCAGGAGAGCTAGAGACTTTCTTTCCTGAAGACAGTGAAGGGACTCCAGCTTTGCCCTGGGTCCATTTTCTCAGCAGTAGCAGAGATGGCTTGCCGGGACCATCCACATTCTCCAGTTGCTGCTTCAGAAACCAGGGATAGCACAGATGAGGGGCCAGGAATCATGGAGTACAAAGGTCCTCACGGAAACTGGGGGCCTAATGCACATGCACGTGCACACGTCCTGTTGGGCCCAGCACTGGATAGAAAGTGGGCTGGTTCTCTAGGGAGCCCGGTGGCTCAGTAGCTAAGCCCTCCAGCTCAGCAAGAACTTGGCAGACCTGTGTGTTTCCTGTACATCTGTGTCTCTCAGGTTTGCAAACCACACACCCACCATTTTGCCTCCTGTCTCAGCTGCTAAAAACAAGGCTGAAACCAACAAGAAAAGAGTGGCATGCAGCCAGCCTCATGGAGGACGTGCCACACCCAGGCTCCATGCCACCTCCCTCCTCATTTTCTAGTACTGTCAGACTAGCCCTGTTTTTTACCCCACGACCCTTGGAGTCAGGGCAGTTTGGACAAGCAGACTAGTGAAGAAGAAGGTTCACAGTTTTGGAAGATGAATGGTTAGTTTCTGTTTACAGAAAGAGAGTTCCTGAAATTCATCCATGCAAATTCCCCACACACCCGCCCCACCCAGGATCTCCCCAGCCAAATTCTTAGTGAAGCCAAACTTAGAACGTTCCGGCTTGTAAACAGCTGTGCTCTGGGACGGGTACTTTAGTTTGCATAGTGGGTTCTGGGTGTCTGGACATGAAAGTCTGATGACACAGCAGGACTGTGGAAACCCTAATAGCAGAGTAGAGAAACCCTCCATATGCCTCTCCTCCCCCTAGCTCTGCCACCACCCGCACCGCAGAGTTCACTAATCAGGCCACCATTTCTGCTTGTACCAACAGAAGCTCCTTTACTTGTCTCCAGCTACTTTCCAGCTAAGAGGAGCCAGGGCTGATTCCAGAGGCAGTGATCAGTCAGAAACCAAACATTCACTCTCAGATTGTGCCTTGGGCCCCACCATTCATGCAGGTGCCCATGTGTGAAATTTGTGCTCTACATCACCACCCCATCCCATTTGCTCCCCCACCATTGTGCTGACGAGCTCCTGCTGACCCCAGCTCTGTTAGGCTAGAAGGAGGGTGTCTCTCCTGCTCTGGGGCCAGCTTGTCCCCAGCAGAGAGCAGAGCGGTAGGGTTGGTAGACTGGGAACAAGGAGACCCCTTACTCTCTTCCAGCTCTCTCGGTAACCGAGAGGCCTTAGGCAAGTCCCTCCCCCACTTCTGGGCCTCTGTCCCCATCGGGAGAAGAGGCAGGCACCGTGGGCCTCCCTACAGCTCCTTAAACACCAACACTGACACACTCCCCTCCCCACCACACTGTCCTTCTGACACAACTGTGGGCCAGACCCCACCTTGCTCCTCTGTGTGTGAGGGGCAGGCAGGTGGTGCGGTGGAAAGAAGGGTCATGCTGATCTGTAGCCATAAACATCTCTCTCCATTCACATCTTTTAAACTGTTTTATTTTTGTTACATAAGACGGACATGTTCATTAGCAGTTAGAAAGTACAGATAAACAATGATGAAAATTATGCACAATTCTACAGTTCAGAAATAGCCGTTGTCATGGTCGGGGTCCCCAGACGCAAATCGCAGACAAGGGCCGAAGTGAAAGTGATCAATAGGAAGTGTCCCCAGGAAAAGCCAGAGGGGTGTGGGACCAGGAAGGCAAGGCAGCCAGCACGCAGGAAACTTTGACTCAGTCCCACAGGGAGCTCTGGAGAGAGTCACCTCAGCTGCTCCAGTCGGGGCTGAGGAAGTCAGAGCATTTGCACTCCACGCCCCTCGGCCACTGGCTAAGGGCTGTCCCGGGGGACATAATTCCCGGGCACTTGTGGCTCTCTGGGCGTGGGCCTCCGGCAGCCTGCGTGGAGTGGGGTGACTGCCCTATGAGGAGCTGCGGGTCCTGGCCGCCAGCAGTGAGAACACTCTGAGAACCTAACGGGGCCTGGGCACCAACGTCCTGCACTACGACTGCAATTACCGTTTTTATGTCTATTCTCCCAGATGTACTTTGGTGTTTGAATGGGGTCACTTTAAACCCTTCCAAGCACTTTTGCAGAGCCTGCCTCATTTTGTCTTCATGACAACCCTAAGAGTGGCAGGGGACATGAATTATTATATTGATATGACTGTTCCATAGCTGAGAAACTTGATGGCCCTAAAGATTCACTGATCAGTCACAGGTTCCCACAGGGTTGGTAGCAGAGACAAAGGTAAGATAAGATTCATTCCTTAACAAATAGTGTTTGAGCACCTGCCACGTGCCGGGTACTGTGTACCATGGGGGACAGAGTGACCAGCCAGACAGCCCCAGGCCCTCCTTGGGGAGCTCACAACAAGCCCGGGTGAGCCTAGCCCTGGGCTTCTCCCTGACCTTCCACCCCTGGCGCGGCTCCTACAGGTGATAGTGTATGTGGAGGACGTCAACGATGAGGCCCCCGTGTTCACGCAGCAGCAGTACAGCCGCCTGGGGCTTCGCGAGACTGTGGGCATCGGCACCTCAGTCATCGTCATCCAAGCCACCGACCGGGACACTGGTGAGGCCAGGAGGGAAGCCAGGGAATTCCATTCCCTAGAGTGACCCTCCCAGCTCGGCCCTCCTGTTCCTGTGGGGCCTGCTGCACGATATTCCCCCATTCAGTGGCTGCGAGACTGGGCAGGGGGTCCTGGGATGGTCTTGGTGTCCCCACCAAGATGCCCGGGCCCAGGGCATTGGGGTCAGGGGAGGTTGTCCTAATCTCTAGATGGACAGAGGAGAGTTGACAAGTTTGGGGCGTCGGATCTGTCATTGCAGGACCTGGGAGCTCTGGGCTAACTGAGACCTCCCCTCCAGTCAGCCATGGCTCTGTGTCCTGCAGGCCCAGCTCAGGGACTGACACACACAGTCTTCATAAGGGGTAATTCTACAGGGTGATAGTCTGTCCAAATGGCAGCCTGGACCTCACTGAGGACCCTAGACCCCAGAGCTGGCCACAGTTAGCTGTGTAAAACAAAGGAGAATGTGACCAGGTCACTGTGGCCTTCTTCCGAGGGCCTGGCTCTCTGGGCCAGGAATACAGCCAGAGAGGAGCTCTTTCCTGGGTTTCCTGGGGGTCCGCTGCCCCCTAGAGAGGCTCCCTGAGCTTTTCCTAGTTCCCCAACTCCTGCCGTTCCTTCATGTCAGCTGCTGTCGTGGCTTCCAACCCAACCCCTCTCTGCATCCACAGCCCCCCTGGGGCGCAGGACGGAGTGGAGGGAGAAATGGGTCTGAAAGCTGTCAGGTGACTGCTCTCCCATGGCACATTTATACAGCCCAGGTCACATAGAGTACTATGGCCCAGTGGTCAGAAAACCTTTGCTGGGTCAGGAATCCCTTTGAGAAACTAGTAAAAACCATGGATCCCTCCCCAGAAAAATGTATATCCATTTAGTTTTGTGAATAATCTCAAGAAGTCTGGGATTTCCTGAGTGGTTTTAAGATCTTTCACCTCAAAGTCCACGGCTTCAGCTAAGCAGCCTCAGCTCGAGCTCTTGGTTGAGGGTGTATTCCAAGGCCCAGGGATCTGGGGTGGAGGAGTGGGGAGAACCAGTGAAGGTGTCTGGCTGGAGGAACAAACAAAGGTGTGGTCATCTCTTGAGGGTGCCACCCTAACACTTTCTAGAGCAAAGCCCCCACTATAGGAAATCTCTCATTTTTCCACCCTCTGCTTGTCCAAATACCCAAGAGAAGTGCTTGAGCTTGAACTTTGAGGCGCTAGGAGCAGGACCAAACCCCTTTGACATATCTCCCATGCCAAGGCCAAGCCCCAGAGGGGCTCAGTAGTATGTACCAGATCCTTGCTGTCCATATAGACCTTGACCTCATCCTCTGCCACATCTCTTGGCACAATCCAACCCACAGAGGTAGGAGGGCCAGTGCACACTGGGTAGGCCAACCAAGGACCCATGCCCTGTCCCGCAGGGGCCACAGCCAGTGTGGAGGGGGTCTGGGACTCCACAACCTCTTGTGTCCTCCTGCAGGGGATGGCGGCCTGGTGAACTACCGCATCATGTCAGGCGCAGAAGGGAAGTTCGAGATCGATGAGGGCACGGGGCTTATCATCACTGTAGATTACCTGGATTATGAGACCAAGACCAGCTACCTGATGAATGTGTCTGCCACTGACCAGGCACCCCCCTTCAACCAGGGCTTCTGCAGCGTCTACATCACTCTGCTCAATGAGCTGGATGAGGCCGTGCAGTTCTCCAACGCCTCCTATGAGGCTGCTGTCTTGGAGAACTTAGCCCTGGGCACTGAGATTGTGCGGGTCCAGGCCTACTCCGTCGACAACCTCAATCAGATCACCTACCGCTTCGATGCCTACACCAGTGCCCAGGCCAAAGCACTCTTCAAAATAGATGCCATCACGGTAAGAGAAGCTGGGGGCAGGCACAGCAAGGGTCTCTCTGGGGACAGGGAGCTCAATTTTTAAAGCTAACCAGTATTTATTGAGCTCCTTATATATGTATGGCACTTTCCTCTTTATCATAAGGTGTCTTTGAGATAAATATCCCTGGGATATATCCCTTTTAATATTGGGGTAAGTTAAAGTTTATACCTAGGCAACCTGGTACCCTTGTTAGTAGACAATGAAAGCTATGCAAGTCATCACGTTTCCCTTTTTACCTTGGCCATTAGGCAGCTCAGATAAAAATTTTGGGCTTCATGATGATAGCTAGTCTTCGCAAGGTGTCTGGTACAGCTCTCTCTTATCTACTATCTTACTCATCCATCTTTGCTTTGGTGTGTCTTTTATCAGACTCCCTTCTTAGAAAATAGGCAAGTTACAAGTCACTACAATGTGCCAGGCCTTGTCATGGGGAATATTGGGAACACAAAGATGACCAAGCCCTCAAACAGGTAGAGGTGGGAATAGTCAGGGATGCAAACCGCAGCACCACAAGGGGAGAGATGAAAAGAGCCACAGTAGAGATTTAATGGAACCACTCTGAGGCCCAGATAAGAGAGTGATCATACCTGGCTGGGGAAGCAGGAAGCCTACATAAAGAGGTGGTGTCTGTGGCATTTGAAAGAGAGGTAGGATTTCAGTCATCAGAGCTTCATGGAGAAGTCAACCAGACAATGTGGAAGTGGGAACACAGGCAGAATGTTCAGGGTTAGTGAGGAAGCCGGTTCAGCCAGAGCACGGGACTGCTTGGGGGCAGGGCACCCTCTGCCTGATGGGTGCAATATTGCCATTCGCCCATCTGACCCTCTCCCTGCAGGGTGTGATCACAGTTAAGGGCCTGGTGGACCGGGAGAAAGGTGACTTCTACACCTTGACAGTGGTGGCGGACGACGGTGGCCCCAAGGTGGACTCCACCGTGGTGAGTGGGTCCCCACATGAGAGCCTGTCAGCAGCCCGAGGCGCCTGCAAACCCACATCTTCAGCAGTCACCCAGCATGCGGGCCGGGCAGTGGGCGAGGGTTTCAACAGCCTAGGGGTGGCATTGTGGCCAGCCATGCCGCGCCCTCCTGGGCAGCCTGGGCCAAGGATGAGACCTTAGACTGCGTGGGGGAGGGCATCCTCCACACACCATTGCTTGGAGTGAGGCTGGCTACGCTGTGCACTGCTAACCACCTATACCCTTGCCTTTTCTCTCTCGGCCTCCTCCTGCCGGCTCTGCCTACAGAAGGTAAGTAGCCTGGGGCCCGCCCTTGTGCTGTCGGCTGTGCGCGGGGTGGCAGATTCCCGTTCAGACCCTTCACAGCCACCCCAGTCTTTCGTTCTCACACCTGAGTCCAGGCCCCTCTGGGACACATTCCCCATATCCAGCTCTGTCGTGCCAAGCCCCATGGGGTCCTGGGACTGGGGGGTGAGGGGGGTGCAGTATCAAGGAGTAGATGGAGCACACAATGGAAGGAACCCAGAGGCCTCATCTCAATTCTGTTCTTCACTGACTGTGTGACACAGGCAACTTGCTCAACCTCTCTGTGCTTCCCTTCTTTGGGTATAACGTGAGGATCACGTCAGCAGCCCTGCCTTCCTTAGTGCCACAGGAGTGGCATTTGTAAAGGGGAGCCTACCCTCTCTTGGAGCTGGGGGAAGGGGCATGTAATATTACAGCTCATGTGAAGTGGAGTATACAGTGCCAGGGCCCAGGAAATGCCAGGCAAGGGCAGCCGTGGGCATGGTGTGAAATAGGGGCAGGGAGTACTTTGAGGAGGGTGGCCACTGAGGCCAGAGGTGTTGGGCACGGTTCCTGGGAGAGTGGGAGAGACGGGCAGCAGAGCTCAGGCTGGGGGTTGAAATGGGATAGGCCCCAGGCGAGGGGTCCACTGGAGTGGCATTCTGCAATGATAATCAGAACATTTGACAATCAGCGGGGCTTGGGCCCCAGCCAGTCAAGTCTGAGGCTGTCTGTAGGTCACACAGAGCATCCACCTCCCCAGCAGCCTGGGTTACGGCCACGTTTTCACTCCCCACTGAGTCCCTGTCTCATGAGCCCAAAGGAATGGAAGCAAGCCAGTGTCCAGGCTAAGAGCCAAATGCAGCTGCATGGGGTCCTCTCTGTACCCCACAGCTCCCAGGAGGTGCCCGGGTCCAGTGGCCCTTGTTGTGGCTTGGCTGTGCCCCAAAGCCCCTCCATCCACAGGGCCAGCTTGGGGGTGAGGGAGGCTACCACAGCAGGAGGGAGCCCACCGCCGCCCAGGGGCCCAGAAGGCAGCTGGTGAGCAGCGCCCTTGGCGGGAGGCGGGACAGGTGTCCTGTGTCCTGCCACCCCAGTGGAGGCTCCCGGCCTTCCCAGCCAGAGGAGCTGAGGCTCAGAGAGGCTAAGTGGGGCCCTCTCGCTGCACCTCAGCAGTCTCATCTGTAAAATGTGGCCAGTTGGCCCTCACCCCTCCGGGAGCTATGGCTAGGGTGCTCCCTGCAAAACTGCTGAAGCCCCTCCGTGGACTAGGCAGCCCACTTCGTCTGGGTGGGCTGGCGGGGGCATTCCAGAGCACACACTCCTGCACGGGCCCCTGTACGTCCATGGTCCCTTCACCCTCTTCCAGGAAGATTGACCCACCCCACTTTGCTGTGCTCTGGCTTCCTCTCAGAGGCTGCCAGGGCTCTTGCCCCAGATACACCAGCCCCATTAGCCCGGAACATTGTTGGAGGTGCTAGGGTGGAGGCAGGCTGAGGGGCCTTTTAGAGGTGGCACCATTTCCTCTGTGAGGCCGGAACCCCCAAACCACAGCTTACCTACACCTGACTCCTCCCTAACCCCAACAGCCCCCATAGGCCCTGGGAGGGGCGGGGAGGCAGCAGGAAGGGGCAGGCTGTGTGGAAGGGGGCTGACTCCACTGTAAGAGTTCTTGAGTAACACTCTCAGGCCTTAGGGGGATGAGAGGGGAGGTTTGGACCCCAGAAGCTCTGGATGGGGACACAGACCCATATCGAACTCCTGTGGACCTCAGCACCTGCTCTCTGTGCTCTCCCACTGCGGCTGATTCCCCGCTACTGGGAGCACCTCGTCAACATGATCATCATCAGAGCAGTAGTCTTAGAGGAAGCATCTACTATGTGCCAGGCTCTGGGCTGGGCTCAAGGTACAACAGGAAACCAAAAAGACGCAGCCTCTGTCTTCACGAGCATAGATACAGTGGGGGGAGGATATGGTCAAATCATTGCCCCAGTAACAGTATGCTCCAAGAGAGAGCCTATAGCTTCCCTGAGGAAGCGACTCAAACCGAAACCCACAGAAAGTATAGGACCCTACAGAGCCAAGAGGGAAGAGTGTTTCAGGCAGAGGGAACAGCATGTGCAAGGGCTCTGTGGTGAGAGGAAGCACACGGAGAGCAAACAAGGTCTTGACCCAAGTGAGAGCTTGGGCGGGATTGGAGCACAGGGGCCATGTTTGTTTTCGCCCTGAAAATGCTGTGGTAGGCATCATTATGCCCATTTCACGGGTGCACAGACTGGGGCTCCAGGACTTCACAGAACTCCCTGACCAAATTCGTGATGGGTGGGCAGTCTCAGCAGATGAGATCATGTCTGTCCACTAGACAGGGGCGCAGGCCAGGGACCACCATGCACCACCACTCAGTTTTTCGTTTGGTCATCTACCCCCAGCTTGCCCATGCTGTAGGTGTGCCTATTCCTACTTTCAGCTGAGCACATGGAAAAGCAAAGAGGTTGAATAACTTTTTCTAAAACCATACAGCAAGTAAGCAGTAGGGTTGGTCCCACTGCAAAGCCTGGGCTTTTTGCCCAGTGATTTTGACAGCTGCCTGAAGACAGGGCAACATGGCTGGGACCAAGAAGAAAGGAAACCTGATTAGGAGGGAGGATGGAATGCACCTCCTCTGCAGTGTGGTGAGGTTCTGAAGGCTTCCTGTGGGGCCTGTGTACACCAGGAGGCAGGAGGCAGGCCTGGGGAAGGAGGGGATGGAGTCTGGCCTAGGATTCCTAAAACCTGAGCCGCCTCCTGTTCCCCTCAACCCCCTCAGTGAACTTCAGAGGCACCTGTGGTTCCAGCCTCATGGCCTGTGGCCTTCTGTGGGCTGGAGGCTACAGACATAAAACAATATGTTCTTTGCCTGCAATTTGCAAGTTCCAAGTTTTTATCTGATAATTGGAAATTCTTCCTCATCTGCCCTCTGCTCACTGGGCCCACCAAGCCATCTCCTGGCCCCCTCCTGCTCCTGAGCCCTGTTTCCTACTCTCTAATCCAGAGGTGCAAATGAAGAAGCCTTCAGGCAAGTTGGGCTGCCAGATGTGTTTAAGCTGGCCTGCACATAGTTTTTTCCTTAATTTTTATTAATCACTACCTAGTTTCATGTAAAAATCTGGATTCCTAGTTCACTGAAAAATAGGGAGCTCTGACAATGCCAAGCTGGCATTCCTTCATGGGATTTTTTGCTGGGTAGCCTCCATCCCCTTCAGCCAGGGCCCATGCCTCCCATCACTCCCTGTGCGGCCATCTCCAAGGCCCCCCACACCCTTTCCCTCATTGTCCTGACCCCCAGCATTTGAGGGCGCACAGCCCTTCCCCACTGTACTGCTGAGAGAAGTGTGCACAAGCCTCCATGTAAAGTCAGGATTGGCGTAGATAGCCTCTGAATGTTAGGTGAACATTCCAGAACCTTTCAGAGGTCTGGTCCCTGATAGACCCACAGTAGGACCCCTGTGTTTGGGGCCAGGAAGGGGGCAGAGGCAGTAGTTCTCTGGCCACCTTTACCCCCAGGTCTACATCACTGTGCTGGACGAGAATGACAACAGCCCTCGGTTTGACTTCACCTCTGACTCGGTGGTCAGCCTGCCCGAGGACTGCCCTGTGGGCCAGCACGTGGCCACCGTCAAGGCCCGGGACCCGGACGCCGGCAGCAATGGGCAGGTGGGCGACAAGTGCAATAGCCCGATCTGCCCTGTCAGTAGGGGGCTCCCCCAAGCCCCTCAGCCGGAGGGGGCCATCTAAGCCATTCCATTACTGGGCGGGAAGCGGGGGCCATCTGACACCCTGCCCAGCCCCAAGCAGGACCACCCTGCCCTCACCCCTGTCTGTGGTCAGCAAGCAAGCAGAGCTGTACAAGCTGTTAGCTGTGCCTGAGCTGAGTAACATGGAGCCCAAAGGCCGGCCACAGCTCAGTCCCCTACCGCAAGCTGAAAGCTGGGGGGCGCTCATCTTTCCTACCTATCCCCAAACCACAGAGCATCTCGCCCCATGTCCCAGTCCACATGGTGCCAGGTCCCAAGGGGACACACTCGTCCTCGCTCCTGGCCCACAGCAGGACATGTTCTCCCACTGAAGGATGGGACACCCCCAAGCACAAGGAGGAGGGGTGATAGAGCACATCAGTTTTTACACTGATGATCTGTCTTCCAAATTCCATGGTGTGTTTAAGGCAGTTTGCACCATTTTAAAATGGCTTGCATACCTCTGGGGTCTGAGAGGTGCTGGCTTTGGGTTCATAAATATGTGGGTTCAAGTCCTGATTTTCTTAGGTACTTGCAAGCTGTGTGACCTTGGCCAGTTGCATGTTTCTGAGCCTCCTGTCTCTGAACTGAAGAGAACAGCTCCCTCTGACAGGACTGTTGGGAGCCAAACAGAACCCGTGTCATCCCAAGGCGTGTGCCTGCCCCTAGGGGGGCTCCAGCATGTCAGCACCCCCCGCCTACCACCCTGGGGAGTGTGGGTGCAGTGGGACCCACCCCCACCCTCCTGGCCCCTAGGCCAGTATGCTGACTGCCCCACCCAGGAACCCACGCCTCCTCTCCCCAGTAGGCCTGCCACCTTTCTGAGGGGCATAACCCCTGCAGCATGACACCCTTGCCCTGCCCTAGCCACCTGCCCTTCTCACTTCCTCACCCTCTCTCCTGCCTGACAGGTGGTCTTCTCCCTCACCTCTGGCAATGTCGCTGGGGCCTTTCAGATCATCACCACCAACGATTCCATTGGTGAAGTGTTTGTGGCCAAGCCCCTGGACAGAGAAGAGCTGGACCACTACATCCTCAAGGTGGGGACTAGACCCCTCAGGGTTACTGTTGACCCTCTAGGAGAGAGCTTGGCCCGTCTGTGCACCCTGCCAGTCAGCTTCCCTGCTGTCACCAAGTACCATGGGGCAGGCAGCACCCCTCAGGGCTGAGAGCGTGAGTGCGGCAGACCCGAGAGAGGGCATCCTGGAAGGAGTCTCTGGGCCCAGAGCAGGAAGGAGCAGAAGCATCCGTCCTGCAATGGGAACCAGGGGAAAACCTGGCAGAACTAGGGGAGTGCTGGCCTTCCACAGATGCCTGGGGGCTTTGGGCAAGTTGTTCACTGTACTGCCCTCGTGCAATGGGCAGAAAAACCCTTGGCTTTTGGTCCCAAAAAAGCCTCTGCGGAGGTGAGAAACAAGTGCAGGTATGAGGGGTCACGAAGGCCACCATCTTTCCTGGGTTGCTGTGGCTGCCATGTTCCCTGTGGTCTCTCTGGGAACCCCAGGGCTGCACTTCTGCAGGGACCTGAAGGCCCAGAGAACTGTCTGCTGATTTCTGGGACGCATCAAGGCTCCCAGGACAGGCACAGGCTTTGGTTAGGACTCCAGCTCATGGCTGAAAAGACCATTTGAGGCTCTTTCCCTGTTTGTCAGAGTTCAGATCTGTGTCCATAGAATAGAGGACTTTGAAGCTAAAGGCAGGTGTTGTGGGTGTGGTCACAGGCCCAGGGTCACAGTTAGCATCCAATCAGAGATAGGATCAAGAGATAAAGACTGGGCACACCAGAGTCAGATTGCAAACAAGGGTCCCAAGTCTCAGTAATCGGGCAAGGACTATTTGCAGCATTGGGAAGAAGGCAGAAGTTTCTTGGAGCCCAGGGCTGGCAGGCCAGCCCAATGAGCCGGCGAGTCTCTCTGCCCTCCCAGTCCTCCCTGCCAAGCAGACAACCCTTTTGGACTCCGAATTCCTGATCCTTCCCCCACCCTTAAGCCCTGACTCCCATCATCTCCCTCCTCCAGGTTGTGGCATCCGACCGTGGCACCCCTCCACGGAAGAAAGACCACATCCTGCAGGTGACCGTCCTGGATGTCAATGACAACCCCCCAGTGATTGAGAGCCCCTTTGGGTACAATGTCAGCGTGAACGAGGTGAGGGCTGCTCTGCTCCCCATACAGGTGGGCGTCCAGCGTGGAAGGTGGGCATGAGCCAGCCATGAAGACCCAACTAAGTGTTTTCCTGGCCCACTGTTGCTCAGATCTCCAGAGGGGGTGGGTGGCTTACTCACTCATAATTACAACCCTGCTTCTTAGGCCAGGTCCTGGAAAGCAGTCTCTTTTTGCGGTAAGGGTAGAGAGGAGGGAAGAGGGAAAGAAGAAAGTGGCCCTTCACCACCTCAGGGAGCCGAGGTTTACCCTGGCAGAGCTGCTTTTAAATAAAACAATACTTTTTATTATTCAGTCCTAAGACTGAGCCACTTAGGAGAAATTTTGTCCCCGCATGCTGGATATCATGCCAGCTTGGACGTTCATGAAAGCAGGCTGGCATAAGGGTTTAGAGACAGCTCTCAGGCCAGGCTCCCGCAATGCAGAGCCTGGTTCTGCCCCAGACTGTGTGACTTCCACACATTCCTCCCCTGTACCTCAATATTCTCATCTGCAAAGGAGGATGACACTGTACCTAACTCACAGGGTTGTAGAGAAATCGATGAGTTAGTGCAGCCCAGCATGTAGTAGGTTTGCCACCATCATCTTTATCCTCCTCATCGGTGCTCCAGGGCAGACAGAGCACAGCTTTCTGGAGGTCCAGGTAAAGCTCTCGGGCTTCTAGGAGCAGGTGCTAGATTTTGCCCCAGAGGCTTTGAGTCCAAAATAACTCCTTTCCTGCTCTCCTCCTAGAACGTGGGTGGGGGTACTGCTGTGGTCCAGGTGAGAGCCACTGACCAGGACATCGGGATCAACAGCGTCCTGTCCTACTACATCACTAAAGGCAATGAGGACATGACCTTCCGCATGGACCGTCTCAGTGGTGAGATCGCCACACGTCCCGCCCCACCTGACCGTGAGCGCCAGAGCTTCTACCACCTGGTGGTCACCGTGGAGGATGAGGGCACCCCCACCCTGTCGGTGAGCAATAGAGGTGGCCTCAGGGAGGGGAGGCTGGGTGAGGAGCAGCTCCACCTTCTGTGGGAGGGGATAGATGGGTGGGAATAGAATGCCGTGCAGTGCATGAATCCTTGATCACTCCTTTATCGCACCTTCAGTCCATCAGCCTATGAATGTTTATGGGGGGCCCGTGTGTACAAAGCTAGGGTACTAGTTCACCCATATCTGCAGCCGCTCAGAGCCTCCACTTAGTCCTGTTTGCTCTTACAGAGCAATTCTTGGAGGTGGTGCAGATGGAGTCTCCCACTCCACTTGCCATGCTGTGCCCCTGGGGGGCCGCACCAACCATATGGTGGTTCCTCTGTGCCAAATAGGAAAAGGTGTCCCCTTGCCTCTTCCCCGACATCATATGCTGTCCCAACATATCAGGGTTGGAAGGGGCTGATGTCTGTGGTGCAGTCATGCTTGAATGGGCAGAGCTGCTGCCCAAGGCAGTGTGCACAGGGCCCTGTGGGGCCGGATGGTGGTGAGTCGGTCCAGGGGTGAGGGCTGGTGGTGGGCGCAGTTTGCAGATTGAGAGTGGAGATTGGAGATAGGAGCACAGTGAGCTGCATGATCGTGAGCAAGTAGGACTCTCTTAGAATTTTGGTTTTGTCATCTGCAAAGGGAGATAATATCTCCTTCATAGGTGGTATTTGGGGGATTGAATTAGCTCATGTCTGTGGAAGCACTTGGTAAGCCATGAGGAGGATTATACCAACTATCTGTCGCCACAATAATGCCATATTACAAACCAAACTGAACAGAGAGCTGTAAGACAACCATTGCTTTAGCTCCAGTTCTGCATGTTGGCAATTTAGACTGGCTTAGCAGGGTAGTCTGTCTCTTCTCCGCTGGGCTCCTACATGTGTGTGGGGGCAGCTGTGGGTCCGTTGGATGGTTGTGCTTCCAGAGTTAAACTGCCTGTCAGCTGGGGTGAGAGGGCAACTGAGCCATCTATCTGCTGTCTCCCATGCTCGCCCATGCTTGTTCACATGGAGCTAAAAAGGGCCCAGGGGAGAGCCAAGCCTGCAAGGCCTCTTGAGCCCAGGCTTAGAACTGAACAAGGTTACTTCTGCCATGTTCTCTTGGCCAAGGCAAGTCACAAGGCCAGCCTAGGCTCAAGATGGGGGTAAATAAACTATCTTTGAAGGACTGAGCTGCACAGTCACACTGCAGAGTGCGGATACAGGGTGGTGTAAAAGATTGGGGATGTTCTGTAATCTGTCTACCCTAGGGACTCTGATTATAAAATGCATCCTCAGCTCTGTCCCTCTGCCCCCAACAAGTAACTCTGTTAGACCCCTCCCTTTTAGCAGTGGCACTGTGGACTGTGGGGTCGGAGCAGGTCTTGTCTGAGCTCTACCTGGAGTGTCTCTGGGGAGGACGGCTCTGAGGAGCCCAGGAAACAGGACTGGCTCCAGGCGCTTCCTGGACCTCCTCGACCCCATGGCTTCCCAGTATCACCACTAATGACTTCAGCCATTCACACCCAGTGTGTCAGAGGCACACTTACAGGACACTTATAACTGAGAGAGGGAGACAGACAGAAGTATCATTTATCATGGTAAAATGGAGTGACTCAGTTTTGACATAAATCTCTCTTTCACTACATGTAGCTTCACAGTGAATCAGTTTCTTGGTCATCTCTCTAATAGCATTTAGAGATGTGTTTAGCTACAAGTAACATAAACTTAACTATGGAGTCATAAATCAGTAAGCATTTTTCTCACATAACAAGAATTCTGGAGAGAATTACAAATGTTGATTCATGCTCAGTGATGTCAGAGCTAATGTTTCTTGGCCTTTCCCTCGTGGTTGCAGGATGGCTGGTATAGCTCCAACCATCATGTCAAGCATTCAAGGCAGGAAGTAACAAAAAGATAAAAAGTTATGCAAGCTACTTCAGCCTCTTTATCCGGAAAGCAAAACGTTTTCCAGAATTTCTCTCCAGAGTTCTGCTTATGTCTCACTGGCCAAAAGAGGTTCACATGGGTACCCTAGCTGCAAGGGAGGTTGTAAAAAAATGAGGGACAGGATTGGCTTATTGCTTGGGAGCCAGATACATCACTGTCTCAAACAAAAGCACAGCTCTGTTACTAAGGAATAGATGAAGAATAGATTTTGGGTGGACAACTGATGGCATTTACCATGCTGCTCTTCCTCATCATGACCCAGGCTAGTGAAAATATGACTCTCAACCCCCATCCCCACCCCACAGTCCTAGAGTTTCCCAGGGAGGCAATTGGTGAGACCCATGACATTCTAAGACCCTGAGTATTGGAGGTGACATCTGGCTTCTTTCTGGTCCCCAGAAGAAATGGGAATTGGAGAAATGAAAAATCACCCTAGCCACATTTAACCACCCAGAATAGGTCGGCCACTATCCAAGCAGTCCCACAGGACTTGGGACTAGTCCCTTGGCCAGAAAGAGTTTCCATCTGTTGACCAGACCCTCCATGGAGACCCAACCTATACCCAGCCTAGAAACCCATGAGCACTGCCTTCTCACATGCGGGTCCCTGATATTCTGGCCCTCCTTCAAGCAGGTCTGGACCCATACCGCTCCCTGGTAAGATTATGAGAAGTTGGGTCTTGAGGAGCGCAGCCTCCCTTTCTCTATCTTCCTCCTGCTGGTCATTACCAGCTCTGCTCCCAGAAAACACCTTCTGGATGACTAGGACCAGGGATGGGGTTTCCTGAGGCTATCCCTGGGGGAATACGTAAATGGCCCCTCTATGGCTGTAATACCGTAACACAAAGAGCATCAAGTACCAGCTGAAAAAAAGGATTTATAGGAAAAAAATTTTAAGTCAAAAATATCCCTTCCTTTTTTTTTCCTTCTTCAGCCTGAGAAAAAATCTCTTTTATTTGATTTTTGTTGGGGCCACCACAGGGAAGAAATGCAGTGACCCCAGGAGCATAGTGGAGAATCTAGTACTAGACCATATTTGTTCCATTCATTCGTTCATTCATCATGCAGCCGGTGTTCCCTGAAAGCTTCCTATGTTGCAGGCACCAGACAAATAGAGATGAAGGCAATGTGGTCCCTGCCACAGGAACATACAGCTGAGTAAGGGAGGCAAAGGACATTCATGTGTGGGGGCCAAGGTGCAGATGGAGCGCTGAGAAGGGCCTGGGGAAGGCTTCCTGGAGGAGGTGATACCTGGGCTATCTTATCAATCAGTCGTAGTTGGCCCAGGAAAGGGGGAAAGCATATTCTGGACCCAGGGGTCACCTGAATAAAGGCCTAAGGGCAAGCAATAATCAAGGATGGGTTGGGGGAACCTCAGGGAGTTCAGGGCTATGGCAGCCTTCAGAGCGGAGAGCAGGAATCTCTCCCTACATACCCACCCCCCACCCTATGACGGTCTGTCTAGGGCTGCCCAGAGGCTGGTCCCACTACTTTCTGAACATCCCCTCCACTCCCTCCTGGCTCAGCCAAGGACAGGGCAGAAGCTGGCGAGCTACGGCCCTGCAGCCGGTGCCAGCCATGACTGGCATTTGTCTCTAAGGAACACTGGAACCCTGAAGGCTCACCTCTGTTGACCAGATGGTCACCTCTGGACAGTGAACCCCTTAGGGTCATAAGTGCCTCCAAGCACAAAACTGAGGGCCAAGCCAGAGGTGACAAGAGGAAGGCCCTTTTCTGCTATTTGGCAAATTTCACTAGATGGGTATTCAAGGAACTAAGATAGTCCCAACACCTCCTGGACCAGCCAGAGCGCTAAGTGGCATCAGACGGGCATCCTGATGTTCCAGGAAGGTTCACCATTGTCTAATGGGGGTGAGGAGGGTGGGACCCCATACATATCTGTTGAGAAACACCCTGTAGACCCACACATCATCCTCCTGTTCCTACCTGCAGTGATATGGCTGGTTCAAGCCAGCCCTCAGTGGCACAGGACTGACCTTCCTCTAGGACAAGGGCAAGTAAGAGACATTCATTCAACACCAAATAGTGCCAGGCCTATGCCAGAGCCTAGAAAGCCAGAGAAGAATTGGGCACAGTTCTACCCTCAAGGTGCCTACAGTCTAGTGGGGAAATGGACATGTGACAGAGAGTTGACACTCTGTGATGTGATAGAGTCCTCGGGACTCAGAGCCAGGAGGCAGGAAAGGTTTTCTGACAAGGCATCATTTGCCTCCATATCTTAAAGGATGAGGCTGTCTAACTAGAGGACCTGGGACTCACCTACCAAGAGCCTCCCCAAACCAGAGAAATCCTATGTCTAAGCCCTCCCATCTCTTCTGTTCTCCCTGCACCTCCCTCCCCCCAGGTTCCTGAGGGCCAGACATTCCTGCAAACAGCCTAGGCTGTCTCCACCCAGCTCTCAGCGCCAGATCACCCAGAGCTCCGAACAGCTGTGCTGCAAGGGGCATCTGGGCCAGCCCAGGCCTGTCACACAGTGGCATGCGACGCAGCCAGGGAAAGTCATTGTACGCCTCAGCCTCTGGCTAGCTCCAGGCCACAGGCAGCGAGGCCAGGCTTGGGGGAGGAGTCTAAGTAGCCATCAGGGAGGCCCCTGCAAGAGGAAGGGCCGGGCCCAGGGGGAAGGACGGAAGGTAACTGGGAGGTCAGGAGCTGGGCCTCAGCTGTAGAGGCACCTTGGCAGGGGGACAGGGAAAGGGAGGGCCTGACTGGGCCTCCCTGCCACACGAATTACAACCAGCCGATTAGACAATTCCAGATAACCAGCTTTGGCTTCTCGGAATGGCAGGGACCATTAGAGGTCACCTGTCCAGGAGGAAGGACAGAAAACCTCCTATCACCTGCTCCTTGTACAAGAGTCGCCAGCAATAGACCCCTTGGAAGTCTGTGAGCTGGGGACACTGCTCTTGACAGCTCACCTCATAGGTTTAGGGCCCAAGGGCTTTTCTGTTCATTAAACTTGGACCCTGCTGCTGTTTGTGAAGCCTGCTTCCCCTGGCTCAAGACCAGGAAACCCAGCCTGGCCCCTTCCCTGTGCTGCACCCCAAGTTGCAGCCTTCTCTGGCCCAGCATGATCAAGTTCAGACCTTCCGTTCGCCCTGCTTCTGTGTTCTGCATGGAGGGACATTCTGCAGTTGCTCCAATGCCTCGCATGCAGCCGGCTCGGTTCCTCCAAGAGACTTTCTCCTTCCCCAGCCCCCTGTGGAAGGCAAGCGGGGCACGCGGGCCACCGTGCCAACCAGCAGTCCTGTGGGTTCAGGGTTGCCAGGGAGAAAGGGGAATGGCAGGAGCACAGCCATGGGCTTGCAGGCACAGGTTCATGAAGCAGGGCCCTGGTGCACACTGTGAACAAGTCCAAGTCCCGGCCTGTGATGCCATTCAGAGTGAAGAGGAAGGAGCACAAGCCTGGGAGGCAGGACCCAGGCTTTAGTTCCTCGTTCACTTGTGACAAGACACAAACTTTCTGCAACCTCAGTTTCCCTATGTTTTAAGCGGATGCAATAAAGCCTCCCAGGGGCCTCTGGTGGGGGAGGGGGAAGTCAAAGAAAACAGCACGTGTGCAAGTGTTTCGGCAAGCTCAGAGTATCACAGAACATGGCGAAAATACGGCACATGGACTGCCACCTCCCTATCCCCTGCCTGAGGCAGATACTGCTAGCCCATGTCAGCACTTTCTCACTAAACTATATTGATATTTCAGAATCCCTGTCCACATATATTCCAATAAGCCATGCACACAGATCAGAATTGTGAAACAAAATGAAACCTCTGCCCTGTGGCCTGCACAAGTTCAGACAGTTCTACTGCTGTTGAGGAGATCCCACAAGGCCCAGATGGAGCAGCTAAAAACTATGAACTAGAGCTGGTGGAAAGTCAGAGGTGGCCCTGCCAACTCTGAGTGGTCCAGGGCACAGAGCCCAGGCATCCTGGCTAAGCCCATCACCCGGGGCCTATGCTTCCGTTGTCAGCTCTGCAGCTGGGTCCACAGTGCAGGCTGTTGTTGGGCCCCTGAGTTCCTCCTGGAACTCACAGAATGGTTAGGGAGACACAGCGTCCACGCAGGAAAGAGGTGACAATGCAAAGCAGCTGTGCTGAATGCCCAGTGAGGGGCTAGACAGTCAGTGCCCTCGTGGGCTGGCACTGTGGGTATCTGCTTCTGGAGGGACCTTTGTACCCAGCATTCCAGCTGCCAGCTCAGTTCCTCTTTCTGTCCATTGGCATCCCCTTTGCGTTCCCTGAGCAAATCTTAGCCCAGCCCCCCACAGTCAGGCCAGCCCTGGAGTGCTCTAGCTGACACCCAGAAAGGCCTCTTCCAAGAGGCAGGGCTACAGTGCCCAAGCTGGGATGCAGGGTGACAGGACCTCTGCAGCCCCCAGCCCTGTGGCATCTTCCCGAGTCCCCACTATGCAGCACTCCCTGAAGAGCCATGCATTAGCCCCTCTGCCAGGCTGCTGCCTGCGGGAGGGAGCTCTGGCTAGGCAGGAGTGTGGGCACCCCAGGGCTAGTCTTTCAAGAAGCAGGCCCCAGGGTTCCTGCATGCCTACCCCAGTGCCAATCACTGCAGATCACCCAGGCAGGGCCAGCCGGACCCACAGTCGCATCTCCAGTGGCCTCCATAGTGTGTTTTAAAGGAGTGTCAGTTCCATTCCCTTAGCCTCTCCCTTGGAGGGAATAAAAGCAGGAGGTCCTTTTTAAATGTGAACGTCAGGAGATGGTTACAGGTCCTGTAATTACTGATACATCTCTTAACAGTGACTTAGTGCCTCAAAGCACAGACTTCCCAGCCAGGGCCTCAGACAGTGCCATGATCCATGAGCCTCCTGCTTCAGTCCCACCCTGCCCAGCAGCCAACTTTCTGGACGCCCCAGTGTTCCTCCTAGCCTCATTGCAGGCAGGCACCAGGTTCCCGAGTCCTTACTCTATTCCATGCACCCCACCCCAGAGGCACTGAGCCAGGGACCAGCCACCAGGGCTGGCAACTCAGGAGACACCACTACCCCAGGGCAAGCATGCAGGGCTACTCTCCCAGCAGCAGGAGGGAGGGCGCCTTCAGGGCCGCTGCGGGTAGGGTGTATGGCCATGGATGACGATGGAGCCTGGAGCTCAGAGTAAATTTCACTGAAAACAGGAAACCATGAAGCTGAGATGCGTTCACTTATAAGGGTCCAGAAAAGAAAAGCTCAAGGCCACACAGGAGGAAGTTGGGGAGGAAGCGTGGTGGCTTTCTGCTCTGGGGCCTCCTCCCTCCTCCACACGGCAGCAGCCAGACCTGGGGTCTGGCAGCCAAATTCTTAGAAGTTGTCTCTGCCTTGAGGTTAGAAGTGGGGCCAGGCCAACTCACTCACAGGGCAGGAGAGCTCTTTCTGAGCTGCGGGGCTGGTCTTTAGGCTTAACCTTCAACCTTAGGGGTAGGCCTTGCCTCAAGCAGGTGTCACCCTGCCCTCTCTGTGCCATAGGCCCCACCAGCTGTGAGAACAGCACCTCTCGCTATGGTAACTGCCACTAAGTGTCCATGGCAGCAGATATAATAGAAGAGGGGACCCCTGGGGACAAAGCAGGAGCCAGAGTTTTGGTGTTCTGGCCACTGGAGGTCAGCATGATCTCAAGGTCCGTGCTCAGCCTCTCGAGGCCCTCAGGAAGAGCCAGATGCCCACCTGGCGACACCCACAGTTTGAACAAGACAAGGGAGCTTGGAAGCAATGCCACACATCTGCGGGGCTCCCTGGTTCTAGCCACAGACCTCGGGGCTCACTGCTGCCCTAGAGATGCTCTTTTCTTCCACCCCACTCTTCTATGTCCCCCAAGTGATCTGGCCGGCTTTCCTCTGCTTGAAGTCCTGGCTTTCAGCATTCAGGCCCAGCTCAGCAGTCAGCACAGGCTTCTGCCCAGCCAAACCTGCCCCTCCCTGCTCAGGCCCCACTTCCAGTTTCCACCCCAGAGGGTACAGAGACCCCACAACACACTCCTCTCCATGCTTTAAAATACTTTTAATCCAAATTCCACAAAGGATTCCCCTTGTATATGTGTATAAAAACAAATCCCAGTCATGCCCAGAAGCAGGCGATGGGATCTTTGGGTCCAGAGCAGGACGGACACAAACCCTTTGATGCACACGCCCCAGCTCCTCCCACCCGACAGGGTCACACACAGATTGAATGGAATGAAAGACTTAAGACTGGGGCAGAGGGCTCCCTAGGCCTCAGGCACCTCAGAAGCAGAGAAGGGACATGAAGCCCGCTCTCACAGTCCGTCCACAGGTTTTGCACCTGTTGACCATGTAGTTTTTAATAGCACTCCCCTTTACCTCGAAAGTGTCACAGTTTGAACAATACGTTATGTGGTCAGTCTACTGACCATGCTGAGCAGTGGAAGTGCAGGGTCGGGAGGGAGGCGGGGCCCTCTCCACTCACCTTCCCAGCAGGCCCTGCCTGCTCTCTCTCACTCCATCTGAGGCGGGAGGTGCAGCCTCTGGCCTGGCCTCCACTGCCCAGGATGCCAGCCGACTCACAATGGCTGCCCTGCCCCAGTGTGTACTTCCTGTTTCAGGGCCTCTGGCCAGGGAACTCTGGGCACCAGAGTGCAGGCAGTGGGAGCCCCAGGTCTGCTTAACCTGTTGGCAAACCCTTGGAAAGGTTGCTGGTAGGAGGCTGGGGAAGGTTCCCATGGCCCAGGGACAGGCAGGCCAAGCCCCAGAGCCCCATGGTAATGAAGAGTGTGTCTGGCAGATGTGCAGCCTCTGGTGAGATGGGAGAGCTGGGTCCACCAGAATGAGGAGGCGTCTCTCCACATCTTGACCTGGGTCTCATGCCTGGGAGGGTGGCACTGAGGGATGGTCCCAGTGCCCATCTTGTCCCACCTATGTTGTCAGGTCCCAAAGCTCACGTCCCAGGGAGAGAGGCTGCCACCATGCTGGAAATTCTGGGGCTTCTAGGATGTAGGTCATTTGGCATCTGTAGCTAGTGAATTTCAGGTCTCTGCAGTGGGATCCCAGCACCCCACCATCCTTGAGACAGGGGCTGAGAGATCCAGCACCTTCTTCCTTTTGCCAAGTGGCATCCAGAGGGGTTGAGGGTCTGGCCAAAGAGTCTGGGCTCAGAGCCGGAGGGCAGGAACAAAGGCCAAGGCCACGGGACCGCTCAGAGAGTCGACCATGGCTCAGGTGCACCTGCCCCAGGCCCAGCCACAACTGCCACTGGCCCCCAGCTGGTCTAGATGGCCTCAGAGTTTGGGGAGTCAGGGACAGGGTCTGCAAAAGAAAGGAGAAGCAGAGTGAATGGGGAACTCTTCTGTCCTTTACCCCCTAACCCCACACTGTGAGGCTGCGAGGACTCCCCGGGGAGGGTGGGGAATGAGGCTGACGCTGAAGGCCATGGGGAGGTCATGACCCTGTAGGCCATAGTGCTGCGAGGGGCAGGAAGAACTCACCGAGGTTAGGGAAGAAGACATCCCCAGGGCCTGGTGGAGACAGAGGAGTGCCGGGCTCGGAGAGCAGGTGCCGCCCAGACTCGGAAGGCTGCCGCTGGGCCACGTAAGACAGTGGGGGCCTGGGCTTGGCCTCTGGCATCCCCTGGGAGGGTGGAGAGCCCTCAAAGCCAGGGTTTTCAATTCCTTGAGGGTTGTTGCTAGAGGACCAGAATGAAAAGTCACCTGTGCTGCCTGGGGTTGCCGTGTGCCCTCCCCACCTGTCCCACTTTTCTGTTCCCTTCCCCTCACCTGCCTTACTACCCCAGGCCTCTCTCAGCAGGAAAAGAGCATACAGGATGCAGGGCCATAGAGAAGAGGCCAGAGGTTGCACTCTCCCACTTGCCCTGAGCTGAGGGCGTCTGACTCCAGCCCTGCCCTATGGTCTGACCACCTACCCTGGACCTAGCCAGGAAGCCCAGGGCAAGAGGCACTGCCAGGACACCAGATTCAGGAGCAGAGGAACAAGTTTCTCTTTGATAAGCAGAGTTAATGGCATTAGGATTGAAGGTGCCCACAGCTTGTCTTAAGCTGAAGGAAGGGGTTATCTTTTCTTCTTCTCTTCCCCTCTTCCTGCTTGGGGGTGGACAACCTCTGAAAAACCCTCCAATTCTGAGATCACAGCAGGATCACCAGCAGGACTTCCCTTGACCTTGAGCACCATCCCTTTCAAACACCCAGAGGAGCTTGAGGTTTGGTATTGCAAATCCCGGGGCCAAGTTCCTGAGAATGGCAAGTTCCTGAGCATGCCCTCCGTACCAGGCTCCATGCCTGGAGGCACACACTCACACTCCCCTGTCCACTCCATCCCTACCTGCTGCCCACTCTGAGCCTGGTCAGCCTCTCCCCTGAGCCCTGCCAGCATGCTCCTCGGAGTGCTGCAGGGAGGGGCTGCAACTCCAGGTGTGCTGGCCTCCTTGGCATGTTTCACTGTCTGCTCTAACTCAGCTGCTTCCTCCCCTTCCCAACCCCAGCCTCACTGACCACTAAGGCCCAGAGTGGGTGCAAACCTCATCAGCCTGCTGGGTGAGGGGTGTCAGGGAGAGCAGCCAACAGGCAACACACATGTAGGCCTCAGTGGCAGATGGCAAATGCTCTTCTAACCAGCTATTCTAGGTGGCTAAACAGAAGCCCACTGCACTGAAATACCTCCTTCCTGACAGCTGGCCCAGGGCACAGAGAAGACCAGGGAGGCCATGTCTGTGTTCTCAGCCCTACCATCCAGCCAGTTACCAGGGGGGAGAGCAGAAAGAACCCTGGTGGAGTCTGACTCCCGAGAGTCAGTCTGTCCTGGCTAAAAGTTATCCCTTCCCTTCTGCATTAACTCCAAGCACAGTTGGGTGTAGACATTGCCCTACAGAGCCACAGGCCCAGGCAGAGGCAAGAAGGGAGAGGGCCCACCGAGCCTGGAGGCGAGGCAGGGACAACCGCAGGAAGTTTTCTCAGGAAGGTCTCCGAGGGCTTTACCTGTCCATCCGCACCAGTTCCTGGGCACCTAGGGACAGACAGACAGAGAAGTTAGTCACAAAGGGAAGGCTTCCCAGAGAACATTCCTGCCCCGGCTGGCAGGTGCCCCTCAGGGCACAGGAGCAAGACGGGCAGAGCCCAGCTCGGGCCTGGGTCCCACTCCTGTCCCCAGGAGGCTGCAGGGCAGTGCCCTGCGTGTAATCCAGGTGGTGAGCCCTCAGCGAGCAGCCCATGTGGACCAGTGATAAATGAAACTCAGGCTGCATTTTACAACCACCAGGAGACCAAAGCTTTCTCCTATGGCTTAACTGAGGAGGTATTAGACCTTCAGGATTCAAGTATCAACCAAAGGCCTGGCTTCTGAATTTGCTGTTTCCTGTTTGGAAATTTGCCGTGTTCTGGTCTTTAGCCATGATTTACTGGGTGGCATTGGTGCAAGGTCAGTTGCTAATTACAGGGTTCCGGTCCTCTGTGTCCCATCCTCCATGTTGCCTAATATGTGGCTCTAGAGGTGACACTTCTTAGAAGAAACTTAGAGGGCCTCAGACCCCTTCACTTTCTGCTCCGCATCCGAGCTGCTGCTGCCCTGCCCTCCTCTTGGCATTCCCCCACCCCCTAAGCTGGCCACCAACCAGCTGCAGTGGCCCCAACTTCCCTCTTTCTTGCAGCTCCCCATATACTCCCACAGCTCCTTCTCATTTTAAGAGCTTGACTGCTGATTTCGGTGGGGAAACAAATGGTGGGGGAGGAGCACGACGACAGAACACACACAAGGAAGTCGCACAAAAGTTCCTGAAATCTCTGCAGTTTACCAGGCAATGCTTCATACCGGGGCTCTACATCCCCTCGCTCATCCTCTCCTCTGCCCTGTGGGTAAGGACTGTTGGCCCCACTTTAGAGCTGGAGAAACCGAGTCTTTCTCATACTGGATAGGTTCCCCACCCACTGGCCTGGGCAGCAAACTGCCTTTCTCTGTGCTCTCAGCCCGTTCTCTTTTTTTCCTGAGGGTGGCTCATTCCTGAGCATGCCCTCTGTACCAGGCTCCATGCCAGGCTTCATGCCAGCATCCTGCCCAACACCCAATCCATCCCGCCTGGCTGCCCCGCTCTGGGCCACTCGGCCTCTGCCCTGTGGCCTACTCCTGGCATTTTCCAGGTGACTTTCTGTTCCCATAATTCCAGGAGCTGCTTCTCTAGAATCTAGATGAAGAAAAATAGCCCAAATCCTGGCTCTCCATTTTGTCCCTGATTCCCTACCATCCTGCTATCTTGCATCTCTTAGGTCTGTCTCTAAGACTTCAATCATGCAACTCATTTTTTTTTTTGAGGGGGCAGGGGAACTGGCCTCATAAATGCTTTTATTGAAGATAAATTATTGACACCTTTCTGTTACTGCATATATTAAATCTGGGGATAAAGTGCTATGAAATGGCAGCCTGTCACAGAAACGGGGCTCAACATTGGTCACAGTACAGTCCAAGCCGGCCCACTGTACCCACCAGCTCCCTCCTTCAGTCCAGCCCTTCAGCATCCAGGTCATCTGTCCCTTCCTGATCCCTTCCTCTGGGAAGCCTCAGACTGGAGGTGTCCCAGGACATGGAGTAGGAGATACTGGGGGCTGATCTCAGGCTCCCCATGTCCTCTGGGGCTACTGGCCTGGGGCTGTCCCCTCTCTGGGGACGTGGGCAGAGGCCGGGACTGGCCTCTGGGGCCCCTGTGAGGAAGGCTTGAGGCAGCAAAAGTAGGAGCAACAGGCCCTCTCCTCTGCCAGGCATTTGGTTTCTAGTTCTGTCCGTGGTCTGGAGTAAGGCGGACAGCAAGCTTTATCTGGGAGCCAAACCTCGCTGAGCACGTCTCTCCCTTTGTCCTTCCTGCCTCCGTGGAGCCACGGCAAGTCTGCAGCCATTTCTCTCCCCACTTGAGCTCCTGGGTTCCCCTTTCTGCTCTAACCCCTTTACCACTCAACCCCCAACCCCAGTATTTCTGTAGGTAGGATGTGGTGGGTTTTATGAGAGGAATGTGGACGTCTAGAGAGTAAGGGAGAGGTGGTCACAGCCCCTGGGTGACCCACAGTGGGGCTCCAGCTTGGTTCCCAGGAGAGAGAGGTGTCAAGTTGCTACAGTCCAGACGAGGAAAATCAGGTGTGAGCCAAAGCCACCTGCTGACAAAACAGTTCTCCCTCAGTCACCTTCTGCAGTCAGGCAGAGGGGGAGGTGATGGAGGGCCCAGGGCAGAGGACTCCCCACCCTCCTGGTCCTGAAGGACTCAGACTGGCTGAGGCTCAGGGGTGGGGTCAGAGCAAGGGCAAGGAGCACTGTTGCCCGCAGAAGAGGGTGAAAAGGTGTTTGTGGCCACGACGAGGAGCCCGGCTCCACCACTTACTCTCGGTGCAGTTCTTTAAACGAGTTACCTAACCTCTCCGTGCCTCAGTTTGCTCAGCCGTAAAGTGGGGACAACGTTAGGACCAAATGCTTAGAACTGTTATGAGGAATAACTGAGTGGCTACAAACAGCAAGCTAGGTGTGGTGCCAGGCCCTGCATTCCTACCAGGTGAGGGTCCTTGGCTACGACACTCATGCTGATGAGCATTTTTATTATATGGTGGGATTATATTCCCTGGGAAAAGCATGAGCTGAAAGCTCCGAGTCTGAGTCTCAGCTCTGCCACTTACTAAATTATGTAACATTTGGTTAGTTATTTAACCCTGCAGACCTCAGGTTTCTCAACCATAAAAGGGAAGAACTGAATGCGTTCTCTCCAAGATCCCTCCCAGCTGTGATAATCCAAAGGCTATTTCTGTCCCAACAATTGCCATGCTAATTACAAAACAAGCCACCCATACCTTAAAGCAGGTCCCCAAAGGGTCTCCAAGTGGCAGCATTTTTATAATCTAATTTGGATTACTGCACATGATTATTCATTCATTCAGTGGTATTTATTGAGCACTATGCCAGCACTCAGGTCCCAGAAGTAGCACACTGGGGTCCCATCCTCTCAGCTACTTGCAGGGACTGTAGCAGCATCTCTGGAACAGAGAGGAACTGTGCCTGCCTCTTGCCTTTGCTAACCCCAGGCTGAGCTGGGAGCTGGAACAGGTCACTCACACACCCTACACACCCCAGTGGGCAGGGATACTCACGGCGGTTGGAGGCCACCTGCCTTTGCTTGTAGACCAGGAGCAGGATGAGGGGAAGGCAGAGGATGCCCACAATGCAGGCGCCCGTAGCCAGGGCAGCGGCCGTGATGTCTGAAAAGGCAGAGAGGCAGCCAGGGTGAGGCCTGTTCCACTATTCCTCCAGAAAGCCGAAGCATTGAAAGGGAAAGCCAGGCAGCCCAAGGACCTCCCCCTTACTCGGGCCTCACAGCCAGCCCCTCAGTCCTGCCAGAGCGTGGAAGATCTAGGGACCCTTTTCCAAAGAGAGCCCCATGCCTCCTCCCCAAGTGGGCCCAGAGCATACAGCAATGAGGCCAGGTGCTTACCGCTGAGGCAGCTCCAGGGAAGAGAGAAGGGTCCTCACCCAGCCCACTGGGAACAACTCAGCCACCCTGGGCCAGAGATGGTTCCCAGGAAAGGGAGCACAGGCCCGTCACAGACCCCATGCCACACAGCTCAAGATCAGAGGAACCCAAGTGATGACAAACGTTGGAAGTAGACAGTGGTGACAGTCATGCAACATTGTGAGCATAATTAATGGCATTGAATCATACACTTACAAATGGTTAAAATGGCAAGTTCTGTGTTATATATATTTTTACTACAATAAAAAATAAATGAGTAAAAAGCCCCACTCAGCCCCTAAGAGACGCCTTAGCTCCAGGGCACAGACTTAGGAAGTGATCTCACACATACAAGTCATGGGAAAAAATTGGGTGACAGCTAGAGAAAAATGAATCCTTGTCTGACATTTTTAAATTTTAAACTTTCTAAGTTACCAAAAAAAAAAGTATGAGTTAAAAAAATTCAAAAGTTTCCTCCTCCTCCTCTACCCAGGCCCCCTCCAAAGATAATCAGGTTCTGCAGTGTTCTTGTGTATAGCCTAGACGTGTTTCTGTATGTACAGCATATATAACACCTGCTTTTCACATGACAATTGCTTTTCCTGCTTAGCACAGCTTGAATATCTCTCTGTATTGGCAGAGATCTACCTCACTGTGCCTGGGGTTTATTATGTGACTCACCCAAAATTTACTGAAACAGTCCCCCATTGGTGAGCATGCAGGTTGCTTCCATTTTTCAACATAATTGATAATGTAGCCATGAGCTCCTTGTTAGGCATCTTTGCTCACTCCGGCAAGTACACCTGTACATAAATTCCTAGGAGTGAACATACTGAGGCAAAAAGTCCATGTGGTTTCTTCTAGGCTGTCATCTGATTGCCCTTCAAAAAGGTTGTACTGCTTCACAATCCCACCAACAGTATGAGAATCTTTATTTATTTTAGACCATCTGCTGACTTCAGGAGTTTAGCTGGGAACAGACATGCCCTCCGAACCACAACCAGTAGAAATGCATTTCCTTCCCAATTTTAGCCCTTCCCAAAAAATGGTCCAGGATACCCTGTCCCAGAGTTAACTTGTTTCCAGGGAGCTTTGGGAAGGTGGATGTGCTGTGGTCTCAATGTTGCCTTTGCACCACTTACTTGGGAATAAAGGTTGTTTTTATCTCATTGTATTGCTAAACAACCCGATGGTGTAAACAAGCTTTCCGGGGGGGTTTGTTCATACCACGGAAGAGAACAAAATGTTTTCAGGCACTTTAGACCAGTTGCTGTGCTGATTACAAAGCAAGTGCAACTCCACATTAAAGCAGGTTCCCTGCAGACCTTAGCAAGGCTGCATTTTGATGCAGAATATTGATAATAAAAAACATTCTATAATTCAGATGGCTGAGTGATTCTAACCTCCATCACAGAACCTTGTGATGGACACTAGCTGAGAAGCAGGTTGCAAAGCAATCTTTTCTAGTCGTCATAGCTGGACTCCCCTCCAACTGGTACTGGGCAATAATATTTCATGAGGTTGATCAGAGGCTCACTAATTCCAGCTCCCTCTCTGCTGTGGGGAGCTTGGCCCAACCTGCCTGCCTGATCCTGTCCTCAGGCAAAGATTCCCTCTCTCCAGCCCCTCTAGGGGATCAGGGCTTGGTTTTCTTACAATCTGGGCTGAGACTTGAGGCTGGGGCACAGGGGCAGGAGTTTGGGGACAGCTCTCTGAATCTGTGGACTCCTCTGCAGAGCCCAGTCTCACCACAGCTCCTCACCCATCCCCACAGGCTGGCCAGCACATGGGGGTGGGGTCCTGCTGGTAGCCATCGAGAGCCAGGCTCATCCTGGTAAGGTGATCAGGTACTGGCAGAGCCGGCTGCCAGGCAGCACCAGGGACTGTGCCAGGCCCTTATTCAGCAGTGTGGGATGGGAGGGGACCTGCCTGCTCTGAGTCTCTGTCCAGGGCCTGTCAGGACCCTTGGATATGGACAGAGGAGGGAGTTCAGTTGGGCTGCCTGGCTCCCAAGGGAGGAGGCTGAATGGATGCAAACCAAACCTCCTGCTGGGTTAGGGTTGGAGAGGTTGCTTCACAGGCAGAGGGGCTGCCCAGCCCCCTGCCCAGGGCTCAGTGAAAAACCACAGAGCCTCAGCAACTTGAGGCTCCTTGGGCACCAACTTCCTCCGTCTTACCCCTCTTGTCACCTCCCTGACCTCAGGCTGACTTAGGCTTTCAGATGATTTCAGAGACTAGCAGCCCTCCAACTTCCCAAAGGTGAGCTTAGAAGACTGGGGTTGCAGGTAGAGCAGGAAAAGTCAAAGAGCTTCTTGGCTAGAAGTATCATTAGCTGGCCAGGTACCAAGGCTGGTGTAGGACACCTGTCTAAAAGAGCAGGGACTGGGATCTTTCCAAAGGTAAATGGCAGTACAGGGTGGTATCCAGGGCCAGCTTTGCTTGAAAATTTAGTCATGCAGCAGTTGGACCTGCATTTATTTATGGACTGGTAGCTGGGTGTTCAAGACAGTCTCCACCCCTCCCTATTGTCTTCTTCATCAGCTCCCTCCCTGGCTCCAGGGACCTTTGAATTTTTGATCCCCAATTCGACCCGTTTAACACTGATTGCCTCTGTTAGTAGGGAACGGACACACTGGCTCCCATTTTTCAGTGGACGTATGATAACCACAGAATGGCAATGCTGTCCAAAACCCCCTCATCCCACCCAACAGTATAACTTGGTTTCTTTTCATCTGCAACCAGGTCCACCTTAGTGAAGCCTCCAGCACAGCTGTAGTCTCCAGACCTGCAGAACCAAGAGTCTGGAAGGGAATTAGAAGGGGACTCCAGAGGTCATCAAAGCCATCTCCCCCACCGTCAACAACTGGGACAGAAGCAAACACGTCCCTTTGGCCCTCAGGGAGCCAATTTACTATCCTGGACCGTAGGTCGTGGCAGCAGGGACCATAGTAGGCTGCACATCCCCATGATTTAGAAAGGAAGGACAATGGCAAAACCTGAGAGCAGAGGTGCCCAGCAAAGGAAGCCTGACCCACTTCTGATAGTCAAGTTCAAGGTTCTGCCTCACCCTTGGGCTCTTACTGGCCAAACTCCTAGGATTTTCCAGTGGCTTCTGTTCCCTTAATTCCAGCAGCTGCTTCTCTAGAGTCTAGAGCAAGGAAAATGAACTCTCCATTTTACACCTAGTTTCTCCAGCATCATCCTCTGTGGTATCTCTTGTCTCTGTCCTCAAGACTTAACTCATACAACTAATTTTCAGAAAATGGGTATTGACAGAAGGGGAGCAGCCCAGGGCCCAGGCCAGGATTGCACACTGAGAATCAGGCACTCTGGCATAAACTCTTGGCTCTGGGTTGCAGAGACTAGGGAACAAGTCTCCTCACATGTCTGGGCCTCAGTTTCCCCCTCTGTGAATTGGGGGCAGTGGCAGAGGTGACTGTCTCTAGGGGAGCTCTGTGGGAGCTCCTGGAGGAAGTACGACTGGGGGTTGCTCAGAGTGCAAGGAGCAATGGGGAAGTAAACGTTCATATGCCCCACCAGGTGAGGCCCATGCTGGCCTGTACACAGGCACGTGTGTGCTTACACACAGACATGAGACTGCTGCATGGGAAGGGGCCGCTTAGAGGCCCCTCTACACCCTCACCAAGGAGCCACCGGTGGCGGAAGTGAGGACAGCAGTGGTTTGGTGCCGAGGCAACATGTGAGCTCTGCGGTGTGCAGGGACAGGGGCTCGAACCAGAGCTTCTGAGTTCTATGTGGGTCTGGCTCAGGCCAAAATATGTGTTCTCATTTTGTTCTAGGCTAATGAATTTGTTAGTTCAAAAAAGTAGTTTGAATAGAAAGTCACGGCGGATTTTGAGCTGGGGTTTGGCACAGCTGTAGTTTAGCTGTTCCCGTTCCTGGCCTCTGGAGGGCAGGGAGGAGGTTGGCCCTGGAGTGTCTCCAGGCCCAGGCAGGAGCTGGTCCATGCTGGATGGGCAATGCTGATGGATAGATAGCTATGGAAGCCAGGACCCTCTTTTCTCAGAGGAGTGGGGCACCCCTAAGATTTCTCCCCTTTGCCTGCTGTCTCTGAGCTCTTGGGCATTCTCGCCTGGCCTCTGAGTGCCCTGGCACCCCTAGGGCAGAGTCCTCTTTCCCCAAAGGGCACCTCTGTGGGCAAACCCCAGTGGGCTGACTGCCACCTCTGTGTGTCCAGTGTCCTCTCCCTGGTGAGCTGGGAAGAAGGTGAAGTGAGCACAATACAAGCGGTGCCATCCTGGTGGCCATGAATTTGGGCGAGTTATGTCACCTCTCTGGGCCTCCTTTTCCATGACTGTAAAGTGAAGGTGGTGATGCCTACTTCCCAGGGTTCTTGTAAGAATCCACTGAGGCACCAGTACTGGAAATGCCTTAGCACAGTGCCCAGCACATAGTAGGAGCTCCAGGAAAGGGGCTCTGTTTCTTCCTTGAGCCTCTCCCTTCCCCTCCCCCATGCACAGAACAAGGAAATCTTAAGAAGTTGAATCCAAGCCAGAAGGACCCCTCACAGCCCTCCAACCTTCCCATGTGGCAGAGGGCTAGCAGGCAGGGGCAGCACCCACTAAAAACAAGCCCCGCAGCTGGGGGTGCCCAGCCCCTATCCGGGGCACTTGGCCAAAGGTCAGTGCCGGGGCACAGCCCCAACTAGGGACTTGGGAGCAGGGACTCTGGAGCTACCCCGCTCGAGTCTGGGCCTCGAGAGGGGAGTGCGCTTCTGGAAGCTGCAGCCCAGCTGCTCAGGGGAAGGAAGAAGCAAAAGACAGGTGCAGCAGAGGAGGAGGAATGGGGCTTCCATGGGCTGGGGTAATGAGGTCAGAGTTCGGAAGGGGGTCTGGGTCCAGGATGAGAAGAGAGGGGAAGAGAGAACCCAGAAGAGCAGGGAGGGGGTCCCTTACTTTCACTCTCCCTGGGGGAGGGCGGGTACGCAACACACTTGGAAGCTGCTGCTTTGCCTGTGGAACAAAGAGAAAGCTCATTAGGTGGCCGTTGGGCCCAGGAGGCCAGGGATGCTTGTCCCGGCCGATGTGCCCCTCTGTTGTCACAGCTACTTCTGTTAGTGCCACGTGGCAGCGCTGGCCAGGTGGACCCTGCATGCACACACATGGAGGCACACTGCCACCACACAGCCAGCTGTGCCCAGCCCTTCCTCTTTCTCATGCCACCCCCAGGGACGTATGGATACCTGCCGGCATCCACACCTCTATCCTGTGTGCTGCCCCTGCCACTCTCACCTGGACACACACACACACACACACACACACACACATTCCCTGGCAGCCATCCGATCATTCACCAACTCATGCTCCAGGTCACGTGGCTCAGCCACAGAATTGACATGAGCAGTCACACTCCAGCCCAGGTTCATACACCCTCCCCCATTAAAAAGTCCCACTGTCACAAACAGAGCCACAAACACCCTTCCTCTCCATCACACCCAGCTAACCAGAGAGACTTACACACAGCTCCACACATGGTGGCCACCCCATCACACTCACACACCCTCCAGCACAGGGTCATGAGTGGTCGTACCATCAGATGCAGAGCACGGCTACACTATCCTTTTCTCTGCTTACCCTTCCAGACAGGCACACACACCATCCCCACAGGACACCACCCCAGGCTATCCCACATAGGAAGCCCTCACCTCTCTGCACCTGCAGCTCCATGGCACCATGAACCCTCTCCTCCGAGTGGTGGTGCCTGATCTCCACCACCAGGCAGCAGTAGAGGCCGCCATCCAGCAGAGTTAGGTTGTGCATGGTGATGGAGAAGTTGCCATGGTGGTCGGAGGCTGATTCCAGGCCGTGGCTCTGGACCAGATCCTGGCTGGCGTTGGCCTGGTGGCCACTGTGGTGCAAGTGGAGATCCTGGAACGTGAGGTTGCGGATGGGCCGGCGCTCTGAGCAGGCCTGTAGCTCACCCCGAGAACTGCGGTACCACGTCTTGTAGAAGCTCACATCGTGCCCTTTGGCCGTGGGGCCCAGGAGCCTGCAGGTGAGGGTGACGTTCTGGCCCTCGGGACACACGTATAAGGAATATGGCGTGGCGACCTTGAAGGCCGCCACCAGACCTGCTTAGAGAGACAAAAGCCTATCACCTGCCTGAGCCAGCACCACTCCCAGTGACTACAGATTGGGGAAGAGCCTTGGTCTGGGGCTCCAGAGATGCGAGTTCCCCAGCCACAGGCCCCAAGCAGGTCAGCTGACCTCCCTGAGCCTCAGCTTCTTCATTAGCCTGTGAACCTAACTCCATCCCAGGCTGTGTGGGAGGAGCCACAGGAGCTCCCCCAGGGCGAGGAAGCTGTCCGAGGCTCAGGAGAGACTCCAGGTAGCACACAGCTAGCCAGCGGGCAGCCGTCTCCCAACTGGAGCATGCGCCCTGACTCCAGCTCCGGCTCCCGCGTGGCAGGGACTGTGGCTCTGCCCACTACTGGCTCCGGCACTGGCAGCCTCCATGCGCAGCGCTGATGGGTGGAAGGCAGGATAGGGAGCAGAAAGTCTCCTTGGGAACAGCAGTCCACTGTCCTTGACCATCCTCCCGGGGGCCATCAGCACCTTTGGCCCTTTCCACCTCTAGGGCTGGTACTGCCTTCTCCTCACCTCCTCATCAGTGAGCATTAATGGAGCCCCTATGTCTGCGAGACCTATGCCAGGTGCTACCTCTCACCTGGATGCTGAATATGTGGCCTCCCCTTGAAGCTTGTAGAGTCACTGGGCAGACAAGGCCTGCGTTCATGACAAAGTAACCCCACGGACTAAAGGACAAACCATGCCAGCCTTCAGGTGCTTGGAGGATGGAGGACATAGCCTTTCTGGGAGTGGCCAGAAGACTTCCTAAAGGAGGGGCGGGTCCTTGGAGTTGATGAACAGGTGGGGTTTCAGCAAGTGGAGAAGGTACCCTGGGTCAGGTCGTGGGGAAGCAGGAAAAGCCAAGGTGGCTTCGGGATGGAATTCATGAAAGGTCATCTCAGCCATGCACCTGCCACCACCCAGTCTTTTTAGAGATATTTTCTAGTCCGTTTTGTTTTTAATAAGCGAGCGAAGCCATCCCCTGGTCCTCTTTACCAACATCCAGCATTTAGCCATGCTGACTTCAAAAGCACTGACCCTTAGAAACAGAATACCAGGGCTGAGTCCCAGCTCCTCAGTCTAGCTCCGTGAGCCTCACTTTTCTCATGTGCATCCACTGCCAAACCCATCATCCTATTGATGTAACCCTCAGGCTCAGAGAAAAGAGGACTCCCCCTCCCAGGCCTGCATGGAGTGGATGTGGCTGCAGGACTATGGCTGTGCAAATAAATGGAGGTGGGGAGTAGTCAGGGAGAGGACCCCTCCAAACACTCCCGGGAAGAACTAAAACCCACCCAAAGAGTTACTCTGTCCTATGCTCCCCTTTCCCCGGCAGGCTCTGTGGTGGCTTTGTATGGGGCTCACCAGCATCTCTCCTAGCATCATCTCCAGCCCCTGGGCTACCCCAAAGCTAGGAGCCGAATCTAGATACAGCAGCATTTGCTTCGGGCACACGCATACCTTGGGACTATCAGGAGGGCTGGCTCAGTAGAGGCCAGGGACACATGAAGTTAGACAGAGGTGTGGATGGGGTGGGGCTGAGATTTGGGCAAGGTGGGGCAAGCTTGTGGGTGGGGTGGAGCAGAGTGGGAGCAAGCAGCAGGGAGCCCAGTGCAGCACCAGTCCAGGGCCTCTAACAGGGCATCAGGCCCCGAGCCCTTAGGGTCCGAGCAGTGGTATGAATGACCACACAGTTGTCAGACAGCAGTGGGGAGGGGTTATCAGCCCTAGGGGCAATTTCCTTGAAAATCCAGAGAGAACTGGGGATCAGAGACAGACCATTTTTGTGGGGAAGAGGGGCACAGGAGAGGAACATTGCTCAATCCAATACCCTACACACCCCAGAAGGACCTCTTCCCCTTTTAGAAAAAGGAGAAGCTGCACTGGGCTTTAGGTTCAGGCGGTGGGGGAACAAGTTGAGTTTTAGCATATGGGCCAAGAGTCCACAGGCTTTCATCCTAGGGGAAGAGAAAATATCCCATTGTATCTGATACTCAAGCCAGATCAAGGCCCAGGGCAGCCTGTCCTTGGAAGGACACTCAAGGGCACACACATGTTGAGAAAACAGTATACACACCACATACTGTCTGACTGTACTTATGCGCATGTTATCGGGATACATATAGCCCAGCTGGAATTATAATTATTTGGCAGGAGGATGTTGCTTATTGTCAGGAGCAGATCCTTTTGGACACCTGGGTCATTGTCAGAGACTAAGGAGAGTGGGTGGGGAGGAAGGCCTCTGGTTCCAGAGTGGCCAAGAGTATGTGGGACAGGAAAATGATCCGGGCCCTGGGCTGAGCCTGTGCCCAGTCGGGAGCCGTCCAGTCATTCTGCTGCTCTGTGGCCCAGCCCCCAATCCTAGCCCCCACCTGCCACTTCAGGAAGGCAGAATCCAGCTATGAATCTGGAAGATTCTGGTTCTCAGAAGTAAAACATTAGTCCAGGCAGTCAGGTCCCTGGACCCCAGTCCCCATTTGACCGTGCGCCCTGGGCCAGATCCCATGCTTTTCTGGGACTCCCTTTTTCTTCATCTGATCTTGAGAGACTCCCCACACTCCTAGGCCCCCTCCAGCTCTGAAACCATGTGGCAGGAGGAAAGGGCTATCTCTCCTCACGGAGGAGGAAGGGGGCAAGAAATGGGCCAAAAAGGTGGTCATGAGCATTCTCAAGCACAGCTTACATGTCAGGACTCACTGAGCACTTTATACTCATCTCATTTAATTCTCATAATACCTCCTGATGTAGGTATTATTATCCCCATTTAAAAGATGAGGAAACAGACTCAGAGAAGTCAAGTGACTTGCCGAAGAGCACACAGCCCTCTGTGGCTGAGCTGAGACCCACACCTTGGACATGCCAGCATTGCACACAGGAAAAGCCCCCCACTCCTCCAGGGACTGGGGCTGACACCTCATCTTCCAGCTACTTAGAGAGTGAACTGACTTCAGACTGAGCTCTGCACACAGCCATCCTTGCGCTGCCTCAGACCCAAACCGAAAACATTATTCTTTCATTCCACATATATTCACCGAGGTGCTAACATGAGCTGTGCCCAAGGCAGAGAGGCTGTGGGAATGTAGTTTCCTAAGGGATGTCCACTCAGAATTTGGTCCTGCTTCTACTGCTTTCCAGCTGTGGGGCCTCAGCCTCCTGTAAACTTTCTGTCCCAGTACAAGGGAAAAGAGCATTGTTTGGCTTCATCTCCAGATGCTAGTGTTTGTGACCTTCACCTCTTTCCGCCCAGCGGGTGCTCGTGAAACCCAGTGGGTGTGCACGGGATGGGTGTGTGTGGGTGTGGATAGGCCTCTGTCTTTTCCTGACAGGGCATGAGCTTAGCCCACAGTCGCCAAGGCAACGCCCCGGCTTTTGGAGGTGGGTTCCCAGCTTGATTAGCCCAGCTTGGGAGGCCCCACCCAGACCGCGGAACTCTGTCGGCTGCTAGGGGTTTTAAGTAAACAATGACTGCTGCTGCTGGCCGTGCACTGGTTGCAAAAGCCCAGGCCCTCACACTCAGAGGGGCTCCAAACAGACATGGACCCAGTCTCTAGCTTTCTACCAGAGCCTGTTCCCCAGGATAATCCATGAAGAGTGTAGGGAAAGGCTAGACCTGTCTTTAGCAAGGTGCAGAGTGCAGAGGGACCAGAGTCAGGGACCAACGAGTCTGGACCGAGTCTGCCAGTGCTAAGCTCCAGGAAGTGCCCCCCAGGGAAAGGGGCTGAGGGCCCAAAGCCGGCAGGTCCGCCCTAGGGACTCCATGGCCAGAGAGGACAAAGGGCATCTCAGATGTGTTTATTGATACCTGCCCCTGCAGGAAGTGTCCATTCACATTGGACCAAGGAATTCGGGAAGGGGAAGCCAGGCTCTATTGGAGGAAGCAGCACTTCCAGCACCTTGGGAAAGTGTGGATGCATCCGGGGCTGGAAGCCATTGGCCAGCATGCCTCCCCAGAGAGGGCCTGAGTTGGCCCGAGACCCTGCCAGTAGATGCTTCTCTGGACGACTCCTTCCCAGACTCCCCCAGGTCCTCCTTGAGGATGACTGTGCACAGCCCAGACTACCGGCTCCAGCCAGCTACCCTCAGGATCCCATGCTGGGAAGCCTTCCTAAGATTTGGGTTCAAGTCTTGAGTCCCACCCTCAGTGCAGGAGGCTCAGGGGTAGTCATAGTATCTGGCACTTACTCTATACTGGTCATCATTCAGTCTCTTTTGCATGGATTCACTTATTTAATCCCCCCTCCCTAAGGGATAGGTATTAGTGTCATCTCCATTTTACAGACCAGGAAACAAGCACAGAGAGGTTAAGTAACTTGCACAGAGTCGCAAGTAGTAAATGGTAGTGTCAGGATTTGAGCTCCGGTAGTCTGACTCCAGAGGTCGAGAGGGTAGAGGCAGCTAGGGACCATCTTGGAGGTCCCGCCTCCTTCCCGCATATGGACAGATGGCCTAGCCCATGAGGCCCCTTGCCAATGAGGCTGTACGCTCCCTCTCCTCTCCCACGGTGGCTACTGGGATAGCTAGTTGGCCCCAGCACAGGAGAAGACCCGGCTGGAGCTGCTGCATTTATGTGGGGAAGGCAACAACGCGAGGAGAATTTAGGGCTGGGAGAAGCCCAGAGAGGCCCTCTGGCCCTGCCCTGGCCCCTTAGGATGGGGAGCACTGCCCTCTCTCCCTTCCTCCAGGTGAACTACCCCCTACCAGCCTTCAATGCTCCTCACAGTGGTGCTTGCTTCTGCAGTGATGGAGAGGAGCTGACAGGATTTATAGCACAGGTAGTTTGACTTTTAGTTTTATAGCATTAGATAACACTGAATCACATAGAGAGAAGGTTACTCCCTTTTCGATTCTCTTTCAGCCCTGATTACATCAAAGAGAAAGTCCGAGTTTGTCGCTGATATGTCTTCAAAGCATCTCTGTCACTTGCTTTTTTTTTCTTTGCAAGGGACAGCAGGTTTCAGGCTCAGAGCCTTCCCCAGGCTATAGTTTCCAACTAGAATTTAATACCCTTATTTGGGTTTCTATTATGTACTTTTATGATTTTTTTCTATTTATGGCAAGTGATACTGGCTTTCCATTTATGGCAGCAGTATAAAGTTTCCTTTTAAAATCTATTTAAGTAAAAGAATGGGTAGATTTAAAGAAAAAAATAAGTACATATGCTGATAGCAGAGACCGCAGAAATCCCAAAGGTGATGAGCAAATGATTGAAGCTTGGGAAACCCCATCATAGAACTCTCCTTCAGAAGGGAGTGGCAATGCCCCCGAGCCTGCCCATGGCTCAGATAAAGGGGTCCCACAGTGAGTGACCAGCAGAGGCAGGACTTGTTCCCAGATCCCCATGGGAAATAAGATCCTATGGAGAAAAGTTAAAGGACCAAACTTGCTTGGTCAGAAGCAGAGAAACTTCATTACTGAACCAATGATGGGCACAATAGGGGCTGTTGTCTTTCTCTCTGAGGATGGTCAGCCAAAGTAAATAGGCAGACTGCAAAAGTCAGTTGTGATAAAGATCCAGTTGAGACAAGCAAGCCCTGGCTGGGCTTACCTTGAAGTTGCCAAGCTCCCCATCTCTGGGGAACTTTAAGAGGAGAATCTACAGGTACCTCTATGCATGTTTTAGGCTGTAAGTGCTATAGGTACCAACATGTGGCTGGACCCAGCCTGTGCCATCCTGAAGCACCTCCAGCATTCTGGAGAGTCTAGTCCCAGTGAAACCAGTCAGTGCCTTCCCACACCCTGGGCACTCTGCCGGGCCCTGCAGGCAGCAAGGAGCTCAGGAGAACCAATGGCATGCGACCTCCAATAGCCAAGAAAGAGCATCATACTACACAGGCACCAGGCACATAATACTACACAGCATTTACTGGGCACTAGGCAGTTGGTTCGGTGTTTGTACACTGACTCTTCACAGCGGCCCTCTGAGGCAGATGCTCTTATCACCTCCCATTTCAGAGATGCGGGAACTTGCTCAGAGATGCTGAGTAACTTGCACAAAGTCATAGAGCAATAGAGGGCCATCTTGGTATTTGAACCTAGGTCCAACTGACTCCCAAAGCCAGGCTGTTCAGGAATGGGACTGTAGGGGAAGCCCTGGCATGCAGGTCACACAATTCCAGGGTTGTGTTCCCATACAGAGTGCCCCTGGTATTGGATAGATAACCCCTCATGCCCATGGGCTCAGCTTAAGTCTGTTTCTTTCTAGCCCAGAGGCCCCGGCAGAGAGTATTGGATTTCCTAAGAGCTGACCATTGCTTCGTCAGAGGCTTGCACCATTGGGTTACTCAATAAGGAAGGCCCTGTTTGCCATGGAGGGGAAGATGGGGTCTCCTCACCCTAGTGTCAGTATGCCTCCAGTTCAAGAGTTTGGGACTTCTGGGTCAGGCTCTGAGGACATGGCAAGGACAGTAACTTCCTCAGGTACTAGGAATGCCTATAGGGGAAGAAGACGCTCTTCCACCCTTGGAGTCTGCCAGGTCCTGGCTCCCAGGTGCCTCCCTTCACCCAGCTCACCCTGAGTCAGGCCCAGGAGAGGGGTATCTTCAACTTCTCCTGGGCTCCTGAGCACCATGCTACCACCATTCTCCTTGGTGCTGGCCCAGCCCCATGAGCTAGAGAACAGGCCTGCCCCAGCCACCTCCATCTCACTTTCTCAGACATAAAGGCTTTGACCTTGACCAGCCCTGTCCAGGGTAACCCAGCACCTCAGCAGGCTGGTGAGCAGCTCTTTCAAACTCAGAGACCCCCCTGACCGTGCGTGCACCCAGGTCTCCCATCTGTCATCCCCCTTGTCTCACACAGGGCTGGGCAGTAGGATGAATATTTATCCACATACCCATATTGCAGTTAATAATACTGTGTCCCAGAGCAGTCCAAAGCTAAGAGAATTCTCCTGACTCCTTTCAGTGGAAAGCTGCTTTGAGCCTAATTATCTCCGTGAGCTGGGCCAAAGAAATGGCCCTTTGGAGTCTCAAGCTGTGTGAGTAGCCAAGACCTCGGGGTGAAGGTGCCTGGCTGTGTAGACAATGTGGAGTGAGAGGTTTCCAGTCTCTCTGTACTGGCTGCTCTGCAAGCTGGGTCCCTAGGCTGTAGTTCTCTAGAACTATTTCCCAAATTGGGGCTTCTGAACAGAGAACAGCCCAACCAGGGGAGAGGAGGGAAGGGTGGGTAAGAAACTAGAAGGGCCTCTGTCTCGGGGTCACTTGGGGAGGGTGGGAGAGGGCAGTTGATCTGTGGTAGATGGGGTGCCAGCCATCCTGCCTACCACCATCCCATGCTCCTTCTGAAACCATGTCCTGCCATGAATCGTGACCTTGGTGCAAAGACTGCCTCCTGCCTTTGGCTGTCATCCTGAGAAGCATCGAGGCCAGAGATAGGCAGAAGTCTGTAGGGTGTGGCCTCTCCCCTCATCAGAAGCCCAGGACAGCCTCCAAGGCCTCCAAAAGATAGCTGCAGGCACCTCAGTTTGTTTCTGAGGTGTTTTCCAGGTTCCCTCCGCCTGCTCCTCTCTCTTCCCCCGTCCTCCCCTCCTTCTCTTCTTCTGACCCACCCATTGGATGCCCGTGCCAAGCTCCCAACCTTCCTCCTGCCTCCCTCTGACTCCCTGCATGACTCACACTTTCCCTGGGCCGTCCCCACAAAGTCCAGTCTCAGAGGCTGTCTGCTGGCCCCCTCTTACCTTGAGAGCCAGCTGCTTCAGTTCTGGGCAAACAAGAACCAGGCACCAGGCTTTGGGTACCAGGACCTCTGCCCTCCACTCAGGAGACCCTTTGTCCTGGCTAGGATACTATCTGGAGCTGTGACAGCCTGGACTTTGGAAGAGGAAAGTGGTGTTTCCCTGTGTAAGGTCTCTGAGTTTGAGCTGAGGAAACTGAGGCCAGAAAGATGCCATAACTTACTCAAGGACCCAGGAGGGGTTCCTGGCTGAGCTGGGAAAGTGGCCCCTATTCTCCCCAGTGCCCCACATCAGTCTCTGAGTTGCAGCTTTGCCAGATTGCCGGGAATCAGCTGCACACTCAACTCCCAGGCATCAGACCCTCAGGATAGGGACCAGATGGGTGCCCACCGAGGCTCAGCCAGGGGCAGCACCAGGGTACAGGGCACTGGCTGAGGGTACCACACTCCCTGTATCCTGTGAGATCCTGGAGCTCGAAGGCAGGAGGGGCAGGGAGATGCCACAAGTGTCAAAAGCCAGTGGCATCCACTAGGGGCTGCCCCTACCCTATCCATCTCCTGTTCTGCAGAAACTACTCTGGCCCAGGACAAAGGAGAGTTTTACCAGCAGGGGCTTGGGCAGCTCTTAGAGCATACAGATATGCCCACCACCCAGCCAGGGCACTTGGCAGAGACGCTGCTGCCCCCTGCCAAGCAGTCCCAGCAGCCTCGCTGCTGCAGGGTGGGGGTCTTGGCAGGCTGGAGGGGCTGGGGGGTGGGGGGGAGTGCAGCGCCCAGGCCCTGCCAGCTGTGTTCTTCTAGTACTCCTCCCCAGGGCCCAGGCTCTTGCCGACCTTACCTCGGGAAGCAGCCAGGAAGAGAGCGAGGAACACAGGCCCCCAGAGCCGGCCACTGGCCTCCAGGACTTGGGGGAAACCCATGTCGCCGTCGGGCAGAACCGCGTCTGGCGCGGCTGGAGCGGGGCACCGGTGCACAAGGGGATCTCCTGGTGCTCGGGAGCGGGCAGGACGCAGCAGGGACGCAGCCGGCTAGGAAACCTCCGGGTGAGCGAGTGCCGAGCCAGTGAAGGCTGTGGACGCCCGCGAGCTGCCCTCTCCAGGGCCCCGCAGCGCCCCCGGGGGGCCGTCGGGGGTACTGCCTCCTCGAGGGTTCAGGAGGAGGGGCATCCCCTACCGGCGGACCTGCACCGTCCAGGCTGTGTAGGTAGGGAGCCAGGCGGTGTCCCAGCAAGTAGCTCCACCTGATCGCCAGTTTAAATCCTTTTCTACTCTCCCCCACTCCTCTTTGGAGAGGATTAGTATTGTTGCGCAGCCTGATAAGTGTGTCTCCCTGACTTAGCACCATACCTAATCATAGATTGTGTCTGCACGTCCCAGGGTTTGAGTTGCCTGGGGGCAGGCACCCAACAGCCTGCAGCCCAGCCCAGGGCCTGATATGTGGTAGATGCTCCCAGTTATGGAGTGAATAAATGACGGAATGAAATCTAACTTTCATAAAGAGCTGGACAAGTTGGAGCAGGCTTGACTGTAGATTCCATATTCCTGTGCACATGCACACGGCACAGGTGCAGGAGTTCACAACAGGCTTGGCACATCACTACACAGGGACGTGTATGTGCAACATCTGATAGTGTGTCCCATGGAAAATTATCAGTGCTTCTCTCCGCCAGACCCCAGTGTCACTTCCCCCTTTGCACCATCACTCGCTGCCCATGCCCTGGGTAATCTTCACTTCTAATCCTCTGCTTTGGCACCACTGATTGTCTCCTCTCCTGTCCTCTCCTCCAAATTCTGTCATCCCTCAGGGCTCAACTTAAGTCCTTCCCCTTCACAAAGCACCTTGAACTTCCCCTGCGGGTGCTCCTGCAGGCCTTCCTGCCACACTCCTTTCAGCTGTCACACCAGGCGTGGGGCTACCAGCCAGATGACCTGTACCTGGGCTCATCTGCCCTCCTGAGCTAGACTGTGAGCTTTTGGGAACCAGGGCCTCTCCTTGACGTTTCTGAGCCCCTGGCACAAAACTCGGCATGGAGAGTGTTTAATGCACTCTTATCTAAATGGGCAAACTGATGACTAAGCAAATGATTTCCTAAATGGAGGTGTGGAGCTGACAGTGGTGAGGTCCAGGGACTGGGGCAGGGGAAGGGTGTGGCCACTGTGCCCAGGTTACCCCAGCCTGGCTGAAGCTTCCAGGAGCTTTGCTAGCCCAACAGGAATCTTGAACTCACAGGCCACCCCAGGCTGAAGGACAAAGGACAGCCAGAGTCCATGTGGGTCAGGAATCGGGGTGGCAAGACTGAAGGGTAGCCAGGAATCCCAGGTGTCCCATGGGTAGCCTGAACCAGGCAGAAGCCCTCTGAGAGCCCTCAGCCCTCACTCCTAGGATGCGGCGGCTACACAGAGGAAGGTGAGCCTGAGTGGGCCGTTCCCCTGAGCCAGGGAACCCCCTGGGATGGGAGCCCCAAAGGCTGCTGGGATGTGACCCAGGTCCTTGGTCATGATCTTGAGCTTGGGATCCCACTTTGGGAAACAGCCCAGGGCCCTTCCTGCTGGTAGAGTATGAGCTCTTCCACCCAGAGAAGGTACCAAGCCAGTTGAAATCAGGTGGGTGTGGCCCTTTTCCCACCCTAGCCCACCTGCTGGCAGACATGAGGTAGGAACACTCAGGGGTGAAACCCTGGAGCACCTGGGCCTCCTCCCTCCCTCCCTTATTGGCCTGGCCTTAGTTTGCCCAGACCACCCTTAAAACCGGACTCCCTCTGTCTCAGGGTGTAGAAGGTGGGTGAGGAAAGCCTGGGATTAGGGGGAGGGAAGCAACTACCCTGCCATCCCCTTCCCTAGAGAGCAAGAACACCTAAGCTGGGCCCAGTGCCAACCCCTGCACTTCCTTCCTCCCCAGCACACTGCCCACCACCACCAAGTCTCCAGGGGTTGCCTCACAGGGAGACAGAGGCATTACCCAAGGTGAGTGTGGTCCAGAAACCTCAGGCACTGTTTCACCAATGCCGGAGCAGAAAGGCTCAGCTGAGAGGAGCTTCTGGGCACTGACGTGCTCCTCACTCCAGAGGCCAGAGGAAGTCAGACCCACCCTCCCCGCCCAAGCTCAGGCCTGGTCTCAGATGGGGCTCCAGGGAGCCGTTCCTTTAGAACCCCCTACTGCAGCCCGCACCGCGGTTAGAGCTGTCCTGGAGTCGGGGAAAGTGAGGAATGTCAGCACCGCCACCAGCATTAGGGAGGGGGACTCCAGCCCCTTTCCTGCAAGGCGGCCTGTGCTCGCTGGTGGAAAGGGGGCTCGGGAGGACCCGCTGCTGGGTTCCCTGCCAGTGCGGAGTGCTCAGAGCTGCATGCGGGACCATGCAGGGCCACAAGGGGAACACAGTGACCTGCCTTGGTGGTCATCTTTAGTCAGACATCAGGGGCCACCACGAGTGAAAACTAACACATTATGGAGAAGATTGTAAAATCCTTATGAGCTTTCAAAGATAACATAGGCGATCAGATGTTTCATTTCTGAGACAAACACTTCAGGGTATTCCCCAGAGTCAGAGCAAGTTCCCTCTCCACTCTGGGGGAAAAGTTTGAGAAATGTTAAAATAATACATTTTTCCTTTCTGTGTGATTGTTATTTTAATAAAAACTCATTGAGATGCTAAGACCCAGAGGAATGCCTCCCCGATGGAGAGATTTGGTCCAGTGACTGGTGACAGCAGACCAGAACCCCAGAATGTCTGAGCTGGGAAGGACTTTGGCGATCAAGCCATGTCCTTTATTCATAGACAGAAAAGGTCCAGAGAAGAGATGTGACATGTCCGAGGTCACAGAGCTCCACCTCAAGCCTGCCAACACTACGTGCTTTGGAAACAGTTTGAGCAACAAGCCAATAGCTGGGCCCCCCAAGACTCAGAGCTACAGCCCAGTGGACTCATTGCCTCCTCAGGGACAGTGACAGTTTTGTTGGGTCCAGGTCTCCTGCCCATCTGTCTCTCTCCACAAGTGGTCCCAGAGCCAGCCAGACCCAAGGAATGGGTACATAAGGAAAATGTGTGCATTAGTCCAGCTTTTCGTAGCACCTGGTTTCTGTTCTCTGGCAGTGGTAATGGCCTAGTCACATTCTCTCTACCCAGGCTATTTGCAGTTATTATGACTATCATCTTAGTTACTAAGGCTTATGTTAGGGTCCTGGTAGGAAATAGATGGCACACTCAGGGCTCAACTGGAGAGAGTTCACTGGAGGGACTATTTCTGGAGAGCTGGTGAAGCACCCACAGACTAGCAGTTGCAGGAAGCCATTACCACCCACATGTCCAAAGGACAGGATGTGAGGCGGCTGGAGCCCAGTGAGAGCTACAGCCGCAAGAGAGGGGCCACCCAGCCAGAGAAGCATGGCCACTGGCAGAACCATAGTGAGGAAAGGAGGGAGTGTGGGAGGAGTAAAACGAGGAAGAAATGCCCCACCTCTCTCTCCTCCCTGCTACTCTCTGCCAGGACCTCCCATTGGCTAAACCCATCTGTAGCCAGATGGCAAGGGAACCCAGGTCCACAGGGAACATCTTCCCAGTTAGAGAAGCAGCAAATTGGGGCCGGCGCCCGGGAGGTAGCAGAGGTGGTTAGACACAGAGAATACCAGCACATGGTTGATTTCTCCCTTTTATCTGCTCTGCTTGTGAAGTGCCACATCAACCATTTCTCTGTGGTTCTTGAATGCTGATCACGGGATTCCGGCTCATGTGGTCTGATTAGACCAAACATCAGCCTGAAGTAGCCATTTACCTGAGCTCATGCTGTAGAAACCATTCCTGCAATGAAATCGTGCTCTGTGAGCTCTATTTTTCACAGCTTAACAAATTCTGCCCATGAAATTGCCCCAAACCCAACATCCTCCTTCTTTAAAATGCTAAATATAGGTATTTCTTCCATTCACATGAACAGTAAATGACGTTTAAATACTCTGTTGACCTGCATACAACACATTCTTGCCTTTTGCTATCTGACAGGAGGCTCAGGGTCAGTGAGGCCCTGGCCCAAGCAAAGGTGGCAGCTGAGGGTGGTACCAGAGTTCATCTCATATGCCTATTTCAATCACTAGGTCTCTGTGCTCACAAGTCCTGAGGTTGCATCTGGCCTCAGCAGGGTCATGATTGATTAGTGCTGTCTGCCATAGGCTTGGACTGAGGAGTGGTGATGCAAGTGCCATCTTGGACCTACGCAGTTCCCTAGCTTGGTTTTGGGGGAGCCTCTGTGACTTCCTTTCCCGTCATCCCTCTCCCCTTCCCTCACCACGCTGGATTGCACTGAGTGAGTCCAGCTGGCTCCACCTCAGCCCCTCTCGCCAGCTGACCAGGGAGCCTGACCATGCCGTTCTCTATCTACAGGCCACCACTCACGTGTACGTGACCGTCATGGATGAAAACGATAACGCACCTGTGTTCCAGCAGCCACACTATGAGATCCTACTGGACGAGGGCCCGGACACAATCAACACTAGCCTCCTCACCGTCCAAGCACTGGATCTGGATGAAGGGCCCAATGGCACGGTCACCTACACCCTTGTTGCAGGCAACATTGTCAACACCTTCCATATCAACAGACACACGGTCAGCAGCTGGCAGGGTCCAGGAGAAGGGTCAGCTGGCTAAAGGAATTAGAGGGGAGCTCAGTGACATGATGGGGATGGAGGCAGAGCCAAGATGGAGTCCAGGAGGAAGCTGGGGGGACAGCCAGTGTGGGAGTTTGGAAAGCTGAGGTGGGGTGACAACAACAGCGACAGGGGGTCCCCATCCTGGCCAGGACGTCAGGCCTACGTCCTGGGGAGGTCAGAAGGTGCTGGTCCCCAGAGTGCCCCAGACTCACTGCCTATCAATCCACCCTTGTCTCTCTATGCCCCAGGGTGTCATCAGTGCTGTCAAGGAGCTAGACTATGAGATCAGCAATGGCTGCTACACCCTGCTTGTCACTGCCACGGACCAGTGCCCCATCTTGTCCCACCGCCTCACCTCCACCACCACGGTGGGTGGTGGGACCCAGCCCCAACTTTGGAGTGGGGGGAGGACGGGGCCCAGAAAACTCCAGTGGGGAAGGGAGATGAGGAAAGATTGTCCAGAAGAAATACCTAAATCCAAGAGCTTTGTACTGGTCCTGGAAACTCACCCAAACTTGCTGTGCAACTTGGAGGAAGTTACTGTATCTCTGCTTCGTGGCTGCATTTCTCAGATAGATGACAACAGCTGCCTTCCTCCCCTCCATGGGAAGAGCACAAAGTCCCATCCAGCCAATGGGGTCTCGTGACCCTGCTCTTCCCCTTCCCAGCTGTGTGACTCTGGGCAAAGCACTTAAACTCCCCGAGCTTCATTGTCTTCCTCTGCGAAAGAGGGATAATAACTGTTTCAGAGTGTGGGAGGAGCAAATGAGACCGTGTACAATGAACATAGTATAGCAATTAATAGAAGTTCATAGCATTATTATTGGGATTATTGTAGAAAGAGTTTAACAATAACAATGACTTGCTCATGTATATAGCTTAAAAGGCTCTTCCACACCCATTAACCCATATGACTCTTGCATCAGCCCATGAGACAGGATTGTCAGGTCCAGTTTACAGATGAGGGAACTGAACCCAGCTCAGAGCTGGGTGGGGTGCAGCCCTAGCTAAGCTTGTTCACTATCTCAGGTGCTTGTGAATGTGAATGACATCAACGACAACATGCCCACCTTCCCCCAAGCTTACGAGGGGCCATTTGATGTCACTGAGGGCCAGCCAGGGCCCAGAGTATGGACCTTCCTGGCTCATGACCAAGACTCAGGCCCCAATGGGCAGGTGGAGTACAGCATCATGGACGGAGACCCTCTGGGTGAGTGGACCTGAGCTGGAAGGTAGGGGCAGCAACTCACCCAGAGTTGGGTCGAGGGCCTCTCCTCCACCCCACTCAGAAAAAGGATGAGAAGGAAGGTCTCCAGGCAGTTAGCTCCACCACTGTGTGTTCTGGCTCCTCTCTCTGGGCCTCAATTTCCCCATCCATAAGATGATAGAAATAAGCTTCTCCCACCCCACCCCTTCTTCATAGAGATATGTGAGAACATTCTGAAATCTAGGAACAGAGGCTGATACTTGGAGGGTCACAGACCCCTTTGAGAATCAGATAGAAAATGTCTGTGTGTTATACTCAGAGAAAAGGCTCCAAGGCACAGGAAAGATGCATATCCTTGCCCCAAACCTTCAGGAACCCCCAAATGTGCACAGAAACCCCCAGATTTCTCTGCATATCTCCCTGTCACCCATTTAGGGCCTTCACAACTACCTTGGCTGTTCCGCTCACTTAAAGAGCACAGTTTTCACTGGGTGGAGCAATTTCTCAAGTCTGTTTTCACTCATTTCTGTAGAGCAGGAATCCCAAACTACTGGGGTCATGCAGGGAACATACATGGGAGAATGGGTCCAGACAATACAATAGGGAATAGTGGGGACTGTGGCAGCTGCAACTCACCTCCATGGTCCATGTCAAAATGCAGGCCCAGGAGGCTAGACCTTCCCATTTTTTGAAAGAAAAGCTGGAAATCCAAATCTTTGTGAAACATCCTGATTTTTAATTGATCATTCAGTATATATTTATTGAGCACCTACCATAGGCCAATCATATTACAAGTGCGGAGGATACAGAACAAAACAGACAGAAATCCCTGCCCTTACAGAACATGTGTTCCAGTTGGAGGACACAGGCAATGAACATAACTAATTAAGTAGATGACTTAGTATACTGGGAGGACTATGAAGAAATATAAAGCCAGGAGATCAGAAGCACCAGGGGGAAGGCTACAATTTTAGACAGGGTGCTCAAGGAAGACCTGTCCAAGGAGAGAACATTTGAGCAAAGACCCGAAGGAGGGAGGAATGGGGTCATGTGGACATCTGGGGAAGAGCATCCCAGGCAAAGGGAACAGTAAGTATGAAGGCCCTGAGGTTAGGGCCGGCCTGGTGTGTTCACGGAGGAGCAAAAGGCCCTGTGGCTGGTGTGAAGTCAAGCAAAGAGACTAGTAGGAAGAGAGACCAGAGAGGTAGTAGGGCCAAATGCTGGGCCTTGCTGGCCATCACCAGGACTTGGCTTTTGTACTAACTGACATAGGAACCGTAGGAGACCTTTGAGCAGAGAAGGGACATCATTCGACTTCACTTTTGGGAAAACCACTCCAGTTCCTATTCTCAGAACAGACCACAGAGGTTAAGGAATGGGAGCAAGGAGACTGTGAGAGCCAGTTGCAACCACTTAGGCTAGAGATGGTGTAGCTGGGACCAGGGTGGAGGCATTGGAGGTGGTAAGAAAGGGGGTTGGCTCTGGCATATTTCAAAGGTGGAACCAGTAGAGTGTGCTAACTGATTGGGTGTGGGATGTGAGAGAAAGTCTAGGGTGACACCAGGGTTCTGGTCTGAGCAGCAAGAGGGCATCACCATCAGCAGGTGGGCAGGTTGCAGTGCGAGCGGGTGGGGAGGAAGAGGCAAGGTTAAGTTTGAGACATCAGGTCGGGTTGGATGTACAAGCCAGGGGTTCAGGAGAGAGGTTCTAGCCTGGACAGAAGTATTTAGGAGCTGTCAGCATAGAGGTATTTAAAGCCATGGGATGAGAAGAGAGTCCTGAGGAAGTAGATGGAGGAAGGGGCCAAGGACAGAGCATAGAACCTGGCAGATTTGCAATTAGGGGACTAAAAAAAAATTCCACCTTTGTAGAACCAGACTTGAAGCCCCTGCTGCCCAGTGCCTGTGGTGGGCCTCTGCTCTGACACGCGACCTTGCATGTCTCCTCGCTGGCCAAGCACTATGCCTTCTTCTGAAACCAGCAGAGGGCTGGCCTTTCTCCTCTACTATTTCACAAACACAGAGGCTCTCCACGGGAGTCCCCGCTCCTGTTCAGGAGGATGCTAAAGCCTGGGTGAGAGATGGGTGCTGGGAGGGTAGCCGAGCCCCCTCCCAGTAAAGGGCTCTCTCAGTGCCTGTCACACCCGTGTCCCAGCAAATTAAAGACTGGTCCCTGTTATGTGCCTTTGGAGTCATGAGCAAAACGTCCCCGGTTAGGTCCACATATGATAGGGGTCAGCCTTAGGAATTTTGGGTCTTGGGTGTGCCAGGAGACTGAGAGGCAGACCCCCGGAGGAAAGAGTGAGGCCTAGGAGTTTCCCCAGGCTGACCTGGCTGGGGTTCCCTCCCACCAGGAAAGAAGAGTAGACATTCAGAGTCCAGAGATAACTTTGGGATCACTAAGCACAGTCAGCATTTCAGAATAGATAAGTGAGGCCAGGGCCTGGGACGGGTGACCTCACGGTGTGCTAGAGGTCACACAGGTCACGACCTCTACTCGACACATCTCTTCCCACCTCTTTGCTCAGTGACACCATGTTGGTAACTTGGGAAATTGGCAAATGCTCCAAATCAGCTGTTTTCTGTGGAGAGCCAGTTAGCAACACACCGCTGGTGAAGGGATGTGCCCCACGCCACCCAACTTCAAGGTCACCTTCCTGCAACTGCAGCCTGAGCCTGGAGGGGGCTCCTGTTGGTGGGAGATGGCAGGGATGGCTGGGCTGTCGCAGCCCCACTAAGCTCTGAGGAGATACGTGGTCAAAGAATGGTTGGGAAATAGGTCTTATCCACTTGAGGCCATATCCTTTCCCACTAACCCCGGACTTCTCAGAACCTCTAGCTGCCCCTTCAAGTCAGACCCACTCCTTGGACCCCTTTCTTACATCTTTGTCCTCCCTAAGAGCCCCCAGTTCCTTCAGAGGGCTGCCTGAGCCTCCTTCCAGGATCCCCCTACTTATACCAAGACCTGCTGTGGATCCAGCACACAAGGTGGAACAGGCCTTGTCCAGTACCAGCACGACCCTGTGATGGCACCTCTTTATTGGCCCATTTTTGAGATGCGAACATCACGGCCAGGCTCAGTAACCTGCCCAGAGGCACACAGGAGTGCAGTCAGGATGCAGACCCATATATGACTGGACGGAAAGGCTCTGCTTTTAACCCCATCTCCAGAAGGAGTGACACACGGGGAGGTCAGGCCCCGGGGCAAGCTGCCGAGGAGCTTAATTTGCAGTAGGGGAGCCTTTGGCCCACACGGCTCCCTGCTCTGGGGAAGCCTGGGCCCAGTCCCCCAGCACGGCGGGCTGCCTCCCTGAGCTGTCAGGACCTCTTACCTTCCGTTAAGGGGGTGGCTGGCTTTGGACAGAGGGCAGGGGGCTGTCTGTTTGGACATGGTCAGGGGCTGAGACAAGGCTGGGAAACCCCTAGAAAGAGAATCCCCAGGTCATTTCAGGCTCAGGAAATCCTGCTTCAGGCAGCCTCCACCCCTCTAGGCAGGATGCGGCCTGTGGCCACTGGGAGAGGAAGGTCTTGTGGGAAATCCCAGCTGCACGTGGGCCACAGAAGGACCCCTTTGTAAGTCAGAGCAGTAGGAGTTGGGGGCAGGGGATGGTGAGATGGGATATGAAGGAGCAGGCAGAGGGAACACTTGGGGAGCTTTGCCTCTGTCCTTGCAGTGCCCCTGTGTGCCACGTGCCCCTGAGCAAGTCAGTGCCCGCTCTGGGGGAGTGCCTAGAGCACCCCTCTTCCTCACGCTCTCCCCGCCTCCCTCATCTTCCCTCCCCTTTCCTCTCCTATCCAACTGGCTCCACTTGCTCCCACGGCTTCCTTCCCCTCCCACCCCCCCGTCCTCATCCCTCCCACTCAAACCTCTCACCCTAGTCAGCACTGAGTGGTAGTTTCTGGAAGACCCCAAGTCCATGAATGCAGTGGGCTGAGAGCCAAAGCCCTGGGTTCAAATTTGGTTCTGTTATGAACTTGCTGTGGGAGCTTCAGCAAGCCATACCCTCCTCTGGACTCTGGTTTTCTGTTCCAAAAGGTGTAAGGACTTGAATGGTCTCTGAGGTTCCTTCCAGTTCAGAGCCTGAGAAACTGAGAGTCTGAATTTTTGCTTTACATTCTGTTAGACATCTGGCCCCTCAGCCAGGCCAAGCCAAAGGGATAGCTGATGGTTCTCTAAAATTCAAAGAAAGGAAGTCAGGGCTTGACTAGGGATCAAGAGGTGGCCACAGGCCTGGGAGAACCCTGTCTATGCTCCAACTGGGGCTCAATACCCAGGACGGAATGGAGGGCAGTGGGGGCTTCCCTGCCCCCTGGCCCTCCCACTCCATCCTGCCGCGGTGCCTGTCCCAGAGCACAGTGTTCCTGTGGAGTGAGCTTTGCCCCTCCCCGGCATACTGTCTTAAAGGACGTAGTATCTGGGAGGGATCGCACATTACAGAGTACCTGCGAACTTCATTAATTCCCCATCAATAGTGGTTAAAAAGAGGGTGTGCACAGAGAAAAAGAACCCCCACTTTTTCAATGTAACTGTCAAACCCAGGGTCAGTCCCTGGCCTACCCACGACGCAGGGAGGGAAAGGGGCCTGGCATCCCAGGCACACTGGGCCACAAGCCCCCCTGCACCCCAAGCAGTTGTCAGTTCCCCACCCTCCTGCACAGCCTGCCCTTGGCAGGTCCCATGAGGAGCTGAAGCTGGGGACACTGGAGGGCCCACACCCATCTGTCCCCCACCCCTGGCGAGTAAGCCTTGCTAGGGGAAGCGGAAGGAGGGTGACCCAGGCTCTCCACAGCTCTTGGTCATCCCGGCTAATGCCAGCCTCCCCTGGGGGGCACCCAGGGGAGTTTTTGATCTCTCCCGTGGAGGGGGTGCTGCGGGTCCGGAAAGATGTGGAGCTGGACCGTGAGACCATTGCCTTCTACAACCTGACCATCTGTGCCCGCGATAGGGGGGTACCCCCACTCAGTTCCACGGTGAGTCTGAGGGCCCCATCCCACTGGCTTCCCCCGCTGTCTGCTGAACTCTTGGTAGAGACTCCTGCAGATGCCACCACCCACATGCCCAGAGAGGCCGCAGGCGGCTCTGGAGCCAGTCCAGGTCTACAGGGCCCAGGGAGGCTGGATCTGGGGCCTGGCAGCCAAAGCCCCTGAGAACGTCCCCCACAGAGAGCCGTGTCTCTCCCTGCATGTCTTACTCTGCCATTTCCACCCCACCCTCTGCCGTACCTCTGCCTCTACCCTTTCTGTGTCCCTCTTATCCTCATTTTCATCTTCCTGCCTTTTTAATTATCATTTACTTCATCTTCCTCTTCCTCTTTCTTCTCCACAACCAACTGCCTCTGCCCTTCCCCAATCACCACCCCTTGTTCTTCTGCTCCGTCTCACCCATCGTCTCCTCTGCCGCCATGCCCACCATCCCTTTCTCTGTCTTCTCGCCTTTCTTCTTCTCCCTGGTGCCCCCCTTTCACCTTGTCTTCCTCCTTCACCTCTTCTTCCTCCCGTCACGCCCCAGATGCTGGTAGGGATTCGGGTGCTGGACATCAACGACAATGACCCCGTGTTGTTGAACCTGCCCATGGACATCACCATCAGTGAGGACAGCCCTGTCTCCAGCTTTGTCGCCCGTATCTTGGCCAGTGATGCTGACAGCGGGTGCAACGCACTGCTCACCTTCAACATCACCGCAGGCAACCAAGAGCGGGCCTTCTCCATCAATGCTACGGTAGGGCCGGGACTGACTCCAGGCGGGGCCCCTGGGTTTTTCCTAAAAAAGAGGACCCTGCCCTAGAGGCTTTTCTACTCCACTGCCTGGGCTACTTCTGGTTCCATTTCCTCCTCAAGCCTCCTCCCTCCACTGGGATGTGGGAGTCTCCGTGGGAAGCTTGGAATCTTGGCTCCCAGCTGAGCCCTGTCTGTCAAGCCCGGTTCCTATCATCCCCGAGACTCGTCATGTGCAGGCATAGGGCCAGAGCCCCAGTACCATGTGGTTGGTACCAAGCTGCACCAGGAAGTCCGCATTTGGCCTCTTTGAGTGTTACCACCTGCTGGGACCATGGGGTCTTCAGAAGGCCCATCCCTGTAAGGCAGCAAGACCTGGGCATTGGTGGGTCACTCTTGCCTGGTAAGACCCTGATGGCCTATTTTGGCCTTGTAGACCATATCTTTGGAAATTTAGGGAGGAAACTCACAGCCACTCCAGGAGCTTTGGGTAGAGCAATGGGTGTCTGTGGGCCAGAGCCCAAAGAGGGGAACAGGTGGCTGTGTGGCTCACCAGCCTTGCACATCCAGACAGGGATTGTCTCTGTGAACCGACCCCTGGACCGCGAACAGATCGCCAAGTACAAGCTGACCATATCTGTGAAGGACAACCCAGAGAATCCACGCATAGCCAGGAGGGTGAGCCTGGAGGGCCCAGGGAAGAGGGCTGGGTGCTGGAGGGTGGCAGGCGGCCTGGCCTGGGGTTAGGTGCACGGGCCTTGGAGTGAGCAAGGGCTGTGTCCGAATCCCAGTCCTGTCAGTCAGTGAGGACGGCCTCCATCATCTCCTCTACTTCAAAATGAAAACCACACTTACCCCAAAGATGTGGAGAGGACTTGAAGGAGCTTACATCTGTAGGGTTCGGCACAGTGCCTGGCACATGGCAAACACTCCACAACCACCAGCCGCTACCATCTTTTCTCCCCAAACTACTGACACGTGGACACACACCCCAGTAGTATGTGCACATGGGCCTGCGTGCGCTCACAGACGCCTATGCTGGGGTTCTGAAAGGATTGCATTTTCCAGGTGGCCTTTCCTTCAAAAGTCAAGGAAGTCAGCTCTCTTTACTAAGAGGAGAAGTGGGTGTTACAAAGCAAACCGTCCCTTTGGGGACAGAAGTCAGCCCTCCATGCCAGCCCTGAGGTCTGGGACAGAGCCCCAGCCAAGAGCCCTTGGATCTGGCTCATCTCAGCTCTGCTTCTGATGAGCTGCATGGCTCAGCCAGGACCCAGCCCTCTCTGGGCCTCAGTTTCCCCATCTGTACAGGCCAAGGAGACTTCAGGTTTAAAGTACTTATAAGCTACTGGCCTCTTCTTCCTCTTCCATCTCTCACTTCCTACCTCCTTCTTTTCTTGCCCGCTCTCCTGCCCTTCCCTGGCCTGGGTTTTAGGAGAGCCTGCGTCAGCCTGCAAAGCAGCAGCGCTGAGTGGTGGGAATCAGGAGGTTTGGAGGCTACTCGCCACTCTGCCCCTAACTCCATGCAGCCTCGAATAGTCACCGCCCTCTCTGGGCCCTGATTTCCTCACCTCTGCGGTAGAGATAGCATCCAAGGTCCTGGGAAGCCCCAAGAGATAAGGACTCTGCCTGTGGGTTTTGAAAGGCGTGAAGTGCAGCACCGGGCCAGAGTTGGGATGAACGCTGGCTGGGGCAGCAGGCAGGCCTGGAGGGTCTGAAAACCAAGGCTCATCTTCCTGCCTGAAGTCCTTCCTTATCATGAGATGGAACACGAGTGAATCCTGTTTATGTCTATCCTCCTTTGAACTTCACAGCACCTCTGTGAGGAGCTGAGATCTCCACTTTCCAGATTGGAAACTGAGGCCCAAGCAGGGGAATGATTTGCCCAGTGCCGCCCAGTGGGCTTCCAGCTCAGGAGAGACTGCAGATCCAGTCTCTGGACCCCTCGGTCGGGCCTATAACCATCCCCCTCGGTGACCTGACCCCCTCCGCCAGAGGAGTACTTTGCTAGAACTTGGTCTACAGCCTGACTCCTACTGTGCCCCCCATAGGATTTTGACTTCCTGCTGATCTTTCTTGCGGATGAGAATGACAGCCACCCCACGTTTACTGAGAGTGCCTACCAGGCAGAGGTGATGGAGAACTCTCCTGCCGGTATGTGCTGGGCCCCCCAGAATCTCCTGCTGCTGTCAGGCGCAGCCTGGGCCCCAGATGCCTGAGGACCTCTGTTGGGCTTAACAGGGACCCAGCTGAGACTTGGCTGGGAAGGCAGCCTCACCGTGGAGCTGAACACAGACCCAGTGGGTGCAGAAGGGTGTGGAGGGAAGGAAGGGGCACAGCTCTGAGGAGTTGGTGGTCCCAGGGCTGCCATGCCTCTTAGGGGCCACCAGAGAGGCCACAGCTCTGATTAGAAGAGACAGCTGTTGTCATTAGTCTCCCAGGGTGGTCTGAGAGCAGCCCCATGCCCCCAGCAGGAGTAGTTATGGTGTAAGGCCTATCCAGGAGGGGCTTAAGCCCTCCCCTCCCTGCTCCCTCTGCTCCAGAAGCACAGGGCATCCTAGAGGCTCCTGGAAACTCAGGGAACATCTACAATCAGAGGTAGGGGGCCAGGGGTGCCTGCATAGGCCAGCATAGACTAGCCAGTGCTCTGGGTTCTCTGACCAGAGAGACAAAATCTCCTTTTTATGGGCCCCAGGAAGATCCCCTCACTCCTCCAACTTCCCCAGCCCCAGCTTGGAATATAAGAGATAGGCTGAGATATTCCTTGTCTCTGGCTGGACATACCCCTCTACGTGAATTTGTTTCTTAACCCTGCCTGCGTATGTACTAACACATTTGCCAGTGCATGTCCATGGGAAGGCATATGGGTGGGCTTGCGCACATGTGCCCAGACACACATAGGCACACTCCATATGCAATTGTGCCCACCTGCAGAGGCAAACAGGCACACAGCTGGGGAACTCCTGGGCCTGTAAATGCTCATGGCCACATGAACATGGAATCCCACATACAGGTGTGGATTCCTGATCGGGTATGGTCAGACACTGTACTGAACATTGAGTACACACACACACATGGATAGATGGGTGTGCATACCTAGACAGGTCCACACACAGGGAGAGGATATCAGGGAGCCCCCAGACCCTCCCGTGAGTGGCCAGCCTCAAAGGCTGCTGGGAAGGCAGGCGTGCTCTGGGCGGGCCAGAGGGGCTTGCTCACCACTGTTGTGTTTTCTCCCCAGCAGGGCTTTGAGGCCGCTCCCCAGGCATCTGCGTCAGTCTGCCAAGGCTGCCGCAGCCCGGCCCAGGGCCTCCCCACCCCATCTACCTCACCTCCCTCCCTCTCATCCATCGTCAGCCATGGCTCACCGGGTCGGGATGGGGAGGGGGGAGGTTGGGGCACCAGGTTAGCCCTGCAGTGACCCCTCTCCCCTCGGCCCAGGGACCCCCCTCACAGTGCTCAATGGGCCCATCCTGGCTCTGGATGCCGACCTGGACATCTATGCCATGGTGACCTACCAGCTACTGGGCTCCCAGAGTGGCCTCTTTGATATCGACAACAGCTCTGGTAAGGCCTCATGCCACCCTCGCACTCCCTGCCCAGTTCCAAGTCTTTCTGCTGAGGTGGGAATGACCCTGCAGCTAGATCTAGGGCCTCCCTTCTTCCATGGGCCCAGGCTTTCCATGGAGACCCCATTCCTCACAGCTGCCATCTTTCCACTGGATTAGACCATTGGGGGCCAGGTGGGAGAACGCAGGAGAAGCCTTGGGGACAACATAAGAGACCTGCTTGTGCATAAACCCCCAGCCCTCTCCTTCCCTCCGCCCATGCCCAGGCCAGAGGCTCAGGCCCCTCATCAGGCAGAAGCAGCCAAAGGCCTGTCTTCCAACCAGACCCAAAGCTCCCCAGAGACCATGTCATATCATCTGGTCCTGGCCAGGAGGCTGATGTGATGACAGGTGGCAACCGGGAGGGGTATGCTAGTGGCTCTCACAGTGCAGCAGGTCAGTCCTCCATCCTGGGTCACTCATCCCATGCAGGACTCTGGAGAACTGTAGAGGACCCCTGAGCAGGGGACAGTCATGGTGTCATGGGAGACTGGTGGTTGAGCCTTTGGAGAAGAAAGTCATTGTGTTCTCTGCTCCTCTTTCATCCCCTTCCACCATCGTGACCCTATCTTTCTCTGTCCCCCCTGATTGGCCCTCACCCTGTCTCCCCACTGCACCCCTTTTCCTTTGTGTCTCCTTGGCTGGTGGCACTGGGTACCAGGCGTGGTGACAGTGAGGTCAGGTGTCATCATTGACCGGGAGGCCTTCTCACCCCCCATCCTGGAGCTGCTGCTGCTGGCTGAGGACATTGGGCTGCTCAATGGCACAGCCGATCTGCTTGTCACCATCCTAGACGACAATGACAACTGGCCCACCTTTAGCCCTGCTGCCCTCACCATCCACCTACTGGAGAACTGCCCACCTGGTAAGGGGACAGGCCCCAGGCCCCAGGCCCCAGGCCTCAGGCTGGAGTTCATTGGTGGTCCATGGGGATTGGAACCTCACAGGTTAGAAGCAGAGTTCACCTCCAGAGGGGAGAAAGAGGGGCACCAGGGAGGGTGAGGAGAGTCCAGCAGAGGGCATCCCAGGACCCAGGTCCCCTCAGCTCCCTTCTCTGGTCCACAGTGTCTTGTCAGCAAAATGAGATTAAGATAGATCCATCCATGTTCCTGGATGGAAAGATTGTTTTAAAGTCAAAATAGGGTTAACATAATTTCCATCAAAATCAAATGTGATTTGGTGGAAATTTGGCTCTAAAGGCCATCTGGAAAAATAAGCACATTTTTGAGAAATAAGTGTAGTAAAGCCAGATTTGCCTTACCTGATATCATAACATATAAAACTATAGTATTTAAAAGCATGTGATATGAACACAAGACTCTGGAGTGAATGCATGTAGTCCAGAAACAGATCCTTTATATGATAAAGAAAACAATGTAACCAGTAGTGAAAACATACTATTTAATGTACAAAACATCTTTTAATATTTAGTGTAGATTTTCATCCCATACCAGACACCAAAATGAAACTGAAAGACATTCTAAAGAAAATATAAAAGAGTAGAAAACATTAAGAAATAAAGGAAGAAACTTTAGGTGAATATTTCTCTGATTTCTGATAAATAGGTTCTAAGCATATAAGAAACAGAACGACTCAAAAAAGTAAAAATATATTTAGGGGAGGATTCAAGATGGCAGCATGAGAGGTGAGACAGAGAACTCCTCCCAAAACCACAGGTTGTGCGAAAATATAGTTAATACAACTAACCCTAAAACAGCAACAGGAAAGAAGGCTGAACCAGACTGCATACAGACCTCACGAACAGAGCAGACCTCACGAAACAGGGTAACATACCAAAGCCTTGATCCGCCGGGACCCAGGCCTTCCCCCGCCACAGCTCACCAGCAGGAGGAAGAGAAACCAAACGGGAAGGGTGGAAGCCTGGGAATGCTGAACGCCTAGCCCTGGAGATCTGCTTTGTGAGCAGAAACCTACATTGTGTGGTGCTCTGGAGGATAGGGAGCTGGGACAGGCAGAGTGCCTAAGAGACTGATATTCTGGCTGTTTTGGAGGACAGGGATCCACATCTGGCCTCTCTGGGACAAAGGAAAGGCGGGCAATCTGACAGGCTTCCTAGCAGTGAGAGGGCTGCTGAAGGGGCGGGGTTTGCACGGAGCTTGCTAAGTAGGAGAAGTGATAGGTGGACAAGGTTGTCTGGGCGCACTCTGCCCAGCAGGTTGGGAACTTTGAGGAGCTTCAGGCGCTCCATCCCCCTGGCTGGCTATTCAGCTCCAAGACCCCCCACTGTCATACGCAGCCTGCCGAGCCTTCCTCCTGGCCTGACTGCAGGGCACCAGCTCGCAAACCTGCACTCACTGTGCTGCCATCAGGCCTATCAGAGGGAGGCCCCACCTACAACAGCTAGAGACACAAAGCACAGAGGCTTACACCTGTGTGCTCAGCCCACTGGCTCTGATACAGGAGACAGACATAGCAGACAGGAATCAGGAAAAAGATCTTTCCTCCCCACAGGCACCAGCTCTGCTCCCCTATGACCCCCAACCTCACTCTCGGGGCTGAGCAGCTCCAGAAACTAAAGGGCACCACACAGAAATATGAAACATCAAAAGAACATGGTTCAGACAAAAATCTCACAAACCCCAGAAAAAGGGCCAAATGAAACTAAATTCATCAATCTTCCTAAAAGAGAGTTCAAAATAAAAATCATAAACATGCTTATGGAGGTACAGAAAAATATTCAAGAACTCAGGAACGAATTTAAGACGGAGATTCAATCATTAAGAAATTCCATATATGAAATGAAACATACAATGGAGGGATTTAAAAGCAGATTAGATGTAGTAGGAGAGATGGTAAATGGTTTAGAAATTAGTGAAGAGGAATACAAAGAAGCTGAGGCACAGAGAGAAAAAAGAATCTCTAATAATGAAAGTACATTGAGACAACTGTATAACCAATCCAAATGGAACAATATTCACATAATAGGGGTACCAGAAGAAGAAGAGAGAAAAAAAAGGGATAGAAAGTGTCATCGAGGAGGTAATTGCTGAAAACTTCCCCAATCTGGGGAAGGAGTCTCTCAAGCCATGGAAATGCACAGATCTCCCAATACAAGGGACCCAAGGAAGACAACATCAAGACATATAATAATTAAAATGGCAAGGATCAAGGATAAAGACAGACTTTTAAAAGCAGCTGGAGAGAGAAAAAAGATCACATACAAAGGAAAACCCATCAGGCTATCAGATTTCTCAACAGAAACCTTACAGGCCATAAGGGAGTGACATGATATATTTAATGCAATGAAGCAGAAGGGCCTTGAACGAAGAATACTCTACTCAGCAAGGTTATCATTTAAAATTGAAGGAGGGATTAAACAATTTTCAGATAAGCGAAAGCTGAGAGAATTTACCTCCCACAAACCACCTCTACAGTGCATTTTGGAGGGACTCCTATAGATGGAAGTATTTCTAAGGTTAAATAGATGTCACCCAAGGGGCTAGACAAACAGTACAGAATATGATTCATAACATACAAAGAATGGATGAGGAGGAAAAAAAAGAATCTTCCGGTTGTGTTTGTAATAGCATAAGAAGTGAGTTAAATTAGACTGTTAGATAGTAAAGAAATTAACCTTGAACCTTTGGTAACCACGAATCTTAAGCCTGCAATAGCAGTAAGTACATACCTATCGATAATCACCCTAAATGTAAATGGTCTGAATGCACCAATCAAAAGACGTAAAGTCACTGAATGGATAAAAAAACAAAACCCATCTATATGCTGCCTACAAGAGACTCACTTCAAACCCAAAGACATATACAGACTGAAAGTAAAGAATGGAAAAAGATATTTCATGCAATGAATAGGGAGAAAAAGCAAGAGTTGCAGTACTTGTATCAGACAAAATAGATTTCAAAACAAAGAAAGTAACAAAATACAAAGAAGGACTTTACATAATGATAAAGGGGTCAGTCCAACAAGAGGATATAACTGTTATAAATATCTATGCACCCAACACAGGATCACCTACATTTGTGAAACAAATACTAACAGAATTAAAGGAGGAAATAGAATGCAATGCATTCATTTTGGGAGACTTCAACACATTATTCACTCCAAAGGACAGATCAACCAGAAAGAAAATAAATAAAGAGACAGAGGCACTGAACAACATAATAGAACAGATGGACCTAATGGACATCTACAGAACACTCCATCCAAAAGCAACAGGATACACATTCTTCTCAAGTGCACATGGAACATTTTCAAGAATAGATCATATACTAGGCCAAAAAAAGAACCTCAGTAAATTCAAAAAGATTGAAATTGTACCAACCAGCTTCTCAGAACACAAAGGTATGAAACTAGAAATAGATTACATAAAGAATACAAAACAGCCCATAAACACATGGAGGTTTAACAACATGCTCCAAATAAATCAATGGAACAATAACCAAATAAAAACAGAAGTCAAGCAATATATGGAGACAAATGAGAACAATAATTCAACACCACAAAATCTGTGGGATGCAGGGAAGGCCATGCTAAGAGGGAAATATATTGCAGTACAGGCCCACCTCATGAAAGAAGAACAATCCCAAATGAACAATCTAAAATCACAATTAATGAAACTAGAAAAGGAAGAACAAATGAGGCCCAAAGTCAGTAGAAGGAGGAACATAATAAAGATTAAGGCAGAAATAAATAAAATTGAGAAGAATAAAACAATAGAAAGAATCAATGAAAGCAGGAGCTGGTTTTTCGAGAAAATAAACAAAATAGATAAACCCCTAGCCAGACTTATCAAAAAAAAAAAAAAGAGAGTCTACACACATAAACAGAATCAGAAATGAGAAAGGAAAAATCACTACGGACACCACAGAAATACAAAGAATTATGAGAGAATACTATAAAAAATTATATGGTAACAAACTGGATAACATAGAAGAAATGGACAACTTTCTAGAAAAATACAACCTTCCAAGGCTGACCCAGGAAGAAACAGAAAATCTGAATAAGCCAATTACCAGCAAAAAAAATTGAATTGGTAATCAAAAAAACTACCTAAGAACAAAACCTCCTAACCAGATGGTTTCACTGCTGAATGTTATCAAACATTTAGTGAAAACATAATACCCATCCTCTTTAAAGTTTTCCAAAAAGTAGAAGAGGAGGGAATACTCCCAAACTCATTCTACGAGGCCAACATCACTCTAATACCAAAACCAGGCAAAGACACCACAGAAAAAGAAAATTATAGACCAATATCCCTGATGAACATAGATGCAAAAATACTCAACAAAATATCAGCAAACTGAATTCAAAAATACATCAGAAAGATCCATCATGATCAAGTGGGATTCATCCCAGGGTGCAAGGATGGTACAACATTCGAAAATCCATCAACATCATCTACCACATCAACAAAAAGAAGGACAAAAACCACATGATCATCTCCATAGATGCTGAAAAAGCATTCGACAAAATTCAACATCCATTCATGATAAAAACTCAACAAAATGGGTAGAGAGGGCTAGTACCCCAATATAATAAAGGCCATATATGACAAACCCACAGCCAACATTATACTTAACAGCGAGAAGCAGAAAGCTTTTCCTTTAAGATCGGGAACAAAACAAGGATACCCACTCTCCCCACTTTTATTCAACATAGTTCTAGAAGTCCTAGCCACAGCAATCAGACAACACAAAGAAATAAAAGTCATCCAGACTGGTAAGGAAGAAGTCAAAACTGTCCCTGTCTGCAGATGACATGATTTTGTACATAAAAAACCCTAAAGAATCTACTCCAAAACTACTAGATCTAATATCTGAATTCAATAAACTTGTGGGATACAAAATTAATACACAGAAATCTGTTGCATTCCTGTACACTAATGATGAACTAGCAGAAAGAGAAACCAGGAAAACAATTCCATTCACAACTGCATCAAAAAGAATAAAATACCTAGGAATAAACCTAACCAAGGAAGTGAAAGACTTATACTCTGAAAACTACAAGACTCTCATGAGAGAAATTAAAGAAGATACCAATAAATGGAAACACATCCTTTGCTCATGAATAGGAAGAATTAATATTGTCAAAATGGCCATCCTGCCTAAAGCAATCAATAGATCCAATGCAATCCCTATCAAAGTACCAACAGCATTCTTCAATGAACTAGAGCAAATAATTCCATTCATATGGAACCACAAAAGACCCTGAATAGCCAAAACAATCCTGAGAAGGAAGAATAAAGTGGGGGAATTAAGCTCCCTGACTTCAAGCTCTACTACAAAGCCACAATAATCAAGACAATTTGGTACTGGCACAAGAACAGACCCATAGACCAGTGGAACAGAATAGAGAGCCCATATATAAACCCAAGCATATATGGTCAGTTAATATACAATAAAGGAACCATGGATATACAATGGGGAACTGACAGCCTCTTTAACAGCTGGTGTTGGCAAAACTGGACAGCTACATGTAAGAGAATGAAACTGGATTATTGTCTAACCTCATACACAAAAGTAAACTCAAAATGGATCAAAGACCTGAATGTAAGTCACAAAACCATAAAACTCTTAGAAGAAAACATAGGCAAAAATCTCTTGGACCTAAACATGAGCAACTTCTTCATGAACATATCTCCCCAGACAAGGGAAACAAAAGCAAAAATGAACAAGTGGGACTATATCAAACTAAAAAGGTTCTGTACAGCAAAGGACACCATCAGTAGAACAAAAAGACATCCTACAGTATGGGAGAATATATTCATAAATGACATATCCGATAAGGGGTTGACATCCAAATTATATAAAGAGCTCACGCACCTCAACCAACAAAAAGCAAATAAGCCAATTGAAAAATGGGCAGAGGAGCTGAACAGACACTACTCCAAAGAAATTCAGATGGCCAACAGGCACATGAAAAGATGCTCCACATCGCTAATCATCAGAGAAGTGCAGATTAAAACCACAATGAGATATCACCTCACACCAGTTAGGATGGCTGCCATCCAAAAGACAAACAACAACAAATGTTGGTGAGGATGTGGAGAAAGGGGAACCCCCCTACACTGCTGGTGAGAATGTAAATTAGTTCAACCATTGTAGAAATCAGTATGGAGGTTCCTCAAAAAACTAAAAGTAGAAATACCATTTGACCCAGGAATTCCACTCCTAGGAATATACCCTAAGAATGCAGCAGCCCAGTTTGAAAAAGATATATGCACCCCTATGTTTATCGTAGCACTATTTACAGTAGCCAAGTAATGGAAGTGTCCATCAGTAGATGAATGGATAAAGAAGGTGTGGTACATATACACAATGGAATATTACTCAGCCATAAGAAGAAAACAAATCCTACCATTTGCAACAACATGGATGGAGCTAGAGGGTATTATGCTCAGTGAAATAAGCCAGGCAGAGAAAGACAAGTATCAAACGATTTCACTCATCTGTGGAGTATAAGAACAAAGAAAATACTGAAGGAACAAAGGAACAGCAGACTCACAGAACCCAAGAATGGACTAACAGTTACCAAAGGAAAGGGACTGGGGAGTATGGGTGGAAAGGGAGGGATAAGGGGGAAAAAGGGGTATTACAATTAGCACACATAATGTAGCAGGGGGAGGGGTTGAGGGGTTACACGGAAGGCAGTATAGCCCAGAGAAGACAAGTAGTGATTCTATAGCATCTTGCTACGCTGATCGACAGTGACTGTAATGGGGTATGTGGGGGGGACTTGATAATAGGGGGAGTCTAGTAACCATAATGTTGTTCATGTAATTGTACATTAATAACACCAAAATAAAAAAAAGGAAAAATATTACATTTTGGCACAAATGAACTTAAACTTCTTTACATCAAGAAGTTATAAGCACTGATGGACAGTGACTGCAATGGGGGTATGTGATGGGGACTTGATAATAGGGGGAGTCTAGTAACCATAATGTTGCTCATGTAATTGTATATTAATAATAGCAAAATAAAAAAGTTATAAGCAATATTGAAAGGCTGATAATAAGCTGGGAAAATATATTTATCATAATTATATAAATTGTATAAATTTACAGAAAAATGGACAAAGGACAAGAGCAGACAATTTGCAGAAGAGAAGATAAAACTAATCATTAAATTATTCAAAATTATTCAGTCTCAGAAATAACCATGGAATGTAAAATAAAATGAGATACCATTTTCCTAAAAAATTGCAAACATGAAAAATGTGTAAAGATCAATGCTAGTGAGACTGTGGGGGCCCTTGTGAACCACCAACAAATGTATGTGTTATCATGTTTTTGGAAGAGGCCTCTGTGCTCAGCTACTCCCCGTTCCAATCCCACAGGATACTCAGTCCTTCAGGCCACAGCCACAGACGAGGACAGCGGCCTCAATGGGGAGCTGATCTACCGAATAGAAGCTGGGGCTCAGGATCGCTTCCTCATCCACCCAGTCACTGGGGACATCCACGTTGGCAATGCCACCATCGACAGGGAGGAGCAGGAATCCTATAGGCTGACAGTGGTGGCCACTGACCGGGGCACCATCCCTCTCTCGGGCACAGCCATCATCACTATACTCATTGATGACATCAATGACTCCCGCCCCGAATTCCTCAACCCCATCCAGACAGTGAGTGTGCTGGAGTCAGTCAAGCCAGGCACTGTCATTGCCCATGTCCCTGCCATTGATCGCGACCTTAACCCAAAGCTGGAATACCACATCATCAGTATTGTGGCCAAGGACGACACTGACCGCCTGGTGCCTGACCAGGAGGATGCCTTTGCTGTGAATATCAACACAGGTACAAGGGCCTGCTCCCCTCCTGCCCCCACTCTTGACACCCTATCTCAGTCTCTTTGCTCTCTGCTTTCTTCCTTACCCTCCCTTCTTTCTATTCTCTGTCTGCTCTTCCCTTTCCCTCAGCTATCCTCTTTCTTTTTCCTTCTGTCCCTTATTGATACCACACCCTTCCTCTCTTTTCCATCTCTCCCTTTGCTCCTTCCCTGTCTCTCTGCTCTTCCTTCTCCCTTGACCAGCCCACTCTCTCTTTTCTGATTCTTTGACACTACCAGTGTTCTATGAGAATGCCCATCTCACCACATTCTTGCCAGCATTAAATATTACAAAGTTTTCATGTTTTTAATTTCATAGGAAAATGGTGCCTTGTTTTAATATGTATTTCTTTAATAAACTATATGGTTGAACACTCTCTTCATAGGTATACTGGCCATTTAAATCGTCTCTAAGTTATATACATACCCTTAATGATATCCTTACACTATCACAAAACAAAAGAGAACTGTGACTTGTCTTTCATGATTTATGCAGCCTATTATAATTTTGAAGATTTTACCATATTCCCAAAAGTTCAGTGGTTTTTCCCCTCTGGGGAGTTAGGGAGGGGACAAGGGACCTTAGAGGTGTACATCTTGGAAAGCCCAGAGGCATGACAGAAAAACAAACATGACTATGGCAAAATGCTAAAAATAATTGTTATTTAGAGAAATGCATAGTAAAACAATAATGAAATATCAGTTTTCTATATGTGATCAGATTTTAGGATGCTGGACAATACTAAGTATTGGTAAGAATGTGGGGACATCAGAACCCTCATAAACTACCGTTGGAGTTCAGACTGATTCCACCATCCAGACAGCAATCTAGTAAAAAGTACACTTATATTCTGTAATCCAGCAATTCTCCTCCTGGGTTTATATCTCAATGAATTTGTCAGGTCAATAATGGGACTATCTGAGGATGTTCACTGCATTGTTATTGGTGGTGGGATACCAGGAAGTAGTTAGAAGCAATAGATTAGACACACTCAAAGAAATGTGGATGGACTTTAAAAATAAATACTTACTGAAAAGAATAAGAAATACAATGGGATATATATATATATACACATACATATCCATTTGTATAAATGTAAAATACATATTCAAAAACAATATATGATTTTTAGAAACACTTTCAAATAAAAAATACAATTCATCACATTACAATGATTGCCTGAGGGGAAAAGAGAAGGAGAGAGGAGTGTGGGAGTAAAAGGGAATAGATACATACATAAAACAAGAGCATTGCCAAAGACCATAGTGTACAGTGAACAAGAGTATGATTAACTTAATAGGCATGTGAGGCCCAAAAGGAAAAAGAAGAGAGCAAAATCACAAGCACTAGGAGAATTAGGTAGATTACCCATGTCCCAGCTTAGCAAAACTCCCACTTCAGTGGTTGGTCAGGACCATGGAGAGCTGCTCTTCACCCCTACCCAACTTTATACTGCACTGATGCCTATACCACTTTTCTCTTCTGGTCTCTCTCCCTCTGACTGACTCTCTTCTCTCTATTTTTCTTTCCAGTGTCTTCTCTGCCCCTTCTTCCTCATGCTCTCCCCACCTCCCTTGCTTACCTTCCCTCCCTTTCCTTCTTGCCAGAGTCTCAGCCCCCTGAGCACTCGTATCCAACTGGGCTACCACTTGCTCCCCTGGCTTCCTTTCCCTCTGCTACTTTCTCTCCATCCCCCTCCCAAACCTCCTGCCCTGGTCAGCTCTGAGCCCTACTGTCCCCCATGCCCTGCTCTGCTCCATTCCCTCTGCACCCTCAACTAACTGATGTTAACCCTCTTCTCTCCTCCTCACGGCTGGCAGGCCTACAGGTTTGAGCTGTTTCTCTGTCACTTCCCACATCATCTCTTCTCTGCTTCACCCATTGCCTTCCTCCATACCCACCGCACTCCCACCACCCTTCCTATCCTGTCGGGCCTGGGCCAAGGCCGTGGCCCAGCCTTTGCAGACTGAATGCAGCCACCCTCTCCCCATCCTCGCTCCCCAGCCTCGGGGACGGGGAGCGAGAGTAGGAAGAGGAGGAGGAGGAGGAGGCAGCGGCCCAGGGTAAGTGACCACCCCACGGCTGGGGACCCGAGGAGAACAGAAGCCCAGCAGGGGGATCTGCCAAAGGAGAAGAGAATCCCAGAAACCCCAATGCCTGAGAGGGTGCTGAAAAGAGACAGAGGCAGTTTCACCCTAGGATGAGGCCGATGGGAGGAGGAATCACCAGGCCCTCCAACAGGCAGGAAGGAGACATCCCAACAGAGCCAGCCCTGAGACTGGCCAGACCATGTCTAATTCAAGCCTAAGTCTCTGGAGGGTTCCTGTATGACTCAGGGCCGGCCAGGGCTCTGGGAGGCGGTGGGTAGGAGAGAACGAAATCACTCCTTGCAGATCCCAGCACAGAACTTTGATCCTGCCCCTCAGTCAACACATGAGGTGCCCCACTTAATGGAGACAAAGGGGTGGGCCTGCTACCCAGCTTGCCTACCTCTGTCTCCTCCAGGGAACGCCCATAGGGCCTTTTAGCTGCCATGACCTTCCTTTATCCTTATCTCCCTAGAATATAAGCATTTTTTTAATTGTGATAAAAAACATATAACATCAAATGTACTATTTTAACCATTTTTAGGTGTACAGTTCAGTAGTCTTCAGCATACATTGTTGTAGAATACAAACATTTTTTAATAAACAATTACATAGCACTTTCTATTTGCCAAGCACTGTTCTAAGCCCTTTAAAAATGTAAACTCAATTAATTTGTTATAATCCTCAAAATAGCCTTATGTGGTAGGTACTATAATTATCCCCATTTTACAAATGAGGAAACAGAGGGGCAGAGATGTTAAATAATTTGCCCAAGGCCACCTAGCTAGTCAGCAGGGAATGGGGCAGAGTGATATACCCAAGCTTGCAGGTGGCTATGGTCTCATCCCAGGCAAAGATGAGACCAGCAAGTTCCAGGTCCACTGGGACCCTGTGTGAATTGGGAGGGTTGGCCAGGGGCACCCCTGGGAGGCCCAAATCTTAGGGGGTTCCTCTCGGGCTGAACCTGACCTGGTCTGCTCTACAGGCTCTGTAATGGTGAAGTCTCCCCTGAACCGGGAGCTGGTTGCCACCTATGAGGTCACTCTCTCGGTGACTGACAAGGCCAGTGACCTACCAGAGCACTCTGTCAGTGTGCCAAATGGTAAGGTTTCCCACAGGCATCTCCCAGTGGTTACTCAGAGCCCATGGAGGGGTGGGGCTGGTGGGGGCGGGAGCGAGTGTGGGCCAGGAACAGGCACAGGTCTGGCCCCAGGGAGGGAGCAGCAGGACCCAGCTGCAGGGGCAGCTACAGTGAGGCTCGGGGCGCCTGTGTCCTAGTTGTTGGGCAGAGCTCAGCAGTGGGGAATCCAGAAGCCCAGAATTATGTGTGGTCTTGAACCCCAAGGCTCAGAATGAGAAGGAGGCTTTGTAGAAGCTGGAAGGAGATTGAGAAAAGGATGGGTTGACAGAGAATTAGATAGAAATCCCATTGTCAGAGCTGGCGACGAGGGTGTGTCTGGCATGTGAGACCAGAATCTCAGATCTGATAAGAAGCCATGGGTCAGCCCAGAGGAAGGAAAGCACAGCGAAGGTGACCTGGGCTGCAGACTCTGCCTTGGGGGGTAGGGGGTGCAGGCACTACAGCAGAAAAGAGGGGGGCACTACAGATGCGTTCTGCGGTCCGCGCACAGGCTGTCCTGCCTGTAGCCTGAGGCATAAGCTGGGAGTGGCTGCTAGAGGCATGGATTGTGTGTAGGAAGAAGAGAGACGGCTGTAGGGATGGTGTGGCCTCTGCCATGTGGTAAGCTGCAGGCATAGGGAGATAGCCTGACAGACCATGTCTGCTTATCTTTAGAGCCCAGAGGCCCAAGGAAGGAAGGGCAGACCCGGTCATCTCCTCCATGTCCCTCACTGAGAGGCAAAGGGCCTAGGCTGGTTAGATTACAGGGGACAACTCAGATGGGAGATAGAAGGCTGAATCATGGAAAGGGTGTTCAACTTCATCTGAGTCCTGTCTCACAGATGGGTCAGAAAACCTGAGGCAGAGTAAAGGCCAGGGTTTCACCAAGGTTACCCAGCAAGTTGGCAGAACTCAAGCCCCTTTCTCTCTGGAAGAGTGAGTGAGCAAACTGGAGGAAAGGGTCACATGCCACGGTTCTAGGGTTGAGCCAAGGATGGTTGTGAGGTGCTGCCGTCCTCTCTGGACTTGGCTGAGCCTTTGGAAGGCCTGGCCCAGCCGCACAGGTGCCCTCATGTCGCCCTCACCCCTGCCTCCACCCCAGCCAAGCTGACAGTCAACATTTTGGACGTCAATGACAATACTCCTCAGTTCAAGCCCTTTGGGATCACCTACTACACAGAGCGGATCGTGGAGGGGGCCACGCCAGGCACCACGCTCATTGCTGTGGCAGCCGTGGACCCTGACAAGGGCCTCAATGGGCTGATCACCTACACCCTGCTGGACCTGAGGCCCCCAGGCTATGTCCAGCTGGAAGACGCCTCAGCAGGTAGGTGGGAAATCTGCCAGAGGGGGCTGGGGGGCGTGCCTGTGCGTGCTTACCTCCAAGGGGGCCCATATCCTGCTTCTCACTCTCCAGCTGGGGCTCCCCCACAGCCCCTCAGTGGGCTGGGCAAGATCCAAGGCGGCCAGCATTCCATTCACTGCCAGATGCCCAAATTAGCAGAAAGGCCAGAGTGCTTAGGTCCAGGGTGGGGTGGAAGCCCCCTCCCTCTAAGGTCTGCTGGAAACCTGGAGTCCTCGACCAGGAGCTCCACCGCCCAAGCTCCTACAATGAGTGCCGCCTAAGGAGCGAGAAGGCTGTGGGAGAAGTGTCCAGAGGAGGGCCTGGGCTTGCTGGTGTTCAGCCCTTTGACTTGTGAAAAGCTTGCTCGCCCTCCAGTAAGGAGAACAGCTGGACAATAGTTGCTGTTAGCCCTCTGGCCCGACAGAGTGGTGCAGCCTGGCCGCCTGCCCTCTTCAAGGGACCGCACCTGCCTCTCAGAGCTCCAGATCCTTCTCTTCACAGTTTGGAGAGCTTCCCTGGGTGAGGAGTGGCCAGAATGGCAGTAGGTGTCTTTGTGCCTTAGGGAAGGTCATTGCCAACCAGACGGTAGACTATGAGCAAGAGCACTGGCTCAACTTCACCGTGAGAGCTTCAGACAGCGGGTCCCCACCCCGGGCATCTGAGATCCCTGTCTACCTGGAAATTGTGGACATCAACGACAACAACCCTATCTTTGACCAGCCCTCCTATCAGGTGGGTTGCCAGGCCAACAGACTGGGCTCAGGACCTGTGCCCTTTCTTTGGGGTCTTCGGACATGTTCCACTCCCACCCTGCCAGCCTCTAAATCCCATCGGAGTGGCCACCCCGTGAGCGGCTTGCTGCCCTGGGTTGTCTGCAGCTGGGAGTTCTCAGACAGGGGTGTGGACTCTAGGACTGACCTCGGCCTGCTTTCTGTCCCTGCCCCCCGGGTTCCAGGAGGCCGTCTTTGAGGATGTGCCTGTGGGCACAGTCGTCCTGGCAGTCACCGCTACAGATGCCGACTCCGGCAACTTTGCCCTCATTGAGTACAGCCTCGGGGATGGAGAGGGCAAGTTCGCCATCAACCCCACTACGGTAAGCAAGCAATGGAGGGCCTAGGTTTGAGGATTGGGAAGAGGGAAGGGCCAGGGGTCACAGACTGGGAAAACACCCAAAGTATTGTAGTAACCCCACCCCCCGCCCCCATTTCTGGATCCAGCCACCTGGACATCTGTAGCCTCCGAGGTTTCTTTCAACTGACTCAGCAAGCCGTTCTTAGGGTCCCAAACATCCTGTGGACTGTGGCTTTTCTGTCCCAGCCAACATGAAATGGCCAAAGTCTTTTGGAACCAGCCCTTTGTGGGACAAAAAATTCTGAGATGTATCCCCACCATGCTAAAAAACTTGATTCAAGTCCATGTGGATGCTTTTTGAAACTGCCAAAAAAGAGGCATAGGCAACTCTGCAGAAAGTGGATACAGTGTTTGAGCACCTACCATATACACGACCCTGTATACTCAGTGCTGGGGGGTGAAGAATCCCCCATGGGTGCATCCCACTGGCCCCCATGAGTCTCAGGCTTGTGGTAGAGCGGAAAACAAAGAGAAAAGATGGGTGATGATTTCAGATGTCTGAAAATTGGTTCAAAGCTGCTGTTTCAGTTCAGGGAGAGAGCCCTGTGGCCCACGGGTGGCTGGCCAGGCAGGGCCTTCCCCAATTGCTGGGCTGGAACTGGACTCTCCCTCCCACTCCCCATACCACCCCAACCCCACCCACACTCCCCTGCACTCGGCCCCTTCAGCAGGGTTCTCTTCTTCCTACTTGGTGCGAACAGTCAGACATGCCCCTGGCCTGTCCCTCTGAAGAGTGAACATTTGTGGAGTACTATTGGCCAGGGAGTGAACCCCAGCCCGGGCCGTCATCCCATCTGCAGGTGGATCGGGCAGTGAGGGCATGAAGAGCCACTAGAATGCGATCTCTACGGGGGCAGAGCTGTTGTCTCTTCTGTTCAGTGCTGTATCTACTGAGTCCAGACCAGTGACTGAGACATAGTAGATGTTCAGTAAATACCTGTTGGATTGATGAAGCCTCTGACTGTCCCCTTCCCCTATAAGGGTGACATCTATGTGCTGTCCTCTCTGGATCGGGAGAAGAAGGACCACTATATCCTGACTGCCTTGGCCAAAGACAACCCTGGCGATGTAGCCAGCAACCGCCGAGAAAATTCAGTGCAGGTGAGCGGCACCAGCCTGGTCCAGGGACCCGAGGGGCTGGAGTGGTGGAGGCACCAAGCAAAGCCTTTACAGAATGACTGCTGCAGAGCCGGGGCAAAGCCACGCGGCCCCATCAGAGATGTGGTAGCAAGAATGAGAAGGCAAGAGCTTAGCGGGGTGGATCACAACTGCTCTGGCTTGGGGAGATGGGGTCTCTAGGAGAAATCCCTTGTGCCAAGCCCCTGCTAAGGCAGCTAAACATACCTGGGTGTGACCCAAATAAACCCCCGGGGCTCACACGGCCCAGTGTCTCCATGGTGTCCCACTGAAAGAAACACAGTCCAGCAACCAAACATAATTACACTTCAGTTACATTTATTTGTGTCTCTTATAGAACACTGATGAGCGATCAAATTCACAACCTCCTTGTAGTCCTAGCATCACAGGGTTGCTCTGAGGCCAGTATCCCCATTTCTATCCAAACTCCCACACCTTGAGACTTTTTTCCTCTCCCTCTCTTCCTCCCTCCCGTCTTCTTTCTGCCATCCTGTATTCAGTTCTTCCAATTCTCCCCACAATAATCAAACTTACCAAAAGAAACTCTCCTGAAGGGTGGGGTGGCGGGAAGCTGGGTGGGCAGAGACTGACTTGCATTAGCAGGCAGGGGGAAGGGGCTGGAGACACCCACATATCTGCATCCTGTCCCGTCACAGAGGCTGTGGTGTGTCACACATGGTGCTGGAAACAGCGTGGCATTTGGAGTCGGAGGACTCAGGTTCCACTAGCTGAGCACACTGCATTTGTCACAACCTCTCTGAGCCTCAGCTGTCAAACCTGCCGGTGCTGGCAGCAGGCAGGAGCAGTGGTAGTACCTCCCTCCCAGGGCAGTGGTGAAGCCTGGGAGGTGGAGTTTGGCAAGTGCTTGGGGCACTGAAAGGGGCTCAGCTGCAAAGGGCTCTGTTGAGGATGCGGTCAGGCTGGACCACAGCAGCCAGGAGGGAAAAAAGGCCTCCTGGCCTGGTGTGTCCTTAGGACCTGCCCTGGGCTGTGGCGTCAGCAGAGAGGCCAAGCTCCTGGACAGACACAATTCCCAGTCAAGAGGGGGCCTTTGGGAGTGGAGGAATCACAGTCCAGCATTAGGGGCCAGAGATTACAGTCAGATGTGCAGGGCTCCTGTGGGAAGGCGTGAAGGACAGAGGAGGAGGTGAGCGGGGAGGCTCGCTGCTTCAGAAGCCAGACAGAGATTACCTGTTGACCACAACACTAGCTGCTCATTGTTTACCCAAGCCAGGCACTGCGCCAATACCATGGTGACGTAGCATCTGCCATCACAAGCCCCTGAGAGGTGAGATACTGTTATCCCCAGTGTACAGCTAAGGAAGCTGAGGCTCAGGGAGTTAAATAAATAGTTTGAGGTCAGACTCCATCAGGGGGCACTGTCCACACCAGCTCAGTCTTCTGTGTGACTGGGACACCTGAAGCAGCCCCCAGCATGCTCCTGACCTTTGACCTTGACCTCCCCCCAGGTGGTGATCCAGGTACTGGATGTCAATGACTGCCGCCCACAGTTCTCCAAGCCCCAGTACGGCACAAGCGTGTATGAGAATGAGCCGGCAGGCACCTCGGTCTTCACCATGATGGCCACCGACCAGGATGAGGGCTCCAATGGGGAGCCGGCCTACTCGCTTGAGGGCCCTGGTGCAGGTATGTAGCCTGCTCCCCACCCGTGATGCCTTACAAGGGAGGGGGCAGGGCAAGCTGCCACACCCGCAGCCCCAGGCCAGGAGGAGGAGGGATGGGCAGGATGCCTCAGCCAGAGCCACGCCCTGCTCTTCTGCCCCACCTGCCAGAGGCCTTCCACGTGGACGTGGACTCGGGCCTGGTGACCACAAAGCGGCCACTGCAGTCCTATGAGAGGTTCAATCTGACCGTGGTGGCCACGGATGGAGGACAGCCCCCACTCTGGGGCACCACCATGCTGCTGGTGGAAGTCATTGACGTCAACGATAACCGCCCCATCTTCGTGCGTCCACCCAACGGCACCATCCTGCACATCAGAGAGGTACTGCTGTCCCTACTGACATCTCCCTCCCAAAATCCAGCCCACTTCGTCCCGCAGTCATGCCTGGAAGGGTGAAAGGGCCCCCACTGTGAAGATGGGGAAACTGAGGCCAGAATAGGCAATGGACTTGCTCAGTGCCCACAGGGCAGTACTGAACAGTGGTTAGTAACATGGGCTGTGCCAGCCACAGGTCTTGGGTTCAAGTCTAACTCTATCACTTATCAGCCAAATGCCCCTGAGCAAGTGACTTCCCTCATAGTCTGTTTTTTCATCTGCAAAATGGGACTAAAAATTGCAGATGCCCTATCTCTTGCTTCTAGATGTCTGCCAAGGACCATCTTCCCAGAAACCCACTTCCCCTATAGTTGTCTCAAAATAAACACACATGCTCCTTCTGTCTGTCTGTTGTTCCTGTTGATACCAATGTGGAGGCAGCCTGAAATTTGAGGCTGGGCATCAAAATAAGAAACAAGGGGAAGTGGCTGAGGTCCTGGAATCTCTCCAATTATTTCATTCCTTGCTCTAAATTGCCTTGTAAAGACAGGGAGAAGTACTCCTCTGTCTCCTACCCTTCTTTCTGCTCCTTCTCGGCATCGAGGCCCAAAATGCTCCTTGGTGGTGCAGTCAGGGTGTCTCCCACTTGTTCTTTGCTCCCCAAACTTCAGCAGGTCCCTGCATCTCAGAATGTTGGTGTTAAGTCCTTATTGTAGCTCTGTCTCCTCTTTGAGTTCCCACAGGAGAAATTTTTCCCCAGGCTGAGCTCTAGGGAGCCCTGTGCTTTCCCCTTGTGGGTTGTGGGTGGCTGAATCTTCTGCAGTCACTGAGTAGTCCTCTTTGCTTTGCCTACTAAGGGACTTAAAGTGGTCAGCCCACCTTGAATGACCTTCTAGGGACTTAGTACATAAACCTGGCCTCCCACCTCTCAGCTTCCATCTTCCTGCCAGACATTTTTTTTCCTTTACCCTCATTCTTTTAAAACTTGTTCACTCTTACTATAATTTATACATTCTTGTAAGCTGCCTCAAATCTTTTTTGTGGAATGAGGCAGGGTATAAATTAAACAACTATTTATTTGTCATGCCACTTTCTATTAATTAGATATAACTGCCATTCAGAGTCTCCAATTGTCATGATCAATGAGATGAAGAGTGAAGCCATTCTGAGCTGATAATTTTTCAACTAAAAGCAAAGAAACTTGCTTTTTTTTGACCTCTGGGTGGCCTTATAGGGGTCAATGTACAATATCAATTAGGTTTTTTGATATCTCAGACTTAACACAAGGAATTCAGGAGACTGAGGCTCAGAGGTAAAGTGGCATGTCCGGGTCACACAGTGGATTAGTAACCCCAGTGACTATAACTGGGGTGTCCAGACTAGAAGCCCAGTGTCCAGTCTACTCACCATGTCATCCTACCTGCCTACCCGCCTATCCCCCATCTTCAAGTACCGCATTAGGTGGATGGCAGTGTTTGGGGATACCCAGAGCTCCTGTGCCTGGGGTAGCAGACAGCAAGACAGACATGGGAACAAAGGCAGCTGAGGATCCCCCTTGTGTCTTCCAAACCTCACCGTGAAATGGGATTAGAGGGATGAGGGTAGTAGCCCCTGGAAAGGTGGCCACCCTGAAGGTTTGGAGCATGATGGATCCCAGGCTGGACCATCAGTGGGCAGTGTCTTGATTGCAGGTGGGTTGAGGGGATGTTCTAGTGATGCTCAGACTCCAGAAGAGTCCATCTAGACAGGCAGGCATTTCCTAAGCATGCTGGAAGGTGGCAAGGACATTCTGCTACGGGAGGAGAAAGAACAAGGGCTTGTGCCATCGTGGTCTGGGAGGTGGCATTTTCTCAGATGGCCCAGGAGCCTCCCTGCACGCCTCCTGCAGGAGATCCCACTGCGCTCCAACGTGTATGAGGTCTACGCCACAGACAAGGACGAGGGTCTCAATGGGGCCGTGCGCTACAGCTTTCTGAAGACCACTGGCAACCGGGACTGGGAGTACTTCACCATTGACCCAATCAGCGGCCTCATCCAGACTGCACAGCGCCTGGACCGCGAGAAGCAGGCGGTGTACAGCGTAAGGGGGCCGGGAGGGGCTTTCCTCTGGGTGCAGGGCCACCACTTGCCCACCTTAGAATGTCTGTGAGGGCAGTGACCTGGCACCTGGGGAGTGCCCACCTGGGGCCCACACTCTGTGCTCCTCTGTGCCCAGCTCATCCTGGTGGCCAGCGACCTGGGCCAGCCAGTGCCATATGAGACCATGCAACCGCTGCAGGTGGCCTTGGAGGACATCGACGACAACGAACCCCTCTTCGTGAGGCCTCCAGTGAGCTTGCCCATCCCCTGCTGCCGGTCGTTTGCACACAGGGACTCCCCTACCTGCAAGCACTCAGGCTCGCAGGAGCATTCTGTGCCTGTGGTACACACAGGTGGTTACCCATAGGGACTCTGCACGTGCTTCAAAGAACAAATACTAAACAGCTACTATTGCAAGGCACTACCCACCAGCCAAGTAAGCAGACAGAGCTGACAGTGCTCCTGGCCGTGCGCACATGCACACGGGAATGAACATGAGCTCTGCCTCACGGAGTTGGGTTGAGCCTCCTGTAGACTCAGAGTATGACTTGGTGGTTTTCTCCTCTTGTGTGCACGTGGGATGGGATGCTCCCTGGAGACTTGTGCAAGTGGGGGTGTGTGCACACATGTGCATACAAGAGAGAGGGCCCCCTCCCCTTCCCGTTCCCGTTCAGGCATCCTTTCAGGTGCTAGGATACTTCAGAGAGCATGTCAAGCCCAGCCCTGCCCCCCTTGAGGTTGCAGCAGTTCTGCTAACCCCGCAAGGCCTGTACGCTAAACCCCCCGAGCACCCACAAAGGCATGCCCAGGGCCCTCTGGCAGGAGCTGGAAGCTTGGACTTTCCCTTGGCCTCACCTGACATACCCCTCCCCCTGCAGAGAGGCAGCCCCCAGTTCCAGCTGCTGACAGTGCCCGAGCACTCTCCACGTGGCACCCTCGTGGGCAATGTGACAGGCGCTGTGGATGCAGATGTGGGCTCCAATGCCGTCGTGTACTACTTCATCGCAGGTGGGGCCCGACAGGGCTAGTGCCACACCTCCCCTGGGGCTGGAGATGACCCAGTGGGCCCCGCCTGGCGCTGCCCCCTCACCCTGTGTCACGGCCCCACCTTCAGCCGGCAACGAAGAGAAGAACTTCCATCTGCAGCCTGATGGGCGTCTACTGGTGCTACGGGACCTGGACCGGGAGCATGAAGCTATCTTCTCCTTCATTGTCAAGGCCTCAAGCAATCGCAGCTGGACACCTCTCCGTGGGCCCTCCCTGGCCCTTGACCTGGTCACTGACCTAACCCTACAGGAGGTGCGCGTCGTGCTAGAGGACATCAATGACCAGCCCCCACGCTTTACCAAGGCTGAGTACACTGCAGGTGCAGGGACAGAGCCTGGGCATGGGGTGTGGGGTGGCCTCTGCCCTGCCACTTACACCCACCTGCCCATCCCTGCAGGTGTGGCCACTGATGCCAAGGTGGGCTCAGAGTTGATCCAGGTGTTGGCCCTGGACGCAGACACTGGTAACAACAGCCTCGTCTTCTACAGCATCCTGGCCATCCACTACTTCCATGCTCTAGCCAATGACTCTGAGGATGTGGGCCAGGTCTTCACCATGGGTAGGGCCTCAGTCAAGACCTCCACCACTGCAGAGACTGCGGTCTGGAGGAGATGGGGTCTGTGTGGGCACTACAGGGTATGGGTAGCCAGCCAACTATATCAGTCCTTCCATTCATCCACCCGTCCACCCACCATTCAGCCAGCCAGCCATCATTGGTAAATCCTTTCATTCATCCACCTTTCTATCTGTCCATTCCTACATCTACCTACCCACTTTCTTCTTTCTTCCTTCTTCCCATCTCCTCATCCATCATCATCTATCCATCCATCCACCCATCTGTCTGTATGTGCACTTCACACTCCCTTGACTGTGTCAGGCATTGTGCCAGGTACTGGGGAGCCAGAATGCAGAGCACATTTATACCTGAAAACATGCATGTTCGCTTGTGCATTTGCCCATGTGGACAGCTGAGCCTCTCTGGGTCAGGTATTGGGTGTCCCATTACCTTAGTTCTAACCCCAACCTGTCCCTTGCTCTTCTCTGCCTACAGACGTCAATCCAGACTCTTGGCCTGGCTTTCAAGGCTCGCCGGCCTTCCTCCTAACCCCTCTTTCTGGTTCCACAGGGCCCTGTGCCCACACAAGCTGAACTGCTCGCCATTCCTCAGCCTGCTGTACACCATCCGCCCCGGGCCTTTGATCCGTTTGTCTTCACTTCCTCAATACCATCCTGACCTTCACCTCTTCCTTCATATATGCTCCCCCTAACCATCCTTCAAAGTCTAGTTCCCATCTCCTGCAGGCACCCAACCAGACACCCCCGTTTGTCCTCGGGGCTCCCGCTGCTCTTATTTTGATAAACTAAGGCACAGAGAGGCTATGTGGCATGCTAAAGGTCACACAGTTAGCCAGTGGCAGATTTTTGAACCCAGGTCTACAGTCTTCTAAGAGAAAATTGTGCTGTAGCCCCTCGTCACCTCTCTACTGTGGTCGTGGAATTCTGAAGTACATGTGTGTGAGAGACAGATAGGGGGTTCGGATTTATTCCATAGCATCTCAGCTTGGGGTAACAGAGTTCCAGATTTGTCATCCTTGGACCAGTGCATCCCACAGTTGTGCTTTAATATGCAGCATTTAAATAAAAACTTAGAAATCTCTAGAAGAAGTGCAAGTTCTGGCAGCACTGGCTGTGACCATAACCAGCTGAGCTGAAACCAGTCCTGTTACTCCTTCAGATGGATCCTCACACTCCCTTGTTCCCACTCCTCTGTCATCTTTGCTCTCTGCGGTGCCCTGTGGACACTGTACCAAGTTGCTGCAGGCCCATGCTGCCTCCCCTCAGTGTGTCCAAATGCCCTGGCCCTTGGCCTTCCTGGGGGATGCAGGGACACTGGGAGGCCCCTAAGCCACACCCTGCCCATGGGTTCTTCCTGCAGGAAGTGTGGATGGCATTCTGCGCACCTTTGACCTCTTCATGGCCTACAGCCCTGGCTACTTTGTGGTAGACATTGTGGCCCGGGACCTGGCAGGCCATAATGACACGGCCATCATAGGCATCTATATCCTGAGGGATGATCAGCGTGTCAAGATCGTCATTAATGAGATCCCTGACCGTGTGCGTGGCTTTGAAGAGGAGTTCATCCGGCTCCTCTCCAACATCACTGGGGCCATCGTCAACACTGATGATGTCCAGGTGCATCACAAAACCCACTCTGGGTCCAAGGGCAGTGGGGGGAGAAGGGGGATCAGGCCACAGGGACAGGGTGTTGCAGACAGGTCAGGGGTATGAGAAGGGGGTATGTGTCTCCTCAATCATTTCCTAGCTGTGTGGCTTGGGAAAGTCTGTCCAGGTCTCTGGGCCTCAGTTTCCTCATCTGTAGAATGGAGCTAATGGTAGTGCCCGGCACAGTACAGTGAAGTGACTGACATGGCCTTGGTCCTCCATGAGCATGACTAGTAATGGGCTTACTGGTAGGGCACGGTGGCAGGGGCTCCTAGAAGAGGCCCACCTCATCCCTTGCACCTGCCACACCCCGTGATGCCCCTTCTCACCCAGTTCCATGTGGACAAGAAGGGTCGGGTGGACTTCGCACAGACAGAGCTGCTCATCCATGTGGTCAACCGCGATACCAACCGCATCCTGGACGTGGACCGGTGGGTCTGTGCTCAGGCTGCCTGCCTGCCTCCCTGCCCTGGAGGTCGGGGGGAGAGGCACAGATGACACCGTGAGGCCCGCTGCGGGGGGCTCTCCCCCAGAGGTGGGCAGAGCTGGTAGAGAACACAGTTTAGGGGTATAAGCAGAGCCTTACTCCCCCAGCATCTTACAGGATAGTGAACCCTGGAAGATACATGGCTACCCTAGCTGGGTGGTGGGGGGTGAGCTTGGGAGCCTGAGGCTGGAGCTTGAGGTGTGGCTGCGGAGAGGAGCTGAGGCCCCTGCCCCTCACCAGGGTGATCCAGATGATTGATGAGAACAAGGAGCAGCTGCGGAATCTTTTCCGGAACTACAACGTCCTGGACGTGCAGCCCGCCGTCTCTGTTCGGCTGCCCGATGACATGTCTGCCCTGCAGGTACCCCTGCCGGCACCCGCCCTCCCTGCCCCTTCACGGCCCCGGCTGTGCGCCCCCACTCATGTCTGGCCCCGCTCCGCAGATGGCGATCATTGTCCTGGCCATTCTCCTCTTCCTGGCTGCCATGCTCTTCATCCTCATGAACTGGTACTACAGGACCGTGTAAGTGACCCCTACCCCGCTGCCCTGACACTCCTACACTCCAGGGACAGTCGTGGAGGCAGGCAGGGCCGTGCAGCGCTGAGATGCTCGTCCGGCTCCAGCCTCCTTCACCAGCCCCTCTGTTTCTCTTCAGACACAAGCGGAAGCTCAAGGCCGTTGTGGCTGGCTCGGCAGGTGGGCACTGTGCTGGCGGGGAGAAGAGAGGGCAGCGGGGAGAAGAGAGGGCAGCGGTGCTCCTGGGGGCCTAGGGCGCCTGCCTGGGCGGGGCCCGGGCTTCCCCAGCCCAGGGGAGTGCCCCTCTCCCCTCTCCCCTCCCTGCAGGGAACCGGGGCTTCGTGGACATCATGGACATGCCCAATACCAACAAGTATTCCTTCGACGGGTGAGTGGAGCCCCAAGCCCTGTTGGGTGCACTTTGGGGAGGCCGCCCAGGTCCTCCCTGAGGTGAATCCCCGAAGCACCTCAAGCCCTGAAGCAACAGCCAGGCCGAAACTGGGCATGTGGGCACCCCCTGGTGGGCCAGCCACCCTTTTCTCCCCTCCCTCAGAAACCCTGGCCTTGAGCTGGGTCCCCCAGCCAGCAGGACCCCAAGTTCCAGGGGGCGGAGACGTTGGGCGACAAGTGTGGCCTCTGCACCAAAGCTTATCCAGGCTGACATGTTCTGGTGCTAGTGGGGTCCTAGGATGCGAGGAGGCACCCACGGGTCCCACAGGCAAAGGGCCTGCCCCTCGTGGCCCTCAACCCCCAGTCCCATGAAAGAACTACTGTTGGTCAGGGAAACAGGCAGGGGCTAGGGGTGAGCCTGCCAGGACATCCGTCCACTCAGCCTTCTCTCCTCACCCCACCCGCACCTGCAGAGCCAACCCCGTGTGGCTGGATCCTTTCTGCCGTAACCTGGAGCTGGTCGCCCAGGCAGAGCATGAGGACGACCTGCCAGAGAACCTGAGCGAGATTGCTGACCTGTGGAACAGCCCCACCCGCACCCACGTGAGCCCAGGACAGGCCAAGGGACCGGGGGTGGATGACGAGGGACAGGGTGGAGGTAGGGTAGGTCTTTGACACCACTGGTCAAGCAGCTGGATTCTTGGGGGGTGGTCCGCCGCTGTGTGTGCACATGCACGCATACGTGCGTGAATTGTCTGGTCTACCTTTGCTCCAACTAATGTCCCTTCTCCCCAGGGAACGTTTGGGCGTGAACCAGCAGCAGTCAAGCCCGAGGATGACCGGTACCTTCGGGCAGCCATTCAGGAGTATGATAACATTGCCAAGCTGGGCCAGATCATTCGGGAGGGGCCCATCAAGGTGAGTTCTCCCTGCAGCCTCGCGCACCCCCCCCCCTCCAGGGGCCTGCACCCAGATCCCTGACTGAGCTTGGACCCCCTCCAGAGGATGCAGGGATGGGGAGGATCCCAGCAAACAGCTTTCTCCACCTCTAGTCTCAGCTATACCTGTCTTCCACTGGGGCAAGACCACCAGGGCAGAAAGGCCTGGGCACCAGGCTGATGAGCTGCTTACGCCTGCAGTGGCCTGGAGGCCAGGGTGCTGGTATGAGCCCACTGGCTGCAGTCCCCCAGGCTCTGCTTCAGATCCTCTATCCTAGGCTCAGACACCTGCGTATCCTAGACTCCCAGAGTGACCCTCCATCACCCTCTCAGAGCTGTGGGAGTGAGTGAGGGGTGGGGCAGGCAGGGTGGGCCTTGGTGGGGGGTTGACCCTCTCCCTCCCCCAGGGCTCGCTGCTGAAGGTGGTCCTGGAGGATTACCTGCGGCTCAAAAAGCTCTTTGCACAGCGGATGGTGCAAAAAGCCTCCTCCTGCCACTCCTCCATCTCCGAGGTAGCTGGGTGGGCTGGGGAGCTGTGTGCCGTGCCCCAGCCCTGGGGGTGCTCTCACTCTCTCTTGCTCTCCTGCCCGCCTCGTCCTTCTCAGAGTCTCTGGAATTCAGCAGCCAGGGCCAAAGACAGCAATGGACGGGGGTCCAGGAAGCCAGAGGGCAGGCTTTGCCTTCTGGGCTCTCTAGTGGGCTTCCCAGAGATGGGGTGCTGAGGCAGTGTTTCTCAGATATGAGGAGCCCCAAGAAGATACTTTTGAGGGGTGTTACCATTTTAAGAAACTGGCAGAAGAGTCAGGTCTACCTATGTTTGTCTATAGTGATACATGAACACTTTAAAAAGTCCGACTTTTATCTAAAAACCCAGATTCTCAGCCCGGCTAACATTCCCAAATGGAATACACGTAGGCTGAATAGTTCTGCCCAGGACAAAGCCCCATGTAAGTCTCCACTATACCCTATTAATCCCTCCTTTGGGCGGCACTGAGGATACTTTCTACTTGGCCACAATGTAGAGTTGATCCTGCTTGAGGCAAACTCGGTAACAAATTCAGATACCACGATTGCGCCTTTATAGATCACCCAAGTGAATATAAAAAAACTAGAATTCTCATGGGAAGTCCACATTGCAGAGAATACATCTGAAGCACCCTAAGTAGCCACAGCTCCTCTTTGCACCCAGTTGAGAGACTGCTGGAGGTGGGACAGGGCCTACTGTATGCAGCACAAGTACAGCAGGCAGGCAACAGGCAGAGCGGGTGGGACTCGGGGGCCATCTACCTGCCCACCCCTTGGGCACGGCCCTGAGCAGTGGGGGAACCCGGCCTCTTGCAGCTGATCCAGACTGAGCTGGAAGAGGAGCCGGGGGGGCAGAGCCCCAGCCAAGGCAGCTTCCGCCACAAGCCACCAACAGAGCTCAAGGGGCCCGACGGCATCCACATGGCACACGGCAGCACCGGCACACTGCTGGCCACCGACCTCAACAGCCTGCCCGAGGATGACCAGAAGGGCCTGGGTCCCTCACTGGAGGCGCTGACAACCGCGGAGGCCACTGCCTTCGAGCGCAACGCCCGCACAGAGTCCGCCAAATCCACACCCCTGCACAAGCTCCGTGATGTGATCATGGAGAGCCCCCTGGAAATCACAGAGCTATGACTTGACAGGGGAGCCTCGCGGAGGCGAGCAGTGCCTGCCCCCTGCCCCCTCCCGTGGCAGAGGCAGGACATGGGGGTGTGGGCCCCACCCCAGGCCAGCTCTGGGTGCACAACCTTGAGTTGGACCAGCAGTGGCCCGTGTCAGCTGCTCAGATTCCACTTCTGCCAGACGCTCATTCAGCATCTGATCTCTACCTTCATAAGATTTATTTTTTTAGGAAAAATCAAAAATGTTAAGCACCTAAGGACAAGGTAAGGAGGGTCACTGGGGGCCCAGGAGTCTGACCAATTCAGCCCAGGCTGAGCAGCAGGAGGCCAAACAGGTCCTCTCCGCGCCCCCTCCCGGTATGTCCCTACCCACCCCCAGATCACAGGCGCCTGGCACCGGCGTACCCTCCCTGGCCTTGACTGGCTGACTTCAGCTCAAGTCTAAAGCATTTCTGCCACAGCCCTGGCTGAACATCAGGTGGGGACAATGAATGATCCCTGCCGCCCCACAAGGACATGGCCAATGTCAGCAAACTGCATTCTCTACATTTCACTGGCTTCCCAAACGTGCCCAGCTCGTAAAGAGAAATGACTGGTGTTCCCTTGGGTTTTGAATGTAGAGTGTTCATGTGTATTCCCTCAATATCTCCCCCTTGGTTTTGTTTAACTGGTACTCGTTGAACCACGAGTTCTGGAATGGTCTGAATTTTAAAAAGCAAAGCAAATCACAAGGAGGCAGCAGTCCACTTTGGCTCTGGCAAACTACCACGCGGCTGGCTCGGGGCTGGGGCGTTGTGGGGGTGAAGGGAAGCTCTGGGCCCAACCTGCAGGTGTTCCCCTGACCCACTGCTGGCGATCATGGAGCCAATCAAACAATCAGGCTTAGGTCTGGTTGAGATTTTATTAAGTCACAGAAACTTTAGTGCAAAACAAACCAAAAAAATTAAGTCCGTTTAGTAGCAACTTCACATTTTGCTATCCCCTGACAACTAGAAGATACAGCCAAAACAGAAGAGGCAGGGCAGAAGCCAAGGCCCCCAGAGAGCACATCCAACAGACGGCCTCTACCTGGAAGCCAGAGGCTGAGGAGATTGTCCCCCCACATTTACCAGACAGAAAGAACGTCTATGAAAGAAAGGTCAGAGGTGAGGGGGCTGTGACTGCCCAGAGCACTGGGGAGCCCTGGGCAGCAGCACAATACAAAGCAGGGCCGCAGCATTGGGCAGACACAAAGGCAGGCATTGAAGGTCAGCACTGTCTGCACACACACAAAAGCCAGACCTTCCCCACAGAGCTGGCAGGTTACCTTCAGGCAGACGTTCCCCGCCCACCCAAACCTACAGGACCCGCAAACAAGGCATCACCAGGGAAGGCACAGGAGAGCTGACCCAAGGATAGCAAACCTGAGCCCAACCCAGGTCTCCTGAACAGCTGCTTCCAAAATCTCTACTAGTACAGTGAGAACTACATTGTGGTAGTTTTCAGGACCAGAAAGGGGGAATCTCCTTAGAGTAGGCAAAGGTCTCAGAAGTCCAAGCTCACCAGCTCCCAAGCCCCCATCAGTGCTCAGAACAAGGCCCCAGCCACGAGGATGGACAGCCTCCAGTCAAGCTCTGGTTCACGCTGGCATCCACAGCCCCTTCCTCCAGGTAACCACCATGCAAGGACAGGCTAAAAGACTCCAGTGAGCGGCACCCCCACTCCCACCCCCAGCAGAGAGAAAAGGGACACTGAAGCAGCTCTATCAGCAGCAGGCTTGTCGCCTCTCACGCTGACAGAAATGCTGCAGGGGAGATAAGAAATGGAGTGAAGGAAAGAAAGTCCTATTTTTACAACAAAGTCAAAGAAATCTGTGCATTCATTCCCCAGAGACCCAAGTAGGAAAAGATGCTGTAGTTTCTCCAAGATGGAACATTCCTTCTAGTTCCACACATGACGTTTGCAATGCTCGACAGCCTGACAGGAAAGAAAAAACTGGGTTTAGTCTTTTGACCCATTAATGCATCAGACATCACCCAAAAGTAGGACCTGTTATCTTGCCCTAGGTCAGATGGATGGCACCAGACATTGAAGACCCAGGACAGCATCTCATTTAAAACCAGGAAGCATGTAGCACCAGAGTTTTGGAGTCCCCAAGAGTCTAGAGCAGCAGAGGCAAAAAGTTAGTTTTGCAGGGAAGCACCCATGCAAGCAGGGCCCAGGACCACTTTGTAAGTCACATATCTGAGCCTCAGCATGCAGCTAGTAGGCTGCACGGAGGCCCCAGGGCACAACTCACACCAGCTCAGGGACCCACATGCACATGTACTCAGGAGAGCGACAGAAAGCTATTCCACCACTGATCATGCTAGAAAGGAGGCACAGCTTGGCTGCGGCCTCACTGTGGCAAGCCTTGCCACCCCTTCCCTGCTGTGGCTTAGTATGACGCAACTTCCCCAACACCAGCAGTCAGGCCCCACTAGTCACGAGGAACCCCGAGGAAGAAGAGGTTGCGCAAAGGACCATGAAGTAACAGAAGTAGGTCCGAACATCCCACCCAGGAGAGCAGTGTAGGTACCACTGGTGGCTCCCAGCCGGGACAGGTACTGCAGCAGCCTGGGCCGTCCTGGAAGCGCTCTGCCTGGCCTTGGAAGAAGAGTCACCCGGGCTCCAGCCAAGGCAAAAAAAGGGGACCCAAGAAACATGAGGGCTTAGACTTATGCCAGAACCAGGACAATGAATCCAGCGGGCCTTGTGCAATCCCTGGGGTGACCTTGTGCCCATCTGGCCATATCACCAGTGAACTGAAGGCGAAAGCAGAGGCAAAAAATACTAAAAATATCCACTCTGGCCATTCACTCCTCAAAGACAAGTCCTGCCTTTGCTGGGTGGCCACAAAAAAGCCTAACTGCCTCTCTGATCCTCCGGTTTGCCCCTGCCATCAAGGCAGACAGACAGCTGATCCCTGAGCCTCCTAATCAAGCAGGATTCTCACGCGAGCTGCCCAGCTGGCAAGGCAGCCCGCACACAGGCACTCACATTGCACTGCGTTGCTGACTCCATGCTCTGGCACCAGTAGCTTGGGCCCCAGACACACTTCTCAGTTCCCAAAGGAAGCTTAAGGGCAGTGGAACAGGCTCCAATTTTCTATATGGTGAAAAAAGTGAAAGAAGGGGGAAGAATTAGATCTGCCCAACTAATAATCCTTTCAAAAGTGAGATTATCAGCTTCTAGAAACAGAATTAGAGCTCTGACGTGCACTCTGAAGAAGTCAGGGCCGCCCAGTGAAGTGGCCCAGAAGCCTAGTTCTCTGGTTCTCCCGCACGCCATCCCCAGAGACTCTGCCCCAGGACCAAAAGCTCAGAGGAACCCTGCCAGGGTCCATGCAGCCCCTCCGAGGTTACGCGGCCTGAGAAGCCACCCTGCCCAGTGGCGCTCACCTGGCACACAAAGGGAGGATCCAGCATCGCCAGCAAGATCTCTAACAGCATAGGCTCATACTCGGTCACAAACTGGTCACACTGTTAAGTAAAATGGACACAGATCTAGGTGGGCCCAAGCAGACGCAGAAGACCTAAAGGGGGCGCTGAACATGCTCTTCTAAGGAACTCGACACTGCCTGCCCACCAGGCCTGGGCCCTCCCTTGCTCATGTTATTTTCCCCCAGTGGCCCCACTTGAGCCAACAAATTGCCTCTAAGAAAACCTCCCTGGACTCCATGCCTGGAGGCAGAAATGGCAGATTTCCCCTCAGAACTCCAGTCAGGAGTACCAACAATGAGCTACCCCAGCCTTTGCATTCCCCAGACAGGTTCTAAGAGTAGCCCAGAGTATACCTGCTGCTGGAATGGGTCAGGCAGGAAGCTGCAGCCTTTCTTGAAAACAGCCAGGATCTCCTGACTTGTGCTGTTTTTCTCCAGGATGTAGTACAAATAGCCGAGCATCTTCTTGCACACTTCACAGAGGCCACCGTTCTGCTGAGTCACATGGGCTACACAGGCACAGGACAGCACAGGCTCAGAGCTGGCAGGGCCCTTCCAAACCCCCGGGGGGCCAGCCAGCCTCACCCGCACTGGGCTCACCAGTCAGTACAGGCAGCCGCTGGGCAGAACAGAGATGGAGCATTGTGCACACCAATTCCGGGCTTGCCTCCTGCAGGAGGATGGACAGGATAGAGCTGCCGTAAGTGTCCACTATCTCTTTGCACTCTTCGGATAAGGACGTTGGCAATTTTGAGCACACTTTGTCCAAAGTTTTGATAATTTCTTCCTGAAACACAAGATGAGAGGATCATGTGAGAAGTTGGGAGACTGGGTAAGGGTGGGAGAGCTTCTAAAAACACTAACATGGTCAGAAACCAGCCAACAGCAAGGTGCCATCTCCCCCCCGAAAGATTAGAGCTACAAAGTGGAGCAAAGTGGCTTCCCCTGACCCCCGCCCAGGGGGATCCACTGGTAGGCTGTGGCTGTGGATTCCCAGGCTTATGTCCAACACCAGCAAGGGCCAAGCCCATCTCTTCTGCGGGGCTCTCCCACTAGGCCACTCTAGATCCAGGGGACAGAGAATTCCTCCCTCTGTGAGGAAGGCAGTGCTCCAGAAACCCACATACCTCAGTCCTGTTGTTATCAATCAGCTTGACCACCTCCTTTACCACGTACTCGCACACCTCGCAGTAAACATCAGACTTCGTGTGGGCCAGGTCCTTCTGTGGAAGGGTAGGAGAGCACTTTAATGCTGAGAACCTCCCCTCACCACTTGGTCCTGGCTCCTCCAAAGGAGGGGACAGAGGCCAAGGACAGGTTAGCATCACACAAAGGGCCACTTCTTACTGAATTCAAAATGGTGTGGCTTCCTCCCAGTGTCCATGTTCCAGTCCCTGCTGTTTTTACAAGGAGGGAACCTCTCCCTTTCCCCAGTCCTCCAGCAACACCACCTCCTGCCCCCACCCCCAAACCCAGGGATTCATACTCCAGGAGACAGAAGCAGTGAATCCATCCCCCCAGCCCCAAAGAGTGGTCCACATGATGCGGTGTTCGGTCGCAGTAATCACATCATTCAGTGCGCACTTTGGGGAGGTGGGTGGGGAGCAGGGACAGAGCGAGGACCCACTATCACTATTCCGACTGAGAAGCCAAGGGCGCTAAACATTGCAGGTCTGCTCGCGCGTGAAGTCTCATTAGCAGCTGAGGGCCTACCTTCAATAAAGCAATACTGTTGAATTTGTTTTCTTCTTTCTTTATGTGACAGTGGAAACATTCTCTGTCTTTGCCATCCAATAAAGCAGCCATTAGCCACATGCATCTACTGGGCATTTGAAATGTGGCTAGGGTAAGCAAGGACCTGAGGTTTTAAATTTTTTATTTAAATTTACTCAACATGTGGCTAGAGTACAAGCTACAACGCTCCATTTTCTCTAGCCATTAATTCAGTCAGCAAGGTGGGGCAGGTACAAGTGTTTCCCCAGCTCCATCTGACATCTTACCCCTTTCCTGTGGTCCCCTCACTGCTCATCCTGACAGACGACAGTAGAGGGACAAACAGCTGAAGATGAGGTGACATGGGGAAGTTCTAGAGCAAGAACTTCATGCACAGGCCATGTGATAATGTGTCACATGGCCTGGGCCCTTAACTAAATATAGCACGAGCCCACAAACACAAGGACAAATCTGTTCAACATGGTAGGTAAGCTGTTTTAGGCCTCCCTCTCTATACCACTATCTGACCCATAAGAAGTGCTGCAATATAAACTGATTAAATGAAGAGTGCTACAGAAACAAAGGAGACCCGTGCATGCACAGGCCCCATTCTCAGAGAAGCTTCTGGCACAAGCCCTGGGGGTGTTCTGAGAATATCAGGTTTATATTATGGTTACAGAGTGGGAAAGGAGGTGACGGAGGCCACAGAAAGCACCCTGGGAAAGGTTAGGTTAGAGCTGAAAAATGATGGCTCAATGGCCTGCTGAAAACAGAGACCTGATCTGCACCAGCACTAGGGTTTAGAACCAAGGAGGTACAGGAAGGCGGCGGGAGGTGCTGCCCTGGGATGTAGTATTGGTAGAGGACACCGTAAAAGAAATCTCAAACTCAAAAGACTTGAGGAGCCAGGCAGGGACCAACAAAACCTGTGTGCCTTGTAGGAAGTGATGCAACAGGGAGTGGAGGGGTGTCACACAGCCCTGGCCGGCACAAAACATTGACATCAGGTACCTTAATGGGCTCCACCAGCTCCAGGGCAGGGATGACGTTCTCTGAGACCACTTTGGCAGGGATCAGCGTTTGCATGGGCATCTCCTTCACCTCATCACAGAACCCAACCAGCCCACAAATCTCCTTGGGTTGCTGAAGAGAGCAGAGAAAAAGCAGTCAGATGCAGCCTCACATCCCCCATCCCTCAGCCCCACTCTACAGACAAAGGGTGGGGTGCACCCTGGTCCCAGCGCCAAGGCTGACTGCCCCCCAGGCAGGCAAAGGTTCTGTATCACATCTAAGGTACTCATGCAAATGCAGATGTTATCAGTTTCATGTGAGGCAGGAGACCACGCAAAGTAAAGCTCTGACGGGAAATCAGCCAGAACCTCATCTCTGCTCGAGAGCACCCAGGGAAGGCCGGCTCCCTGCACCTTAATGGGCGACCAAACCGTCTGCAGACACCTGGTCTGCTCTGGAGCCTGCTTTTCAGTGGGTCTGGTTTGCTCTCAGTAAAGGGTAAGCTTAGCTGTTCTTTCTAGATGAGGAACTGCTATGCCCATAAACTAAAAGAAAGCCCAATGTGCTTGAAATAAAACCACAATGAATGATCAGTGGAGGACCATTTTAAAATGCATTAAGGGGAAATGTTGGCTTTTTAAAATCCACATTCTATGCTCACAACTGCACAAGCACAGTACACACAAAAACCCAATCCCCCAAATCGATGAATACTTTCAAGTCACAAGGTCTCCAGATTGATCCCCTTCCCCATCCAGACACCAACGCACAAAGAATTGGATAGTCTGGACATCTTGACTGTTTCACTATGATGATGGCTAAGAGTGAGAAAAGTATACACACTCTGTATACTTTGTGAACCATATGCAACCAGCAACGAGCTCGGGGCCCAATGGCATCTGCCTCCCACCACCAAACCATAAAGCAGCAGAACAGGATTGCTAAAAATGAGGCCTGCTAAGGGAAGAGCATTAGACTATGGTTAGGGTTCATCCTGTTTTAACAGTGAAAAGGCTCTAGAATTAAATAAAGTTAGGGAGGTCTGAGAAGTATATCCTAAGCATCATGTCTTTGGTACCCTTAGAATGGGGCGAGGGGAAATCAGAAAGGGGCCACAGATACAGCAAGCATTTTAGAAAAAAGGCAGAAAGATTCAGGAGGCGTATGGCTGCTCTGCCCCAGATCAGCTTTGTTCTACTACCTCCTTGAGGCGGCCTACACGAAAATTCAGATATTTCAGCCCAAGTCTTCATTAGACTTAAAAATTCCCTTTGAAAAAGCTTTAACTTTAATCCTAGAGATAGACACCAATGCTCAGAGGGTGAGAATGCTCTGCACAGCCCCCGGAGGGCACTGGCTCCCTAAGAACAGTCTGCAGCTGTACCCCGTTTACGCTGATGCTGGCTCCGGAGCCATCTGACGTGGCTCCAGGACCCACAGAACCCACCACCCAGAGGGGCAGAAGCCACAATCAAGAGATTGTTTCCAACTCTGGATCCAACAGACAGGAACAGTCTGCTCACTATTTGCAGATGATTTGCTCATGCAACAGAAGCATGTGAGGATATGAAAAACAGGACTGAAGACATGCAATGCTCTCGAGTCATGACAGAAACAAGGCGTCCCACCAGAAGTCGGGCCTACAATGAAGGAAGCTCGGGCATGTCCAGGGCCACCCATCGTTCTCCAGCATCACAATGGCAGCCTGTACATGCCCAGCGAGATTCTGATTTTGACCAGAGCACAAGGCTCTGCTGGCTTCATTTTATGGCCCCCTGAAGGGGAGATGAGAACTCCAATACCATGTGTTGGCTCACAGGGAGAGATGCAGATGCTCCCCCGCCAGCCTACTTATGAACCTGTGTTACCATTCCTTGTATCTCTTGGAGCTGATCATGCCATGCAAAACAGATGAGCAAGCTAACCCCGAGGAGCAGCAGACCACTACTACGAGCAAACTCCCCGTCACATACCTGATCCTGCTGCTCAACAAAAATAACAGGCAGTCGGAGATGAAAATAAGAGAAAGGAAAGGACACAACAGTTAAGAAAAAATTAAAATAACAATCAAGCATGAACTAGGTGTAAGCTGTCACTAGAGGTTTAGGGCAAACGCCCTTACAGTCACAAATCAGCAACCTACCTTGTTCCTATTACTGCATGCACAAAGGGGCCCTGAAAGCTACTCTGGCCTCCAGGGACAGACCGCACTGTCCAGCTCGAGTGTGCACTGTCCCCATGTCCCCGACATACCAAATCATGATCAAAACACCGGGCAGCAGGTCCCCAGAAAACACCACATTATGAAGGGCTCTCCACCCTCGGAAGCCAACCCCCCCCCATGCCTGCAAGGCCTTCTTCTCAGGTTGGTGATGAGCAGCAAAGTGGAACAAGGCACAGACTGCCCAAATTAAGGGTTTATAATATAAAATAAACCCATATACTTTTTTTAAACCACAAAAAAATTTTTATTTGGGAAGTATCTGTTTTTTCAAAAAATGTCCATGTAGTAAATTTTCAGTTAGCTATGAGGAATTAAGTCAACCAGATCAAGTCACATGAAATGATGGCTTACTTTTTCCTACTTTACCTGCATGTTTTTGTAAGCTACCTTTAAACTGTCTTGAGAACAAGGCAGGGTATGAACCATAATCCCAAATAAACTCTCTTGTGCCTGGATGAAGTCCTTGAGTGGTTACAGCAGGGACAGAGAGTAAATCTTTTAAGGTTTTACAGGTCACAAGGTCGCACCCGCTCAATTCTGCTCTTGTAGCTCAAAATGGGCATTGCTGTGTTCCAATTACAAAAACAGGGGGTGGGTCATACTTTGTTGACCATTGGTGAAAGAACAAACTCACAGACTGGAAGACAATTCCAAGTCAGAAAGTCAGCATGATGGAGAGAAAAAGTGCAATCCACCCAACTGCCTGCAGGTGAGACCTCAGGAGGCCAGAGCATGTTCCAATGTAAAGATGCCTTCAGACACCCTGCTCCACAGTCTTCTGCATGAGCTAGCTAGCACACTTCCCATGTCTGATTTTATATCCTATTTCTAATAATGAAGGGATGCCCCTACCACCATGTCATCAGAAGCTAGTGTGGAAGTCATGTGCTCAAGAAGCAGCTACAGCTAATGCTGCTGTAGGGCGCAGGCTCAACTCTGGGAAGGGAGAGCCTTCCCGCCCCAGAACGCAAGCTGCAACACAGCAATTCCCAGGCCTGGCCTGGCGAGAGAGCAGACTATTCCCATGGGCTCCAGGGTGAAAGCCAAATACTAGAAATATGGTGCAGCTCACGTATGCACGGGCAAACAAATCACCTGCTGCTTTAGCCCTGCCCCTGGCTGGGGAAAGCAAGGGGGAGGTACTGAGCTGCAAGGTGGAAAATCTGCTTGTCAAAGAGGGCTCATTTGGGCCCAATTCTTGGCTTGAAAGTAAAAAAAGGAAACTAAACCACTTAATTTTCAAAATTCCTGGAAATCACAAAGTTTGAGACAAAGAAAAATGCTAACAGGGAGCACCCCCAGACACCTACCATATGCATCATCATCTGGATGGCAATCTCAGAGTACTGATTGACGTAGTTCTTGCACTGGGGAGAAAGAGACAGGTCGTTGGTAAAGCTAACACACACCACGAAATCACTGCAACAATAAACCAAAAAACCAGCATTTCCAATGACATTAACAGGTAACTATCAAGCTCGTTTCCAAGAGTAGATTCTTATAAATGTCTGCTCTTGTAAGACAAAAACGGTATTTTGGTTATTCTATACTTTATAGAAAAACGTGTGCAAAGGGTATTTTGAAAATGCTTTCCACAGGCCCTTAGAGATAAGGTCCTCCAATCGCCTTTTATTGCCCAAACCTGCCCCAAGGCCACAGGACAACTACTCAGTAGCAATTTAGACTAAGTGTGGCTGTAAGGTAAGCTGCTAGGAACTCAAGATTACTTTTCAAATTTATTCACACATTCTCGCACAGGATTATGAAGTTTAAATCCCGTAAAATCAAATATATGATGATGATTTGATAAATCACTATTTATAATGATTTTCAACCTGCCTACTTTCAGACACATCTTGATATTCAGAACAACTCTGGTCCTAACTGGGGTGCTTCGACAAACACCAAGGACAGTAGGATTAACTTTAGAGAGGGTCCGACTGGGAAGCCAATGAACAGAGCAGTAAACAAAATACTTCCATGAGGGTAAAAGATTCCCAGACTCTCAAGAGAGCATGTCAACAACAGAGGAATCTTTAGCTCCCAGAACCAGCTACTCCTACCCAGAAAGGCTGCTCTCGATCCCAGGCCCATGGAGTTACTATGACCAGCCTCCCATACCCAGTCCAGCCAAGGTTTTTCAGTTGTCAGGCACTAAAGCCGGCCCTTTGGTTTTACACATCAGTCTCATGAGTGTGGTCCATGTAGGGTCCAAGTAATGAAACCCCCTGAAGGCTAACAAAATGAGTTTGAGCCCATGGGACTAACATTCACCAGAGGAAGGCAGGCACACAGGTGAACCTCTGGCAGGCCAGCCTGCATGGCTTCCCATGGATGACAACCCTGCTGGCTGTGCGGCGAGCACCCTTAGAATTCTGACTACACAACGACGAGGCTTTTAAAACCAGGGTTCTAAGTGGTTCTAGGGTTGCTGCTTCTGCATATGGTGACTGGGAGAAAAAAAGAGAATCTTCACAAAAGTCACCTTCCATTACTTTGTCCCAAGAGTTTTGTTACATATATAAATTAAACTAACCAACAAAGTACCCACCACCTGTTCCAGATCCTTTCCGGGAAAAAGGAAATGGGAGTTGAACAATCTCTTCCTCAAAGCCCTTAGATTGGAACGGACAATGGCAGCCCACGAAGTGAACTTGTACTGGTTCCCCACTCCTGGTCCACAGCCCTGCTCCCTGGCCTAGAGCATCCTCGGATGCAAGGAATAAGACTCACCATGTCAGCCATGCCAGGCCCTAGGCGGTCACACTGTTCCTTGGCATGGTCCACCAAGGCCTCGACAAAGGTGGAATTGGTCCTTACAGCATCCTGGATGTCCGTCACCATCTTAATACAGTCCTGGCAAACGTCCCCACCAGCCTACAGAGACACGGGTGGTTAGACGATAAACTGCACACTCCTATGACCACCAACAGGACTCAAAGCCCTAGGAAAATTTCCTTATGTGCTTATGACCACAGCCCTAGGCAGTGACTTACCAAACCATTCTTCACGTGCTTTCATAGGCTCTAAACTTACCCGCAGTTTTAAAATCAATTGGGCATTGATTTTAATACAACTTAATAAGAAGGGAGAAAACTCTTTGCTTATTTTAAATATCCCAGGTTCTTCAGACCCTCCCTGGCACAACCACTTGAAGGGGGGCTTCTGTAACTGCAAGTCAGAAGAAGGAATAAGCTCCCAGTCTCAGAACCGCACACACACACGGCCCCTTCCATGACCCATCTCTCATCCAACTGCATTCACAGTCCCCGGTGGCTGGGCCACTGCCTCACCTTTGGCTGGGGCTCGCGCTTGGGGTTGTCCTGGGGGTACAGGAGGAGGGGGATGTTGGTCAAGAAGGGGGCCACCATCTCATTCACGTCTTCAGGGATCTTATTGGACTCGAGCTGCTTCTGGTGATTCACCTCTGCCAGGTGCTTCTGAAGAGACTTGCAGAGACTGAGAGCGGAGCACACCTCCCCAGGATGGCTCTGGTGGAGAAAGCAGTCCAGCTGGAAATCCCCTCCCCAGAGGAAAGCCAACAGCCACCCCGTGCCTTTGAATGGGTTCCTTTCCTTATCCCTCAGCCTGACTCACACATACATTCCCAGCTCACAGGCATTCAAACTACACCAGCCAACCTGCCCCACCTCCGCCATCTCCATGTGAGCAAATGACTCCACCCCCAGCCTCCCAGCAGTTCAAGCCAGAATCCTGGAAGACATTCCTAACTCCTCCCTCTCCCATACATCCTTCTTCAGCAAGCCCAGACCACTTATCCTCTGAAACAGAACCTGCCCTGTCCATCTCTACCTTCTCCAGTGGATCTCACATCAGCTTCCCCTCTTTCAATTCCCAGTCGGCGCGAACCAGACCAAACCCTTCAAGAAAGGTATTTATGGTCATGGCACTCTCTCCTTGAACCCCTCCGAAGACTTCCTGCTGCACTTGCAAATCCTTAAATGCAGCCTCAATGGCTGTGAATGACACGACCCCTGCCCTCCTCACTGAAACCTCGGTCCCATCTCAGGACACTCCTGCCCTGCTGGCCCTCTCAGCTGTTTTTCAACACGTCTTCTTTCTCAGGGGCTTTCCCAATTCCACAAACCTGGTGCCTTGTCTGTTGCTGAAAACTCAACGTGTGGCACATGGTTTATGCACAACAGATACTTTTGGATGAAAGCTGAGCATCCTTATAGCTGAACATACAAGTACCTTCCCTCAACTGTTCTTGGAACAAAATTACAGGAATGAATTGCTTGCTCAAAGGTACAGTTAAAAAAGTGACAAATTGGCACCTACAAACGTTATACCAGTTTGCAATTCCTTCAGTAATTCTACAAGCCCCCATTTTTTGCACCCTCCCCCACCCTTGAGAGCTCCAGGCAGTGTTCTGCTGTGCCAAAGCCATTCTGAATGTGAGAATCACAGTATAGAGCTGCTGAGAAAATCCAAATCCATGAACAGATTTTCCATTTTAATCACTCAAACCTGGCCTGGTACCTCCTCTGGGCCCCAGAAGTGCCTTAAAGGAAGAGCCTATCCTCCATCACGTACCATTTGTACTTGAATCACGTTCAGGATGACTGGGAAGTACAAGTCAACCATCTCCTTGCATGAGACAGACATGTTCGGCATAGGTAGCCAGTCACAGATCCTCTCCAGGTAGACAAGGATCTCTTCCTACAGAGGACACAGGCAAGGGTCAGATCAGGATGGACTTCTCTGCAAATGGGCTGAAAGCGAGAGGCCGTCTACAACTCCCAGGAAATAGAAGGCTAGGAAACAGCAGCCCTCAGAGAAGAATAGGAGAGGGCTGGTGGGTGGCTGTGGCTCTGTCAGATCAAGGAGGCAAACTGCAGGCATGAGCATTATTTAAAAGGAAGCTCCTCTGACCTGCAGTCACAGGCACAGGAAACTCCACACAGAAATGGCTAAAAGGCACCTAATGGGTAATGGCACACAATACAGAACCCCAATCAACCTTGGGCATTTAACACCTAACCCAAAGCTGAGAAAGCTAGGGCCTGCTGCTGTTTTTGTACAGTCTGTGACTAAGAATGTTTCTACATTGTTGAGGTTGGGGGAAAAAAAAAAGACATGACAGAAACAGTATGTGGCCCACAAGACCTAAATTATTTCCTACCTGGGCCTGGACCATTCCACATTAGAACCCCACAGTCATGGCCCTCTTACGGAACCGATACACATGCCACTGCTCACATACCGTCACACATGCGCGTGATAGCTCACCTCAGTGGCATTGTCTTTCAACATCTTGCCAGTTGCGGTGATGACGTCTTTACATATATCGCAGGGCAGGGATTCCTAAGGGGAAAGAACATGAGGAAGAAAATCTGTATTTGCAGAACATAAGTCACACTGTGCACAGTTGGAAATCCCTTGGCCTTTTTCTTCATCTAACCAGGGATGTGATACGGCTGCATGTGACGCACCAACACACCCTGGTTCCCTAACCCAGACATGACGCACTGGACTGCCACAGGGCAGGGACGAGGTATGACTGACCAGAACAGTCTGAGCTTCTATGGGATAGATACCCTTGGCTTGTGTCCCTACCCCTCAGCACCTCACTCAGCACACAGCACAGGCCACCTTTCAAATTCAATGCCTGCAACAGCTCTGTGAGGAAACTGAGGCTCAGAAAGATGAAAATCAGAGCAGCAGACATCAGAGAAAATCAGGAATGCAATGTAACATCACCAGGAATCAGTATCTTCATCACAGAGTACGAGGGGGGGAGGCAGGCAAACAAGCCCAGCCAGACACTGGCGCTTCTGTCCATTCACACTGGTTCTGCTATCTGCACTCGATCTACCTTCCCCGTCTCAGGCAGCACCGTGCTCAAGTGGCAGCTACATGTCACCACTCCACAGCTTAGACATGTCATGCTAGTCTTTGGCAAACCTGGGCATCCACAACCCACCAGGACCTTGGAAATTGGTTCTTAAAGCTCTTGCAGGACTCCCCCTACCCTCTTGATGTCAACTTGTTTTCACCCATAAAGAAGCCACTAACCTGTCTGGGTGAGGTTAAGGAACACCTGTGAACGTAGCTGCACTTAGAGGAACCAATTTGAACCCTTGGATCTATGCATGCTGAGAGCACCCAAGAGAGATTCAGGTATCCAAGAGACTATCCGATTATTAAAATAAAGATCTGAAGTCTTTGCTTAACACACATTAGACTTGGAAAGAGGAAGCAGTATTATAAACAAGAAGCAAATAAGAAACCAAATCTGAAAGTAATTTTGGCCACAGAAGGCAGTTTTCCAGTGAATTCAGAAGCTGTTTCTGAAAGATCAGTAGTATCTAAACATTTTTCTTGTAACGAAGGAGTACTAGTGGCCACTAAGCTAGAGACCTCGAACTCTGCTCAGTCAAACCTGGCCTGTACCACAGGGCGTAGCAAGTCCCAGAGCGAGCCACGAGCACCCTCTGCAGTCAGCTGGCAGAGCCAGCCAAGCTCAGGCATCTCGCAAACGGGTTTGGGTTGCATGAAGAATGCACTTGAGGTTTGTTGTCTTAAGAGTATTCCCCATGAGTGCTAACAGCCCCACATTAGTACACTATATTTAACATCGTGTAAATGAAAAATCAGTGGTTGTCTTTTCCAGTTTATCTATAGCTAAAAATAAAATTTTAAATAGCTACTAAGCTCTAGGGTCTGAATCAGTGATCTGCCTGTTTGAGAGAAGCAGAGAAAGAAAATATCAAAAATAATAAAAGGATTTCAAGTTTAGCATATACTACTTTTTGAGTGAGTGACTAAGGGCAGAGCTGTGCCCGTGTGCCCAGTCCCAGGAATGGGCTGCAAACGCAGACATCCCTTTCTTGGAGCAGACGCGGAGCTGCATGGAGGCCTGGAGGCAGCACGGAGCGCACATGCGGCCATGGGAGGCCTCACACTGTCTCCCACCAAGAGACCGGGTGACCCTGGGAGAATGGAACCTTAACCTTTTCGGGCCTCTGTCTCCTCTGTGGTAAAATGGGTACCTGTTACCATTACCTCATTACCCATACACAGGTGCCGGCTCCTCTGCAGGGTCACTGTGAGATGCCAACGAAATGAAATAAAAGTGCTTCATACTTGGTGGTAGCCACAGGCTATACAGCACTCACCACCGTCGGCTTGCTCCACACAGTCTGCAGGCAGTGCTTCAAGGCCCCACAGTCCGCGGCTGTCTTCACATTCTGGCACCACACGGCTGAGCCTCTGGTGCAGTCTGTTAGGCCCAGGACAGGGCTGGCTAGAGCTAAAAGGAAAACCAGCATGAGAAGGTGCCCCGTTTTCCAACATACAGGTTTGCTTACTTATTTATTCAGGGCCAAGGGCTGGTCCTGGCACTGAGTGGTCACCCTAGCTTGGCCCCTCTCCCAGTTTCATGAACACAAACCACACAGCACACTGCACGCAGCCAAGAAGCTGCGTCGCCACATAAGTCACCAGGCTGGAAGGGACTCCTTTATCTGGTTCACTTCTTTACTTGCAAACTATTTTTAAACAGTAAGAGGGAGTAGCAGGCCTTTTAATCTTTATAACCTTAAAGTTTGCATGAAGTAATAAAAGAAATCACGGAGAAAAGACTGACACATTTAAATTTAGATTTTAGCTTCTGCAGACTGAAAAAGAGTCAAAGATTTAAATCTGTAGGGAAAACAAGCTTCATGTCCCTATTACATAGAACAATGATTCTTAATGTTGTTCTAGAAGAGCCTTTTTATAAATGCAATTTTTGAGTTTTTGGACATAAGATTACTAGCAAAAAAATAAGACTATATAATCCACTTTGCTATCAGAAAGTGAACACGTATCCACTCAAAACCAGACGCACAGCGTTTCATCTACTGTGGTAATGAAGAGAAGACCTGGGCCGAAGTCACACGTACAGAAATAGGATTAGAAAAAAACAGAAGGTTAAGGCAACTGAGACCAAAGAAATTCAAGTTAAAACAAGAAGGTGATGTATTCTGAAAGTTAAATTAGCCAGAAAAACAAAAACCTTGTTACTAAATAGTGACAAGTTTATGAAAGATGGATTCTTATGAGGCTGCTGGCAGTGTGACTGGTAGGCACTTCTTATTATATCAATGTATTTTTAAGAACTGAAAAAAAATCCCTCTCAGAAAGTAATCTGCTTCTGGAAATACATTTTAAGGAATCACAGGGAGAGTGAAATATAGGCCACACCAAAAGGAGCCGGGAGTCTAGAGTCTGTATGTAGGTGCTAAACAAGGCCTCGTGCACGAGCAAGACCGAGAGGTGCCCAGCAACGTGCTTATGCTCTGCAACTCTAAGAAAGTTCCTGCAGCGTGTGCCTGACCCCGTGGGGATTTGTGTAAACACCACCACAGATGAAATGCTCTCGGTAACTCGTGAAACTGGAGTTGCAGGCTGATTTTCCTCCAATCCTAATAAAGTTGTCGTAATTCCATAATTCCAATTCAAGAGAGAAAATATATACAAAAACAGATTAAGTACAATTCACAATACTACAAAGTGTAGATATAACCTGTCAAAGAGGAAAAAAACTTAATGATAAAATATCACATTTTAAGTAAATATACTTAAATATACTTAAAAAGATGTATGTCAAATAGGAAAAAAAATTCACAAATATGAAATCATATAGGAATTGCATGAACATCAAAAAAGAGTAACAAAGCAGGGCTGTAGGCTGAATTATTATTTAACTCTCCATGGCATGTTGTGTGTGTGTACTTTTAAAAATGTATTTTATAAACTGCCTTAAGAGAACCTCACCTCTAACCCAACAATTCTGGATTACATCAACAGATTACATCAGGCTATCTTCCAGCAGGTATCTCACTAGAATGGATCCAACTTCTTTTGTAAATAGAAAACTTCCAGCCCAAGTCTGAGAAGAAAACCCCACAACCACCTAAGAAATAGGTTGAGATCCTCAGGATCATGCTGCCTTTTGCTTCAATCTGTAGCCAAAATGAGAAGGCACGGTAATTCTACAGACAGGTAACACACACAGTATACAAAGCATGTAGGTCAGTAGGTGCTCTCCCTCGAGGGGGAAGGAAATGAAATACTGTTATGACTAGCTTTCCAACCAAAGGTATAGTTCCACAGAGTATTCCCACAAGGACTGAGTCACAGGTCCCCCACAAAGCTCAAGCCAGATGAACTGCATGCACCCTTTCAAACAACTTCAAATAAATTTTTAATCTGTTGCCCAGGTTACAGCCATCTCAGCCCCTGGGAAACAAAAATCACCACAACCAGTTCATGAACTCAACTGAACTAGCCACATTCTAAAAGCTGTTGGTTTGAACTCTGGTTTCCATGGAAAGACATGTACCGGATTCAAAACAGTACTAAGCTCCCCAGATGGCTCACAAAAGTTTAGTTAATGTGAGGAGAGGAGAGCAGAAATGAGTTATAAGGGCAAAGGCCCTAGGGAATCTGGGGGTCACAGGGACAGCATGCATATCTCACAGCTCCCACCAGCACCTGCCATGCCTTTACGGGCACTGGGCTCCCAGGACTCCAGAAAAGCACCCACCAAGATAAACTGACTGGTTCTACCTCTAAATTAGGAAAAAGGAGCCTGAAAAATGAACGGGAAGGTACAAAATGAGTCTTCTCTAGGTGCAGCGATACACAGTGAAGCCAAAAAGATGGACATCACCAGACCAGAGCCAGACAGGATTCACAAAGAAAGGCAGGGCCAGCAAGAAGGCCTGTCTGCACAAAGGTCTGACCACAATTCTCCATTCTTACAAATAGTGAAATAGAACTCTGATCCAGGGATTTTTTTCCAACCACCCCAGCCTAGGAATTGGCTACACTTAAAGCGATCAGGTTTCAGAAACACAATGCACTATCATAGACCCAAATAGCAGGAATACTTTGTAGCTTATTTACTCCAAGAACTGTAAAACAGTAATCATTTGTAATAATGACTTTATTTGCTTGGGGCTATTCCTGACTAAAAGTAATCTTAGGTAACCCCTTTTATCTGAGATTGGTCCAGTTCACCCAAACCCAAGATCATTTCCCAATCCCAACAATGACCTTTAATCAATCAATAGCCTACTGAATGGTGGCGAGCCCCAACCTCAGAACTAGAGACAACTTATCAAGAAAAGAAGATAGAGGACTCAAATAAGAAAGAGAAGTTACACTGACACCACAGAAAAATAAGAGATTACTATGAAAAATGACATGCCAACAAAATGGACAACCTAGAAGAAATGGATAAATTCCTAGAAACATACAATATTCCAAGACTGAACCAGGAATAGAAAATCTGAACAGACCAATTACTAGTAAGGAAATTGAATCAATGATGAAAACACCCCCATTGTCTGGAACCGGATGGCAACAGGTGAATTCTACCAAATGTTTTAAAAAAAAAAAAAGACTTATTACATATCCTTCTCAAACTATTCCAAAAAACAGAAGAGGAAAGAAAGCTTCCAAATTCATTCTACAAGTCCAGAATTACCCTGATATCAAAACCAAAAAAAGGCACTACAAAAAAAGAGAATTACAGACCAATATCCTGAGGAACGTAGGTGCAAAAATCCTCAACAAAATATTAGCAAAAAAAGGATCATTCACCACAACCAAGTGGGATTTATTCCAGGAATGCAAGATGGTTCCATATCTGCACATGAATGAATGTGATACACCACACTGACAAAGGATAAAAACCATATGATAATCTCGATAGATGCTAAAAAGCATCTGACAAAATTCAACATTCATTCATGATAAAAATCTCTCAACAAAGTGGTTATAGAGGGAACATATCTCAACATAATAAAGGCCATATATGACAAACCCTCAGATAACATCACACTCAGTAGTGAAAAGCTGAATGAAAGCTTTTCCTCTAAGATCAGAAACAAGACAAGTATATCCATTCTCACCAGTTTTCAACATAGTCCTAGAAATCCTACCCACAGCACTCAAGCAAGAAAAAGAAATAAAAGACATCTAAGTTGCTAAGGAAGAAGTAAATTTAGCCAAATCATCATTTGGCCAGGCATGACGTGGCAGATGAGCTGAAATGGAGGTACAAAGAGACACACGACGGGGTCCCTATCTGGCACAGAAAGCTCACATAAGCAGCAGCAGTTGGGAAAGGCTGATTCCAAAATAACAAGACAGGGAGAAAAATGGAACCCCTAAGGCTCAATTCAGACGTGAAGTCTTCCAGAGTAAGAAAAAGAAACAGCCAGAGCCAACAGCACAAGGACAGCAGTGGTGGGCAGAAGCTGCAGCTGCCCTAGCCAGCGGGAGCGGATGGCAGGACACATCTCTGCACGGCAGGCCAGCAAGGTGAGGGCACAGGACACAAATCCCAAGTCCCTTGGGAGACTGCAGGTGTTTAGCTGGGAAAGAGAATGTTTCTGAGACGCACCCCATCTTCACAGGGATAGGACGCCTGTCACACGGGAGCGGATCTACTCTGTGCAGTTTCAGAGCCCAGACCTCAGAACAAGGGGCTGAGGTTAAGGGAAGCCGACTATGACTCAAGACAAGGAAGAGGTTAAACCGCCACAGGGATATAAAAAGGGAGGGGGTTGCCCCATCAGGTATGACCTCTCCAAAGCAGAAGCAACCACGCCGAAACAAAATGCCCATCTCCAAGGGACTGTGGACAGAGGGAGGCCTGAAGACCGCACAGGGGACTGCAGCTCTTCCTCCTTTAAATGAAGAGGCAAATGGCATTGGCAGTACTCACAGATAACCAATATACACAAATGACCCTAAACCACTTTCTGATGAGTTACTTCTCAAAACACGTTCCCAGCAAAGCTTTCATCTCTATCCTCCCACACTCTAAACCCAAATACCAAGTTCCTTCTCTGAGGCAATATTCTGCAACTCTAAGAAAGTTTCTACAATGTGTGCCTGACCCGCCGGGGGTTTGTGTAAATGTATCACATAAGACCTGAACGCTGCTTAAGGCAATCAAGCACTACGCTCCTTAGTTCAAGAGCCTGGAATTTCAAGGCCTCGATGACAGAACACTGGCAGGCTGAAATCAGAGAAATGACCGCTTCAGAGACCCTAAAACCCTACAGGCAAGTTTCATTTTATTCAGACAGGCTCTTTCTGTTAAGCCACAGATCCCCATCACATTTCCTTAGGAAAGGGGTGGGTGCTCTCTTCCCTTTTTGTTCCCCAAGCGTAAAAGAAAATAGAGACATTCTAAACCACTCCACATATAGGTCCACTTACCAAAAAGAATGGAATTTTACTGCATTGAGAATGGCTGCCACAGCTGGTCCATACATGGGCTTTGTAGCCGCTCTAGACTCTAGACAAAGAAGCCCTGTGAGCCTGGGAGGCAGGAAGAATTCACTAGAGCCACGTGCATTTTAGGTGCTCTTACCACGATGACGACTTTGTATGAAAAGGAACTGAATTTTGAGCTTAGAGTGAGCCTTCTAAGGCAATTTACCCACCATCTAAATCAGATGTTTTCCAAATGTGATATATACTCAAGGGAAAACATATCTGCCTCCAGGTCCTGTCCAAATGACCTTAAGGAAATCACTGGCCTTCTGAGCTTGTTTTTCATCTATAAAATGAAGATGAAGCCACTGATATCACTGAACTGTTGTGAGAGTCAAGATGGCATAATTATACACTTTCAACAGCCAAAAGACCACATCTCTCATCCATTATACCCTTACCATCACCTCTCTGGAATTTTATTTCACTCACATATCTCAATTCCCCTACCAGACTGGGTTTGAAATCAGACAGACAGTCAAGGTTTTCAGATCATGGCTCTACCACTTGCAGCCATTTTGAGACTTCAGTCTTTCAATCTGCAAAATGGGCCTATTACTAGTGCTCACTCCTAGGTGTTTATAAAAATTACCAGTACTTGTGAAACACAATGCAGTAATGTTATGCTATAGATGTCCAGGAAGTGCTATTACTGTCATCATCAACATCTGTAGGAGCAACAGGACCTTTTTCCACCTACTATCTTGTCCAGAACAGGTACTCCACAAATAGCTGAATCAAGGCTCTTCTATTTGTTGACGCTACATTTAACCAAGTAATTAACTGGCAGCTCAAAGACCTGGAGAGCTGTGTCCCAACCTCAGAAGTTGGTTACTAAATTCAAGACCCAGGAATCACAGGGAGAGTGAAATATAGACCACACCAAAAGGAGCCGGGAGTCTAGAGTCTGTATGTAGGTGCTAAACAAGGCCTCGTGCACGAGCAAGACCGAGAGGTGCCCAGCAACGTGCTTATGCTCTGCAACTCTAAGAAAGTTCCTGCAGCGTGTGCCTGACCCCATGGGGATTTGTGTAAACACCACCACAGATGAAATGCTCTCGGTAACTCGTGAAACTGGAGTTGCAGGCTGATTTTCCTCCAATCCTAATAAAGTTGCCATAAGTCCAATTATTTTTGGAACTCACCTTTTAGAAGAGCTCCCTCAAAGCCTCTCCTTTTCTAGGAGGGTGAGGGGGCAGTATGGCAACACGATTACTGCTGTGAGTGTAGGGAACACATGGACCTGAGTGAAACCCTGCTATACTATTTACTAAAGCCAGCACACAGACAACTTACTCAGGCCACAACGATCTGTACAACACGGAGAGCAAGGCTGCCCTTTCTCAGGAATTCCATGAAGATTAACAGGCAAGTACAGAAAACACTGAGAGTGCCCGGTACCTACAAAGTACAGCTAATTATACACCTAACTGTTAATGGTGGACTTGAGGGAGAAGACAATCAAGGGGGAGGCATTCACAGTCTAATTTTTTTATTTTGGCATCATTTACTTTTCCCCATGTTTCCTTTAAAACCAAAAAAAATAGTTAAACCTTACAACCTGTTTCAGGGAACAGCTAATGTCCAATGTGGAAGAAACAACTTGCTCCCCCTATATCCATTCTCCACAGAACTAGATTTTTAGCTACATGAAATGGCTGCCAAATTAAAAAGTACATCCTCCAGTCTCCCTTGTAGCAGGGTCTGGCCATGAGACCACATTCTGGCGGATGGGATACTACAAGTTAACACACCTTTAAAGACAAGTGTGATGGCTGGACCTTTAGCAGTCATGGTGGACCATGAAGAAAGGCGTTAGGCCTCAAGGATGCAGAACACTGAGCTAGAAGAATCTCTGAGTTCTTCCAAAAGTACAGCCACCACACCAGTCCTAGACTGCCATGTTCCTGAACTTCCTGTGATAGATAAGAACAGTTTTATTGTATTTAAGCTGCTATTATTCTAGGTCTCTGTTGTGTAAGCTTATAAATACCAGCTTAATTCATCTACTCATTTGCCAGAATAGTTCCCAAATGACAAGTCTTTACAAAGGTTTAACTCCATTGAGGATATTTAAAAGCCATGTACATAATGTATTTACCAAAGATTTTCAAAAACAACCTCAGGATAGAAGTTCCACCTTTCTTAGAGTACATGTTATGCTTTACCTGTTGAAACAGTCTCATTATTCTAGCCATATAACATGATTTTCCTTTTAAATATTTTAGGTAACATATACTAAATACTGTTCAAGTCTAGGTACCCAAAAAAAGGATAAAAGAAAATGCAAGCAGCCTCCCAGTGCAGACAAGAGCATACATTCCACAGGACAGTGGGAATGCTGCCTAAGTAATGTGTCACCACGGCAACAGGAAGTTTGCTAGGAAAGAGGATAATCCCAAGAGAGGCAGCATCTACCTCTAGTTAAGACATTTCTCAAAAGAATTCATGCACTTAGATCACCTAAGAGCAGGAGATAATGTAAGACACTCAACACTGATGACTCAATCAAATAGCCAATATCACAACTACCTTCTATGGCAAACAGCACTTGTCTCTTCTTTTGGAACTCTGCTTTTGGGAAAAACATTCTGCACAGCAGAATAAAAAACCACTGCCCACTTAATCACTCAGAATAGCACACACTCAGAGGCAGCATGCCTTAATCTGGAGGAGGTAAGATCTAAATATTTCTCTTATCACAAAAGAAATCCAGGGCAATAAAGCTCTCAAGCTCACTATCAGAGGCTGATATCCCATCACCCTCTGACCCCAAAAAGCTATTCTTTCTGTTGTTTAAGACAAAGGTTCTTTCTTCCCTGCTTCTCCTTTCCCACTACTGTCTTGCTTTTTTATTTTCCTCACAAGCCAGATCATTCCAGAACAAGAAATTGATCTACATGGAGAAGGCAATAGAGTCCTCAGGCAAATTACCTTTTGCAATGATACCCAAGACACTGAGGGACAAGGATATAATCTTAGATTGTACAAGAATGATGCATAATTTGGGGAAGAGAAATTCCCATCTAGTTCATTCAAGAGCACTCCAGACCAATGTAAAAGTCCTGCTAGCAAAGCTTTTCTCCCAAGTATCAGCATATCAGAGATGAATTTAAATCACCCTAGCTAAGATTATGCCACAACTGAACCATGAAGAAGTGAGCCCCTGGCAGGAGTGCCGAGAGTCTGGTCAGGTAAACGAGTATAGGCAGGGGTCAAACGCACCTCTGCATGGTTCCAGACCCGGCCCAGGTGCTGTATGGAGTTGGTTCAGTCAGCCAGAAGCCAGCATGGGCTCTACCCGATGCTGCTAACCCAGCTTAGTGGTCTCTGCCTTGTAGAGGACAGCAGTATGCTAAAAAGATTTCATACAAACCCCTCTAATAAGGAAATTCCATTTTCTGGACTCGTCTCAGGTTGTTTATTAACTACAAAATTCTGGCTGTCACTTTTGACTTGTTTTAATACTTAATAGGAATACTCTGTTTGAAATGCCAAAATCTAAAATTCAGACCACAGCAAAGGTTAGGGCAGGATATTAGAATGCCCCGAGAATTCGGATTTAGTTGCTGATTTGGGGACTGCTGTGAGGATTAAATCGATGTTAAGCAAAAGAGCACCTAGAACAGTGCTGGTTACATAATAAACCCTCAGTAAGTGGTGCCTGTGTGATGCCTGTACTTCCTACAAATCAGCTATACCATGGGTCCTCCAAGTGTGGTCCAAAGAAGCCTGAGGGTCCCAGAGATTCTTTCAGAGGGTCTGTGAGGTCAAAACTGCCATAACGACAGTACTGAGATGCTTGATGCCTTTTTCACTCATTCACTCACAAATGTGTGATTTTTCCAGAGGCCTAAGACATGTGACACTGCAACAGGCTGAATGCAGAAGCAGCTGAGAATCTAGCCAGTGTTGAAAAGCCTGCAGAAAATGGAAAACAAGCCATTCTCACTAAATATATTTGTGTTTAAGACAAGTTATTTTCCTTAAAATCATAATGTCAATGCTAATGTGTTTATCATTATTTCTAAAGGATTATTTTTTTAATTTTGTCAGCTTAATTTGCAAGGTAGTAATTATATTTATAGATATAACCCACATAAACAAAGCTCTTTGGGGTCCCTCAATAACTTATGAGTACGTAGTCAGAAAAGTCTGAGAACCACTACATTCAACATTTATGAAAAATCAACTTCTGGAACCAAAAGAAGGGCAAATAACTTCTTCAAGCAACAGCTGGTCCTCTTTTCAGATTTACCTCAAATCAGAGCCACCAGGTTACCTAAGTTACACATCTAAGTAATGTTAGGCTCCTGTGTCCCTACCACCTACATAAAATCCTCTCCAACAGGCTTAGAGGGGGCCTCTCTAGCTGAACGCAAACATGTTATAAAGGTCAACATTTCACTTGAGCCCAAAGTCACTTTTGATTTGTCAATTCCTAAACACAGAAGTTTTCTTAAAATTAATTTCTGCAAGTAAAATGTCTTATTTAACCAGGTGAAAGATATGGCAGTACTAACAGTTGAACTTCAGGGAAGCCAACCTCCCAGCACTTCCCGAGTTGAAGTCTCCTTGGCTATCCCCCCTCACCACCACTCAGCAATGCTGGGCACCTGTTATGTTTGAGCACTGTGTACCTGCTGCAGATACAGAGTGACCAAAACAAATACCTACACCGTAGCATGTGCTAGTGGGGTGTGCTACAAAGGCAAAGGATGGTAAATCAAAGAAGAATGGACCTAGGGCAGTACGGCACAGTCATTTCAGACAGAGCAGTGGGCAGTTCTGATAAGGGGGTAGCTGAGCAGAGACCCCAACAGAGGGAGTAAACCCCACGGACTACCTCAGGGGGAAGATGCTCCAGACAGCGGGAACACCAAATGCAAAGGTTCTGAGTACCAATAGGTGCTAGGGAGCTGGACAGCAGTCCTAAGCTGAAGGGAGGGGGAAGAGCTCTGAGAGGCAGACAAGGACCAGATGAAATGTGACCCTACAGGCCAAACTTCAGGTTTTATCCTAGTGAGACAGGAAGCCACATAACCACCGTTATCAATGCCTATATATGCAGGAGAGCATCCCATCACAGCTGCTAAAATACCTTCTTTTACTGTAATAAATGCCATCACTAAGACTGGCCTGAAGACCTTTCTATAGAACTCCATCAAACTTACTTACAAAGTTTCCCTTTATGTAAATAATTTATTTTCAAAAAGCAGTATCTAACCTACTACTTTAACATTTTATTAAAGAATAATAGGAGGGGGATGCGAGAAAGATGTTGGAAACAAGTATTGAGTTATAATAAATGGAGATTGTTTGAGTGGGTTCCAGTTCCCCCTCCCCACCCCAATGTGGCCTCTAGATGGCATGTTTGATGAATGTGGAAATGGGTTCAAAGAACAGGTGGTTCCCTCTGGCTAACCCGCCAGAGAACAGCTTGATAAATTATAAAAGTAATAAGAACAGGGTATTGCCTGACTTCAGATCAGAAAAATCTCCATTGTAAGTCTTACTGAAAATGGGTCCGAGGCACACTCCGTGAAATTTATCCCTGCCTGCCAAAGGGTCATCCTGTCCTCTTGGAGACAGCCTCTTTCTTTCCCACCGGAGATGGAGAATGGGAGGATAGCTATGAAAGAATAAGAACCCTACATAAAAATAATAGAACAGTAAACTTTAAATAGTCATCTGTAAAAAAAAACAAGAATCTGGCACCTACCTAACCTTTGTGAGATTTTCTAACCGCAGTAACTAGGAACAAAATTTACTAAGAAATTAGTAAACCGCTAAGATATGTCAAAATGATTTAATCTCATTTTCTAAACTCATGTAACCCTGCTATGTGTCAATTAAATGATTAATAACTGTACTTTATGTAATCAAAGAGTATATAAACAATCTGCTACTTTTAATTCAAGGCCAGGCTCAGCTTAAAAAAAAAAAAGCAGTTATCTACCCCAAAATGGCCAGAATTTATCTTTAAAATTTAGAAGTGCCATCAGAACTCATCTCACTTTTTCTGAAACACAAATGTCCATCAATAGGGTTAAAATGACACATCAATACAACAAAATACTCTGCAGCTGTAACAGCTGAGAGGTAGGAGGAGATTAAGAATATATCACAAAGAGAAATGTAGTCCTCTGGGTTGGATCCCAGAACAGAAACATGGTATTAGTGGGGAAAATTGGCAAAATCCACATAAAATTTGCAGTGAACAGTTCTGTCACAACGTTAATTTCTTACTTTTGACAAACGTATAATGGTTACATATTAACAACAGGGGAAGCTGGAAGAAGGATATACAGGAACTCACTGTAACGTCTTTGTAACTTTTTTGTATATCTAAAATTATTCCAAAATTTAATGAGTCTTTTTTCAAGGTAGTAGTTTAGGCCTACCCATACCAGCATGAAATGACCTCTAAGGTATAAATAAAAGGGGAAATAAATACAAGCAGAAACCTCCTCACCCTTTTATCAACTTGGCAAAACAAAGTTTGGTAACATCAAACATTAACAATACAAGTAAAAATTGCATATGCAACAGGAACATTTTAGGGAGGAATCTGGTAATTTCTAGTCAAGGTAAAAATAAGTATACTCCACAGTTCAGCAATTCTGTTCCTAGGTATATCCCCTAGAGAAATGTCTGTTCATGTACACAAGGACGTTTATGCAAGCAGTTTGTAAGAGAAAAACAAAGCACTGGAAATAATCTAAATGTCTAGCAAGAGAACGGAGAAGAAATATGTATGATACGAATGGAATGCTATACTGCAGTGAATATGAATGAAACAGATCTACATGGATCAACACATGGATGGACTGCACTAGCAAAAAAAAATTAACACTAACCCAAGAATATATATATTTGTAAAATGTGTAAGATATACAAAACAATACCATATAAAGACATCCTACAGTATGGGAGAATATATTCATAAATGACGTATCCGATGAGGGGTTGACATCCAAAATATATAAAGAACTCATGCACCTCAACAAACAAAGAGCAAATAAGCCAATTAAGAAATGGGCAGAGGACATGAATAGACACTTCTCCAAAGAAGAAATTCAGATGGCCAACAGGCACATGAAAAGATGCTCCACATCGCTAATCATTAGAGAAATGCAGATTAAAACCACAATGAGATTATCACCTCACACCAGTGAGGATGACCAATATCCAAAACACAAACAACAACAAATGTTGGCGAGGATGTGGAGAAAAGGGAACCCTCCTACACTGCTGGTGGGAATATAAATTAGTTCAACCATTGTGGAAAGCAGTATGGAGGTTCCTCAAAAAACTCAAAATAGAAATACCATTTGACCCAGGAATCCCACTCTTAGGTATTTACCCTAAGAATGCAGCAGCCCAATTTGAAAAAGACATATGCACCCCTGTTTATCGCAGCACTATTTACAATAGCCAAGAAATGGAAGCAACCTAAGTGCCCATCAGTAGATGAATGGATAAAGAAGATGTGGTACATATACACAATGGAATATTATTCAGCTATAAGAAGAAAACAAATCCTACCATTTGCAACAACATGGATGGAGCTAGAGGGTATTATGCTCAGTGAAATAAGCCAAGCCGAAAAAGACAAGTATCAAATGATTTCACTCATATGTGGAGTATAAGAACAAAGAAAAAATACTGAAGGAACAAAACAGCAGCAGACTCACAGAACCCAAGAACGGACTAATAGTTACCAAAGGGAAAGGGACTGGGGAAAATGGGCGGGAAGGGAGGGATAAGAGGGAAAAAGGGGCATTACGATTAGCAGATGTAATGTTGGGGGGGCACGGGGAGGGCAGTACAACTCAGAGAAGACAAGTAGTGATTCTATAGCATGTCACTACGCTGATGGACAGTGACTGTAATGGGGTTGGTGGGGGGGACCTGATGAAGGGGGTAGTTTAATAACCATAATATTGCACATGTAACTGTAGATTAATGATACCAAAATAAATTATAAAAAAAACAACACCATATATATACTGCTTTGGGTTATATTTACATATATCAAAGTATAAATACCTGCAGGAGAATGATAAACACCAAGTCCGGAAAGGTGGTTATCTACAGAGGGAGGAGCATTTTATTAACCTGGATGCTGTATATATGAGTGTTCATTGTAATTACTCTTCCACTATACTTTTCTGGATGTCTAGAATGCTCCACAATTTAAGAGCAAGGAGCAAAAGGTCAGTCTTCGTATGCCGCCATGTGTGTTAGAAAGAAAAAGGAAGGGGGATGTCACACAGCTACTCGCGTGTAGCTCTGGAAGGCATCTAAAGGAGCCAGTACCAGGCTGTCCTGGGAAAGGCCTGGGGGACAGCAGCGGGAGGGAAACATACTTGTCACTCTACCCATTATTACACTGATTGAACTTGTTCACTGTGCGCAGCTATTCTCTTCTCTCAACAGTTCACTCCTATTTTTGGATGCAGAAGCCAGACGAGGGGATCTGAACAGACTCACCCAAGGTCCCACACAGTCAGTGACAACACGCCTGGAATTGGAGTATCTGGCTATCAGGAACCAGCCCTGATCTGCTGGGCTGCTCGATAGTGACTTATCTAGTATAAACCAAGTTTGGCTGCCTAAAGTACAGACTCCCACCCCAAACACAGTGGTCTTCTTTGGCAAGTGATAATGAAGGGGGACGCACTGGGGCTTCTGAATGCTGCTAAGGCTCTAATCCTTGACCTTGAGGGCTGCTTATGGTGGGCACGGTCAGTTCCGTGGTAATTCATCAAGTTGTACACTTAAAACGTACGTTTTCTGCATATAAATTGTAACCCAGTAAGTCTGTAAAAGGTTACGTACACATTAATGGAAAAATATGGAAAGAGCAAGCACTGTCAAGAGAGTCCTGGATTCTCATCCTGGTTTGCCATGGTAAACCGCCTACGATTGGGAATCATAGGCCTCATAGTTTCTTTCCTTACAAAGAGGTTAGATTAGATGCTCTCCAATTCTCTCCAGTATCCTATCGATTCCCATTCTTCATCAGGTGGAGAAAAGAGAGGGACAGTTGGACAAGTACCACTAGCACATCATTAAAACACAAAGCCTCTCCAGATTCCATACTACAGTAGCATCATGTTGCAATGGCAAGTTCTAAGTGCCTCTCAGGGAGCGGAGGATGGCCGAGACACTGTGCACCTTCATTAACATTAACTCAGTACCAAAACTACCAAGGAAGTAATGACCTTGGGATAATCCTAAAGGCCAGGCAGCAAGCTTAGAGCAAGGCCATTGTAACACACATTTACCCAAGCATTCAGGAAAGAAGGTCTCTTGGTTAACTATATATTCTGGTTAACTGTACTCCCACATATACCAGAGGATTTTACTTTTCCAAAGTCCCTTGTGGGTGACTTGAATGATTCAGAAACCTTAAGGGTCTTGTGAGGGGTGACTCACTGCCAATAAGAACAATTGTTTGAAACTGGAAAAAAAAAAAACTGTTCTCAGTCAGTATACAAAACTTAGAGATTAGCACTAGTTTTTTTTTTCCATATAAAGACCATGGAATAAAAAGCAGTTATCAACCCTGGCAAGAAATTTTCTTCAGTGACTTTAAAGCCAAAATTTTTTATAAGCAGATCACCTCTTAGTCTACAAGTAAAACAAGTTTAAGAGCTTGGTGTAATATCAAGACACATTCTTGGGAGAGGCTGAAAGGTAACATGAGAAAAACTTAAGTCTATTTCATCAGTAAGTATCTTATTTCTTGCATGACAGAATGAAAACTAGCTCCTACATCACAGTTAACTAGCAACAGAAACTGAGGATGCCCTAAAGATCAGATTTATTTCCCTTCAGTAGGCTGTCCGTATATAAATTAAAATCTGGCTCCACGACTACTAAACGATAGAATTTTTATAAGTACTCAACCTCACTCCTTTCTCTTTACCATGATGACTTAAATGAGGTTAAGATGTTAAGAATCAAGGGTATTAAAAAAAAAAAGGCACAGGGACATAGTAATGGCACAAGGGCCCCTTCTAATTCCAGGAAGACAATACAGCTGGTTCCCAAGCGTTGCCTTCATAGCCTGCAATGATTTTTAACAACCATCAGTCCTATGTCAATAATATTTCAGCCTGTGCGCAACGTCTCACATACTTGTATTTCCTCCAAAATGAAGGCACCTGCTAATACCCTCCCCTGGCTGTGTAAGACTTAAAGCAAGTGAAATGAGGGATCCGTTACAAAATCAACAGGGTCACCAATGATGTAAGGTCATCTTCAAGACGTAGGATCACGAGTAATGTATGTGCAAAGATAAACATCAAACGAGACTACCTACTTATGTGCTTCCTGCAACTTACATACTCTTTTTAACTGGGCCAACCGAGGCCAAGATCCAGTCAGAGTCCCTGGATGGGGTTTCAGTCCCTATCAATCACGTGCACATAGCACGGGCCCAACACAGCTGCAGCAAGGGTTACCCCACAGGCCCATCGCCGTAAGACAGAGGGAAGGCCCTGGGCGGCTCCACCCGCGCCCTCAACAACTCAAGCCCTCAGGAAGATACCATTTCGCTCGCTCCGCCCGCCTCGCCCACTTGCCCAGACCCTAACCCGCGAGAGGCCCGCCCAGGGGATTCTCTGCACCGTCTCCCAGCTGCCCCGCAAGCCCCTACACCGCCCAGCAGGCACCGGCACTGCGCTGGCGCCTGCGCAGTGCGAGCCCCTCGCCCACCGCAAGGGAGAGCGGAGGCGCCCGGCCGGTACAGCCGGCTCCCCGAGGGGACAGTGCTCGGCGGAGGGCCCCATCGCCTGGGGGAGTGGGTGCGAGGCCTTACCAGCACCCACGAGGTTGGCTAGCAGGAAGAGAGAGTACATGGCGCCGCCTGACTCCGCAGTCTGCAATGCAGAGGGTCAGCTGATCCCCCGCAGATATAAACCTGCCCCGCTCCCCAAGCTGCCTGCTGCGCAGGCGCAAGCTCCACCCAGCCGGGCCTGCCCAGCTCCCCTTGCAGCCTGACTCAGCGCCTGCCGGGCCGCCCGAAGGGAAGGCAGGGTAAGGGGCGGGGCGAGGAGGCGGACCCAGGGTGTGTTGAGGGGGCGGGGGCAGGCACGTGTAAGGAAGGAGAGGGAGAGGTCATCTGAAAACAAAATGGGTGATTGAGCTGTTGCCAGGCAGCTCTGCGCCTGGGGAGGTCTCTCCCTGTGCCCTAGGTAAAATCTGAACCCAGATGGGGGAGGGTTCTTGGCCTGAAAGAATTCATAAACAGATCCAGGAAGTGTAGGTAGGGAAGGAATTCATCAAAAAGAGAGTGGTGGTGAATGGCAGCAGCTATGGAGGCTAGAGAGCAAAAAAGCAGGGAGGAAAGGAAAGTTCACTGAACTCCTGCCCAGCTTACCGGTACCAAATCCCTTGCCAACTCCTGAAGCCAGGGTCACCTGCAGTCGGGTGTCCACTTGATCCGCACGGCGTGTTAACTAAGCCCCTACCACCCCGGGATTTGGGAGAGCCACAGGGCACTGGATGGAGTGAGATTATGTTCTGAGAACTTCCCCCAAATCAAAGAAGTATTTTCAGGCAGGCTGCTAGAGAGCATGATACTACAGCTGCAGTCCCCTCCGGGTCACCCAGGTGACAGGAACTGGCAAACCCAAATCAGAGATGTTGTCTGAAGTGGAACAGAGAGAGTGAAGACTTGTGCTTAAGTCTAGAAAATGGGACGAAATAGCAATGCTTACCCACTGGGAAAAGGGGGCCCTTACTAATCTCCTGAGAGACTTGGAAGAATGTGGAGACAAAAACACAGTAATTTGAGCAGCAAGAAGGTTTTATTTAAGTCAAAGTACACACTTGAAGAAAGGGGAGTGCTGGCAGCCTCAGAGAGGAGGCACACTCCAAGGTTTAGCATTAAAGGTTTAGGAGTCACGTCTTTTCCGGATTTCAGGAATGGGGTAAAGGGCCAAGGGAGCATAGGCTTGACATGTGGTCTCATGTCTCTCTCCAGTGAAAGACGTTATGTCACCATCCACAGTCACTCCTCTAGATGCTCTGTAAGATAAACTTAGCACAAGGAATTTATTGATGCTGTGCTCCAAGATAGTGGTTACCCTCAAGTAGGGGGAACATATCATTTAGGACTGCTCGCCCTGCCTTAAGATAGGGTCAATTGTTGGCTAATTACAGTAAAACATGTTAGGACTCTTTACCTCCTAACTCCCTGGTTTTTAAAATGGAATCTTAGCCTCAAGATGGAGTCCCTCCTGTTCTTACTATACTACTTACATCTCAGCATTTTTCACCGCAAGGAAGAAAAATTAATCATGATGCATGTCCCACATCCCTGCTCTACCTCAGAATAAGTCAACATTAGGGATTATATATAAAATATCTTTGAAGCCTCAGATTTTTTCTGTGTGATACCATTGCTATTAATAGGGCCATTTTTCAGATGAGAATCCATACTCAAAAAGTTTAACAACTTTAAGTTCTCACAGTCAGAATTCAAACTTACCACCTGACCCACACTGTCTCCTGAGTGATGTTTATAGTATTTACCTGGCAGGGCCCGTGTGTAGCTTCATTCTGGGCCCTCATTTTCCCTCTTAACATTTCATATCCACAATCATGTCTCTCCATGACCCACAGACAGTATTAAATACAATCATTCTCAAGGCCCTACCATGGTATATCTGTGGAGCTGGAAAGAATGGAGGAAAGAGGTTGAGGAGTAAAGAAGGGGAGAATAGGAAGTGCCCCACCCATGGAGAAGGGAACAGAAGAGAAGCCAGAATCTTAGAACCTGGCTAAAAATCAGCCAGGGGCCTTGAAGGAGGAAGCAGCCCCACCCTATGCAGCCCTCAGTCCTTGTCTTATTCCAGGATAGGAAAGACCTAGGTGGCCCGCACAAAACTGCTTACTCTTTATCGGTGGCTGACCTTGTTTGGTTCTGAGCAGACGGATAATGCCTGCCACACTAAGGGACAAGCACATAGCAGCCCAAGGGAAGGAAATCTCAGCCTATATGGCAGGCCCTTAAGGTCATTTAGTCCCAGTCCATCACTGTACTGAAGGAGAAATTAAGGCTGGACAGGGAAAGACATAAATCCATGGTCACACTTGACTGAAGAGGGGCAAACCCAGGGTTCCATCCATCTCCAGCAATCTGTAATCCTCTCTCTCCAGAAACTTTGGGTCTCCTCCTCCACCACCACATACTGCAGTTCAATTTCCCCCAGGGAAGCTGGATGGGGAAGTGTGCACCACAGTGGCCAGTGTGAAAGGGCTGAGTAAAGTTGGGACGAGATTTGATCTAAACTAGATAGATGCCTCCCTGGGTGGCCTCAGGGGCCAGCTGGAGACTGCATGGCTACCCCATCTGCAGGCTTCCTAAGTCAGACACAAGGATGGACAGACCATCTCAACAGCCAGATAAGAAAACACAAGGGAGGTGGGGATCTAGCCTCAACCAGCTCCTTGCCAGTGGATGAAGCAAAGCAACTCCATGTTCCACGCAGAGGTTTGAAAACTCACAGCCAAAAGGAAGCTTAGAGACGTCCAGATCACATGCTCTCACTTTGCTGGGGTTACTGAGTTCTCAGAGCTACTTTTAATGACAGAGCCTGAACCAACCATAGCTTTTTAAGATACCATTCTTCTTCATAACTAGAGGGGTATGTCAGTGTTTTTGAGATAAATTTTCACCACCTTTCATTTGCACACACAGAACACAACAGGTGTGTATGTTCCTTCATCCACTTCCTTCCCTGTCAGGTCAGGATTTAAGAATATAAAAACATAAGTTGATTATTATAATTTTTTTTTACCAAGTTAAGAGATGCTTAAATCTCTTAAAATACCTTCCTAACCATCTGTGCATAGGCAACAAGAGCTATGAGGCTTTGGCACTATAATACCATTCCTAGCAATACACCCCCCAGGGAAATAATCCAGAGCTATGAAGTATTTATCCAAAGTGTTCACAGAAGGGCCCTTTATAACAGCAGAAACTGGAAAGATACCAAATGCTGAACAATGATGGGCTAAGGGAAGTAGGCTGGACAAAATGATGACACTTGCAGTAGCTTTGAAGCATGAGGTGTTGTATGTAGGTTCCAAGAAATATGAGCAGAGCAAGGCTAAAGCCCCATCTAGTTCAAGCCCTGCCAGTGGCTTCTCAGAAGGGACCTTCTTATGAGACTGGCGAGGGAGCTTCAGGTTCCTGCAGTCTGGGCATGCACCGAGGAGGCAAAGCCCTCCTGCCTTTCTCTCTCAGAAGAGGCATTTTCAGTGAGAAGAGGAACGGAGAATTGGAGGTGGAGAGAGAGTCTAGGTTAACGCATTGCATTATTTCACCACTCATTACAGTGTCTACATGTTACTTTCTAAAGGAAAAATTACAGGAAATTTTTTAAAAGAAAGGAAAATCCCCTTCATTTCCTCCCTACTGTGAGCCAGAGTTTTCAGGGAACTGAAAAGATAGTTTTCCTCAGAAATGTGAGCTATATTGGAGATCCTGGCGAGGTTCCTGATGGCTCTCCACTTTGGGGTCCCAGTTCCTCATGAGGCCCCACTTCTAGTGCCTGAGATCTCTTGAGATTTAACTCCCAACCCCAATCTGTCAGATCCTTTTAATAATTCCCTTTTTGGCCCCAGAGGGCTTGCATCTCCTACTGTTTCTACAAATGAAGAAGTCCTTAGCTAAGAGAGATGATAGAGGGATCCCATGCTAAATATAAGCCTTGGGCTACCAACTCCTTCATTCTTCATGCTGCCTGGATTGCAGACATAATGGCAGGAGCTCAAGTATCCATCCTGGACCATGAGGTAGAAGATTTAAGAATGATAAAGGAAAAAGATAAGAGCCTGGATCCTTGATTATATATTTGCTCTGTATGATTCACCTCCAGGCTTTATTCATGTAAATGTACCTGTATCTTGTTTAAGTTTTCATTATCTTGAGTTTTTGTTTCATTCCAGATCTTTTCAACAAGCCCCTACTATATCTTTACCTTTCTCTTGCTCATTCCCTGTTTTGCCTCTTCCCCCCTAAGAAGGAAACGCCTTTTCTTCCCTTGTGAGGCTAAACTTTAGCTGCTAAGCCCTCCTATGCTTTTACTGATCAGTGCCTGGGACGTGTAGGACAAAACTGATATTCTGTCCATTCTTTCCGTTTATTTCCATGCCTAACGGTTGTCCTTTCCCTTTTTATCTTCAGTCTCCCCCCTTGCCACTGAGTCCCCCTCACAGATTATAAATATACCCAAGGCTCTCCCATCCTAAAAGAAATTTTTTCTCACCCCTAATTCACTTCAGCTACCGTGCTTTTTCTTACCTTCTCTTTACTGCCCTACTCCTTGAAACAGTCACCTACATTCGCCATATCTACTACTCTCCCTCCAAACTCTTACCCAGCCCACAGCTCCACTGAATGACTTTTTGAAAAGTAGATAATAAATTCCTACTTGGAAAGTCCACCCGCACCTTCTCATTCCCTTTAGCCTCTGACACTGCTGGTCTGCTCCTCTTTCTTACAACTCTCCCCATTGGCATCAGTGACACCACTCTGCAGGGATGCCAGATATCTAGCACACAAGTCTCTGTGCCCACTTCTTCACCCATAGCAGACATCACGGTTGGAACTTGACTTCAGAAGTCTTCTCAACTCAGGACTCTAGCTGCTTTTACCAAATGATCAAAGTTGACTCTTGGGTTGACACGTATTTGCCATCCATCTTACCTTGAGTTCCTTTGGGAAATGTGCTCTGAGGGTGAATGTGTAGACAGAAGTTTATTAGGTCATGCTCCCAGGATCACACTTGTGAGGCAGTGCGGGCAGAGGCGGAAACTGAACTGCAGTGAAGTCCCAACAGAGACCTCAGCCCACCCGCATGTCGCAGGGATGGCCCTGCAGAATTGCCCCATTAAGGCAAAAGGAATGGCCTTTTTATCTCAAACTAATACTGCCCCAAGAGGCATAACCTTGGGTGAGGGTCTCCCTTTGTCTGAGGGCAATTCCTGAAGAGGGGCAGTTATAGACTGAATGTTTGTGTCCCCCACCAAAATTCATATGTTGAAGCCTAACCCCCAGTGTAAAACTATATTTGGGGATGGCTAACCCCCAGTGTAACTATATTTGGAGATGGGGCCTCTAAAGAAGTAATTAAGATTACTCTAAAGAAGTAAATAAGGTCATAAAAGTGGCACCCTGATCCTATAGGATTAGTGTCCTTACAGGAAGAGATGCCAGAGAGCTTGCTGTCACCTCTGCCTCCCTGCCATGCCCACCTGCACACACCAGAGAAAGGCCACATGAAGATGTAACAAGAGAAGGCAGCCATCTGCAAGCCAGGAAGAGGATTCTCACCAAAAACCAAATCAGCAGAAACTTTGATCCTAGACTTCCAGCCTCCAGACCTGTGAGGAAATAAATGTCTGTTGTTAAAGATATCCAGTCTGTGGTGGTTTGTTATGGCAGCCCAAGCAGACTACGTGCGTGGTTGTAAGCCCCTTGTAGGCAGCTCTCTGGGCAGAAAGGAAGTGAGTGCCTTGGTCCTAAAAGAGAAATCTGGTGGGGTGCTATACACTGCCATGCTACTCTCAGTTGTCCTCCTCTTCCTCTGGCATTTCTTTTCAGAATATAAGGCCTTGGCCTTAACCCAACTCTGCAGTCTCTGTGCTCTCAAACTGCCAGCCTTGCCCTCTATCCTGTGGTTCCAGCCATTCTGTTCCACATCCTCTATTATTAGGTTACCTGAATAAGCTAGGCAGTTTCACATCTATGTGCCCTATTAACACCCACGCCCCACTTCCCTACCTGAAATTTCTTTCCCTACCGCTTTCCCTGGTAAAGTTTTCTCAACCTTCACAACCCAGTTAAAATGATACTCTTAGAGGGAAGCCTTTTCTGTGCTTTAGGAGATGGCTGAGGCTCCTTCCTCACTGCTCCCACTGTTCTTTGTTCCCTTCTTAAGTAGCTGTCTTGTTACTGTCTCAGCAATACATTTGCCGAGCACACAGTATATACTGAGCAGTGCGCTAGGGCTGAGGGCACTGAACGGAAAGACACAGGCTGAATGGAAAGGCCATGAGAGGCCTGATGTTACTTGATGGGCCCCTCCGGGGAAGCCAAAGAGCCTATCAGGCACACAGCTCCCTCAGGGTTCCTTGACCACAGGTCCCATTTGGACTCTGAGGCCCTGCCACCCTCTGAGCTGGGGATGAGCACAGTCCTAGGCAGCCAGTCCATTCCGTAGGCCAGCTGGCCCCCAGGATGGGTCTAGGTCCCAGAGCTCTGCGCACGGGCACACTCAGAGCAGGTAGATGCTCTCTTGGGGAGCTCAAAGAGGAGCTGCTAAGAGCTGGCGCTAGTGAGTCAGCAGTGCGCAGCAGAGCCCACGGGGGACTGCTGAGTCACTGGGAGAAAGTCTGCAAGTCCAGGAGATCAGCGGCCTATTGAGAATCTGCTGAAAGCTATGAACACTGCCAAAAAGTACTCACACACAACACTGTGCACTGGTTTTAGGAGGTTCTCAGACCTCTGCCATCCATCTGTGAATGTCAGAATGAGAACTTCAGTAAACCCAAAGAGAGGAAGTGATTTAACCAGTCACACGGCCAGTAAATTAACAGAACTGGGACCAGAACCAGTTCTCCAGAATTGCAGTTCTCTAGATTTAATCTCTCCAGCTTAATCTCTCTGCCACAAGTACCTATCAAAACCTCCTCCCTATGTCAAGGCCAGCTGCGTTTCATTCCCTGAAGCCTCCTGCTCCCTCTAGCCTCAGACATCCTTTTCTTCCTCCAACTTCAAGAGCACCCTCAAGCCCTTGCTCTGGACCAAGCCTGGCATGTGAACGATAAAATGATATTAGATTGAATACTTCCTAAGCCTGAAAGGGAATGCAAGAACGAGTTATAATGGAATTGACTGTATCAACTTATCTTTAAAAAGTGAAGCTTCCTAGGGAATTTGGAACTTAGTGGGGGAGGGAGAGAAGAATCAAAAAGGCAAACTGGTATTATTTAACAACAACTGGCACTGACTGCATGTTATACATGCCAGGCCCTCTTCTGATTACATACATGATCTCAAATCTTTAAATCAAATCTTTGATTATGCCCATTTTACAGATAGAGTAAAATGAGTCTTAGTCTCAAGACTGGCTTGCCTAGGATATCTCTGGTCCTAGCAGAACCAGGATTTAAGCCCAAGACAATTTGGAGCTGAAGTCTAGTCTATGCCCGACTGCCTCCACTGAGAACACCTAGGTGCCTTGAGGAGGACACTCGCCTTAGTGTCCAAGGCAGGCAGACATCAACCACAGCGATGAACTAGGGTTGTCAGGGCCTGATGCCATCAAACAACCCCCCTTCCATGTTCAGCTCCCACATGCACCCAGCAGAACCTCTGTAATTTGCTTGACCAGCCTGACCTCAGGGGGAGAATGTGCTATTCAGCTAGGCACATAATTCCATTCAGGTGACAAGGCTGTTCCTCGTGGTAAAGACTGTCAGTCTGCTTTATGTATCTGACTCGTGAATTTGTACATGACCATCAACTCTGGACCGTAACAACATGAAAATTCTCATTTGGCCAGGTGCACTGAGAACCTCAGACTACAGTGACTTCAGCAAGATTGTGACACCCTATGAAACCAACTGGAAGGAGGTGCCCACAGAAGGAATCACTGTGACCCTGGGAGGCAATAAGCTTGTTTCGCAGCCACACTTGCCCATTCAACCCCAAACACGATGAATCCAAACTCACAGCCAGCCTGGGTCAGTCCCTGGGTGTATGCCAGCACTGATGTCTTTCTGTCAGAGGCTGCAGTCTGGGTGGGATTCAGATGCAAGAACACCTGCTTTTCCTAAGAGGAGACAAAGGCTAATGATTTCTGAGCAATCTTCTTCCCTCCTCTCCGGGAAGGATAACAAAGGAATGCTCCAAATCCTTCACCAAGGGAGCCCCTGCAATGCCTGACTCCTTCGGGGCTCTCCAAGGGCACAATATGGTCAGTTCGGATAAAGTTAATTTGTATATATTGGGACCCACAAAATGGAGATCCAGTGGCCCAGCCCCATCACAAATCTAAACCTAAGTCAGCCTGCACTTAGGGAAACACTTCACTATCAAGGAAACCCAACAGGCAGCAGTCACAATCTTCCAACTCAGCTTTAGCTAGCTCACCTCACCCCACAAAACAGAGCCTGCTGGACTTCAGAGAAAATCCCCCACCTCCTGGCCAATCATGCCGTTTCTACATTGTCCCTTCGAACACTCTATGAAACTCACTCTTGCCCAGCAATCCTCGGGAAGAGCCCTCCACTGCTTGTGAGAGCCTGTACTCTCCCCAGCCATGCATTGTTTTCCCTTGAATAAAGGACTTCAGTCTCGAATTATTTCAGCTTTGTCTTTGGACAGTTTGCAGCAGACTGCGCTCCAGCCTTTGAGAGGGCTTGAGCCCTGCCCTGGAGCTGGGAGCAACCTGTGAACAGGACAAGCTTCTCCTTCAACGCCCTGCCACACAAAACGAGACAAAGAATTAAAAGTTTTCTGTGGTGCCCAAGAGGTGGGGGAGGGGGAATAAACAGGTGGAGTTTAGGGGGTTTTAGGGCAGCGAAACTATTCTGTATGACACTGTAATGGTGCATACATGACCTTATGTAATTGTCAAACTACTTTTTGACTACTACTATGTATTTGTCACAAAGAGTGAACCCAAATGTAAACTATGGACTTAATAATAGCATTCAGTAGTGATTCATTAATTGTAACACTAATGTAAGATGGTAATGACAGGGGGGTCTGGGGTGAGGAAGGAAGAGACATATGGGGACTCTATTATTTTCTCAATTTTCTGTAAACCTACAACAGCTCTAAAAAGTAAAGACTATTCATTTAAAGCAAAACAAGACAAACAAAAAGGTCCTGCCACAGAGGCCAGACCATAAAAGGCCTCCTGGATTCCAGTGCCAGGGATGTCTGATTTGTCCTAGATGTTCATTAAAAGGTCATGATCCTATGGACACACCAGGACCTCCAGTGGTTCTTATGGCACTAAAGCAATGTTAAAATATGTAACAATATAAAGTAGAAAATTGGAGTACAGAGAAGATATTTAATGTGCTCCATTTGTGATTTAAAAAAAAGAACATTTGCATATATTTTTTGTATTTGCTTAGAATATCCCTGAAAGAATTTAGGGCGAGTAGAAGAGAAACTTTTTACTAACCCTCTTTTAGAATTCATTTAGAAACCACATAAAGGCATTTCCTCAAAAAAAAATAAAGGAGATTAAAACTATAAAAAGAAGTGACCAGTATCATTAGTTATCAGAAAAGAGGCTCAGCATCGTCTGTTCATTTCCAGGGAAATGGAAATCAAAACCACAATGAAATACCCCTTCACACTCACTGGGATGGCTATATTATAAAAAAGACAGATGTGGAGAAATTGGAACCCTATTGCATTGCTGGTGTGAAGGTAAAATGGTACAGCCACTGTGGAAAACAGGTCGGCAGTTCCACAAAAGTCAAGCGTAGAGTTACCATATGATTTTAGGTGTGTATTCATGGGCACTGAAAATGTGTCCACACAAAACCTTGTACATGAATGTTCACAACAGCATTATTCATAGTAGCCCACAAGTGGAAACAACCCAAATGTTCAACTGATACATGGATAAGCAAATACAGTAGGTCCACACAACATAATATTTGGCAATAAGAAGGAACGAAATACAGACACATGCTACAGATGAGCAAACATGCTAAATGAAAGAAGCCAGTCCAAAAAAGGCTACACATTGTATAATTTCACTTATATGAAATGTCTGGAATAACCAAATCCATAGAGATGAATGGTTTCCAGAGGCTGAAGGGGATGAAAGGATTGGGGGTGACAGCTAAGGAGTGCAGGGTCTCTTCTGAGAGTAATGATGTTCTAAAATTGTTCTAAAGTTGAGTGTGGTGATGGTCGCACAACTCTGTGAATGTACATAAGGCAATAAATCATATACTACAAATGTGTAAATTGTATGGTATGTGAATTATATCTCAAGCTCTATTTTAAAAATAAAGCTTAAGAAAATATTTTCCTTACCAAAAAAAAAGGAAATGTGTAAACAATCTAGGCTCTAAAATGTCCAGAGGAAGAGATGCCAGGGTCCAGATCCCAGCTCCAGCCCTTGCTGTGCCAGATGTGAGATCCTGGGCAAGTCACCGAGTCTCAGTGTCCTCCTCCACAAAACGGGGAGCATGACCACACCTTTGTGGTAGGACGGCAGCGGGGCTCAGACGAGACCAGGTGGGTGCAGCATCTAGCACAGGCAGCACATGAGTCAGCACCGCTTAACAGGAACCACGAGCAGGAGGATGTTACATATGAGGGATGGTGTGCGTTTTTGCTTCCCTTTTATGTATTAAGAATAGGAGGAGGAGGTGTCCTCAAGTAGACAAAGAAAGTGGGGAGACTTCCCCAAGCCTGACTGTCCCATGGGACAGTTGTTCTCCAGTCCCCTGCCCCCATAACAGATGGCCCATACCTGCCCCACAGTTTTCAATTCCCTCAGGACCTAAAGCCACAGTCCCCCACAAATGTAACCACCGTATAGCCCCATCACCAGAGTCACCTCACCCCTGAGCTGGTGGCAGGGCTAGCAGTTGGAGTGGCTGTGACGTCAATGCCAGGGGAAGGAGAGAGGTCCCCAGCCCACTACCACCAGCCCACCCACACCGGCTGCTGACACGCTTGCTCTGCTGGCTGTGGGCTGGGGCTCCTGCTTCCTCTGGTCTGCCCACAACCACAGGTGCTCCCCCAGCCCTTGCCTCCAACCTCAGCCCCACCAGCAGGTGGTAAGAGATTATCTGGCAACATGCAAACTCCAGATGGTGGGAGCCTACCCCCTGCTTCCCTGAGGGGCTTTTCCTTGTCTAGGAGGCTGTGGTCCTGAAAGGACTCAGGAGACCCTCACAACTGAGCTACAGGAACTTGGACAAGCACCTGGCCTCTCTGGCTGTGCTGTCCCATCACCAAAGGGACAGTGAGTGGCGAGGATGAAGGCCACCCAGGCCCGTCGAGCTCTCCACCCCAGGGGTGACCAGGAGGCTCAGAAGCCTAATTTCTCCCCAGTAGTAGAGGTTCCTCATGTTGCTGGACATTTACATGGGCTCTCTGACTTAGGAAGGAGTTGGGGAAAGGCCTGAGACCCTACTGCGTGCCAGGCTCTGAGCCCTCAGCATCTCTCTCAGACTTCCATGGCCCAGGAGCTGGGTGTGAATAGGACAGCAGGCTCACCCAGGACCTGCGGTTGCACAGCCTGGGCTCATAGCCCATCTCCACCATAGACTAGCTGAGTGGCTTGGGTAAGATACTGAAGCTCTCTGTGACTTCAGTTCCTCATTTGTAAAGTGGAGCTAATACTAGTGCTTTCCTAATAGAGTTGTTGGGAGGATTAAATGAGTTAATACATGCAATGTGATCATAACAGTGACTGGCACATGTTGAATACACAATAGGATTGATGGTATTATTCACATTTTATAAGGAACCTGGGGCTCAGAGAAACTAGGTGACTTGTTCAAGGACCCAGAGCTAGGAAATGGGGGGACCTGGCTTCCAGCCCAGGTCTGTCTGACTCTGAAGCTGATAGTCTTTCCACCACCCAGCACTGGGCTCCTTAGAAAAATCCTGAGATAAGCAAAGTAGTAGATTTAGGAATGGCATTCAAAAATAATAATAATGGGCTTTTTTTCCTGATTGCCAATGAAGTATACGTGCATTGTCAATGATTGGGTAAAGTGGGAAAGCATGGAGAAGCAGAGATAAAAATACTTTTTCCTCTGGGGTGTCATAAAAACCTTATCTCCTGGGAGCTGTAAACAGGAGGGCACCTTCACTCACCTAAATCAAGGGGTCAGTTCAAGGGGCTCAGACGGCTCAGTGTCCACCCTCCTCACCCATCCTCCTGGGGAAAAACCCAGCATCTCCTGGGCCCCCTTCATCTCCCACCAGGACCTCCAGGTCCCAACCTGGAGTCACAGCATTGAGGAAGTTGGCTGCAAGCCCCAGCCTGCAGCTGTCTGGGTCACATTCTTGGGTGGGAAGCCCAGCCACAGGGCTCAGCCCTCTAGGGATCATCTGAGTGGGTGAGAAGGCTTGGAGTCATATGCCGAGCCACAGACGGAGAGCCATTGTCACTACTTCTAGAAAACGAGTGGCAATCAAAACCACCTTTCCCTGGGTTCCTGACCTTGCATGATCAGCAAAGGCGCACTGGGGCCCAGGCTGGGAACTTGTGTGGCAAGCACAGTGACTCTGAGACACCAATACCAGTTAAGACAGAACTTACAGTCCCCCAGAGAGCCCCCCCTAGGCCAGTGGTCTTCATATTCAGAAAGGGAAACTGAGGCCCAGAGGAGCAAGAGATCCCTCAAAGGTCAGTCAGCAAGGGCTAGACCTGGAGCACAATTTCGCTGACTCCCTGGACAGCACTGTTCCCATGGCTTTGGCCTTTTGCCCTAGAGATAATCTGCCCAAAAATCTGAGATTTCATTTCATCTCAAAAGCCTCAAGAACCTTGCCCAAGGAAAGCAGAGTGATTATCAAGCTTGGTTCTGGAAGTTATAGGGAATAGGCCTCACAGCAAGGCTGGTGACGTGTGCCCCCTTCCCCCAGGCCAGTAGAAGCTGGTATTTCTGGAAAAGGCTTACTTTGCATGGCAAGGCAGGGCCCAAAGGCATATTAGGGGATGGGTCCCCCAAGAGTCAATGGATGTGGCATCACTCCCTCCATTCCCCTTCCACATTCAGGGTGATGCTGGATTCTGGCCTCCTGAGGGCCTTCCGAGGGGAGGCCTGAGTGGGTCTCACAGCTTCTAGTGGAAGCACCCTCTGATTTGTCATCCGGACCAAGACCCTCTGAGAGTGATCAGGGTCACTCCTAGAGTCCCAAACTTCCTAGCAGGCTAGAAGGTCAGTCAACATGAGGGCTCAGGACTCACTGGGCAAGGGTCCCCCACCCAGTGGGAAATAGAAACTGATGTTCATGTCCTGGGAAATCTGTCCCAGTGGGGAATAACACTGAGCCATGTGACCTAGGAAAGTCGAACTGAAACCATCAAAGATGAAAGGGCCCTTTGAGATCTCCAGAGCAGTCTGCAGTACTGCCCTCATTACAGCAGTGGGGAACCGGCAGCTCAGACACCAAGGGCCTCGCCCAAGGTCACTCCCCAGAAGATAAGGGACTCAAGCCCAGAATTCCAACTCTAGCCCACTGTGCTCTATGCCACCCAGATCCCTTGCACCTGAATCCACCCCAGCACACTCATCTGGCAGCTGTGTGCATGGCCTGGAAGCTTGCAAGCACTGGGTTCTGAAATTGTTCCCTATCCTGGCTGTTATGTGCTGTTGTACGTGTATGGTGTTCCAGTCCTGCAACCCCTGGAGGGAGGCAGGCTCTGCACACAGTAGGGCTTTGGGTACCTAGTAGGGCTAAACTCTACCCATAAGAACCTTAGTGCCATGCCTTTAGAGGTCAGCCTGGCACAGAGCAGGGCTTCCAGAGGGGAAACATAGGCCCCAGATGTCACTGTTAGGGGAAACAGATTGAGCAGGAGTGAGCCAGGGCTCCTGGGGCCCATTGGCAGCTCTCTCCCTCCTGCCCCTCTTCTGACCTAAGAATTGAGTCGTTCATATCATAATCGAGCAATATTACTGATTAAGGACATGCCCTAGAGCGGTAAGCTTGGGCTGTGGGAGCTCAAACAGTATCAGGAGTGATAGTCAAGCTGGGTTCCTGGGTTCTTGGCACCTTGAGTCTCTGACACCCTAAGCCTTAGAGGCACAAAGCAGGGTTAATCCAAGGCTGAGTCTGGTTGGTGGAGTCTTCCAGCATCCCAGCAGGCTGGCCCTTCCAAAGCCTGCCCCCCTGACAGTTAGGCAAGGCCAGGAGAACTTTTCCTACTTGACAAATAAGTCCAGAGAGGTTAAGTGACTTGTCAAGGTCACACAAGTGCTTAGTGGTGAGACTGGGCCTCAAACTCCTAGACCTTTGCTCTGCACCAGGCCTGGGATCAGTCCCCTTCCAAAGAAGTGTGCCAGGCTCTATTCCCTGGGGGTGGCCAAATATTTCCTGACCTAAACCACCTCTTACCACGTCTCCTGCTACCATGCTACCCTCGTCCAGGCCACCTCCCATCTCATAGGACAGTCTCAGTGGCCTCTGAGCATCCCCTGGTTCCCTCTCTTGTCCCCCTGCTCTCCATCCTCCACGCCAGAATATGGGTACCTCAGGGCAGATTTCACAGAGCTCTTCCTGAAAGCGTCAGTACCTGCATCCCTGGGATTCACGAAGATGTCTACTCAGCTGAGATCCACATGCCCCTCTTCTTCCACACAGAAAAGACACACCTCTCTCCCAACTGAGTCTCTGTGGAGCACTGGGCCATGAGGACTGCCCAGCACCCAATGACGGGGCGGTTTGAGAGGGAGCCCGGAGGCAGAGCCCAGATCCCTCAGCACCCCAGCGCGGGAGGCCCTACCTGCCCCGGCAAGGCTCCTTCTCCCCGTTAGAGCTCAGAGGTGAAAGGTTGTCATGGGAAGCATACTCACTGAATTTAAAAAGTGAAGTCAGAAGTTTTCTGATGAAAAGCGAGTCTGCCTTGGCTGACTGCGGTGACAGATGTGATGTGGAAGGCATTCTTCAATCAAAGGAACTAAATCTGCCTGAAGTCAAAGGGACTAAAACTACCCAACTTTGGGTAAAAAAATATATAAAGCATCTACAAAATACAGCAAGCCACAAAGCGCATCATTTGCAAGTTTACATTTATGATTAAAAATTTTCAAATGTGTTTTTAAGTGTACCTGTGGGGAAAAGTGGGAAAATCATTGCCTCACTAAAGCTCTCTTTTAAAATGTAAATCAGATCATACCATCTGCCTGCTCAAAAATCTCCAGCGGTCTTTTGTTGTTGTTGTTCCTCTTCCCAGAACACCCAGTGCATTCCCAGCCCACCCAGTGCATTCCCAGCTGGGGGCTGCCCCCTTTGTTCCTCCCTGTGCCTACAACATTCTTCCCCAGATACTCACTCTGGCGTTTGGTCCCTGACACCCCAACCAAAACGACCTCTGCCTTCACCCTGGCACCTGGTGTCCTTTTCCTCTAGGCGCTACGCTTGGAGGTCTGGACTGTTTACTCACGGTCCAGTGTACTTGAACGTAAGAGTGATGAAGGCAGAGAACATCTTGCTGTATCTCCAGCCACTGTGTCTGGGCCTGGCACAGAGCAGTTGCTCTGGAAATACTCTCCAGAAACAGGTAGTCTGAATCCAGACTGGGCCACAGATAAGCATTAGTTGCAGAATGACCAAGTGAATAACGAAGGAGTAAAGGAAAGTGGATTCATGGCCCGGAATGCGTGCACTCTTTTCCCAGTATGACAAACGTCCCCCCATCCTTCACATCCAGCTCTAGCATTACCCAGTTTTTAAAAACCTTCCTCAATTCCGCAGGCAAGCGCATCCCCAGTGATGTATGGAACAACCTTGACGGGGCTCCTAGTAACACAGTATCACCAGTGCCTATACCCACTGTCCCGGCTCCAGTCACCCCTGGATCCCAGGCACACAGCACATGGTAGAGCCTCAATAAATGCTTCATGGACAAGTGGGTGGTGGTGAGGAAAGAGGACCTGCCACTCATTCAACCAACACTTTGGGCACCTACTATGTTCCAGGCACTGAGCCCCAAACCTCCATTACGTGAAAACAATCTGTATATTTTATATTTTAATTTTTTACCCATTTATTTATATGTCTTCTCAATGAAAATATTTTTTCAGTGACTCTCAAAAGCATACTCATTGGAAAAAAATTTTGGAAAATACAGAAAAATAGAAGAAAGAAAAATACAATTTTCCTGTAATTCTGTGTCCCATAGGCCCACAATCAGCTCCAGGCAACTCAACATCTTACCCTCATCTGGTCCCCAAATGACCACCCTCACCTCCTGATTTGTACCAGAATGGAATAGGGGCCTTTTGGGGACAGAGATCTGAAAAGATAAAGGTGAAGTGGAGACAGATTGCATCTAGTTTGGACAGCAGATAAGTGTTATCAGTTCCTGAAAGGCCTTGGGGGCAGCTGACTACCTGGGAAGCCAGGCAGTTTTGCCCCTGTGGAGTTCTGGAGGGAGACTCAGGGCTGGACCTGAGGCCAGAAGGAGACCAGTACCTGCCCAGGCCGGTGCTTCAATCTACGGCCGTCCTGTCCTCTTGTTCTCTATCTCTAAGCCACTTTATCGGGGCTTAGGGACATAGAGTTCACTGGCAGACAAGATAGGCCTTCTCCCTGAGGAGCAAATCAACTGTGGGCTGAGACTGACACAGAAAATCATTTCCCGAACCCCCATTGCCAGGGGCCCCTAGAGCGCACACTGCCAGCCATGTGCTGGGTATTGCGAGGAGGGTACGGCAGAGTCCTTGCCTCAAAAGATTCTCAAGGATGCCACCAAGGTCCCATGTGGACTGAGAGGTGACCTTCCTATCCATTCTCCCTGCCCTGTCCACCTCCGGTCCCATCTCTGGGGACTTCACTGTCATCACAGCTACCACAGATGGCTGCACATAGGCCATCCCATCTGAGACAAAGACCACACAGCTTAAATTTGTCATCTCTTTTTTAGACACCAGGTAACAGAACTTTACTAGTCATCACGCATGCTCACGGCATGCTCGTCACTGCAGTCTGACGGCTGTGAGAAAGGGAGGGATCTGTGAGGATAGGGCCTGGGCCCACCGTGATCGTCACTGAACTCCCAGGGCCCAGAACAGGGTCTAGCATGAAGGAGTTCAACACTTTGTGGAATAAATGAGACTTGGAGAAGTTTAAAAGATGTTCCCACCTAGAAAGCGGTGCAGACAGAATGTGCAGGTCTTCAGGCTGATTGCACAGAGCTGGGTCGCCACACTTCATGCCGCCATACTCTGCCACCATTTTGTTGCTCGGTATTTTTCACTGACTCTCTGTTGCCAACAGGACCAATGCCAAACTCATCTCCCTGGTAGCCAACTCTCCACGCTCCTTCTCCATTCATCTCTCACTGTTTTCTAGCATGTCCCCACCACTTTCTCCCCCTGTGCCCACAACCTCCACCGCCCACCTTCCCCTCAACCTCCCTGTCCAGGCCCTCCATCCAGCCAGGCAGATCCGCTCACACATGTCATGCCGTTCCACATCTTGTCTCTGCTCGTGTCATTTCTTTTATCCAGATGCCTTTCCTCCCTTCTACATGTCTGATTCCTGCTCGCTCTACAAAGCCAATTCATAGTCCACTTCTTCAAGGAAATCTCTCATCACCCCAGCCCTCCTGGGCTGTCACTGTGTGCTTGAGGTCTGCACCTTTCAGAGGGTTACACTTCACATTGCCTGCTGATCTTCGTTTTCCACACACCCTCCACTTACTTTCCCAAGTATCTGTTGAGCACCTATTACATGCCAGGCATTGTTTGGGATAAAACAGATACAAGGCTCAGTAAGACAGACATGATCTCTGATCTCAAGAGGCTACAGTCTGATGGGGCAACTTACAAGACAAGGGGTAAAGACCATACAGCGTTTGATCAGATTTAAAGGGAGGGGCTGCCTTGGAAACACACAGGGGCCCCCAGTCTGGAGACAGACAGTCCAAGTAGGCTTCTTGGTGGATCTAAGCTGGGACCCAAGGATAAGTGTTAGCCTGGCAAAGAGGGCGGAGCATGGAAGTCTTCTAAGCAGAGGTGCTGGTAACACCAGGTGTCTGGTGGAGGGAGACGGAGAGCTCAAAGTGGAGGTGGGCTGGATCACGCACAGTTCTGCAGGCTGAGGTAGTTTGGATTTGATGGAAGGGGCCATGGGGAAGCTTGTGATAGTCCTGCACTGCTTCCCTTAACATGTGACTCTAAGGAACTGAGCCTGGATCCTCAGTTGCTCCCCTCCTTGGCATTTCTCAGAGTGTACCAGGCCAGGCATCCAGTGGGAGGCCTCCATTAATCCCGGTTGAGTAAATGAATGATCTAATGAATGAATGCAAGGATTCTAGTGCTGTTCCTCTATCTTCAGTAAGAATCTTTCTAGTCTATAGGCAGGCCAAAGAGGAGCAGGGTCACTTGCAGCTTTCCCTTACTGGTTTGCAAGAAAGGGGCAAAACAGAACTGTTGGTGAGCCAGCAAGCAGCTGCTCCCTTCTGGGAGAGGCTAGCCTCAAGGAGACGCACCAAGGAGAGGGCACCTTCCTCCTGCCATGTGGCTATTGCTCTCATGCTGGGGAAGATACCAGGACATGGTCTTTACAAAGCAAGAGAGCATTTCCAGCCAGATCACTGGAGGAGACTTGGAGGAAAAGGTTTGGTGCTGTCCTAGAACAGAAAGAGAATAATAATATCCAAGCCCACCTCTGCTCCAGAAAGCAAGGTCAGGTTCTGCATCTTTCAAGCCACATGGGAAGAAAGTTAGAAACTAGAGGAGGAAAATGGAGGCCCAGGGAAGTCAAGTTATTTTCCCCAAGACACACAGCCAGTAACAGGACCAGGCATGATTTGAACCTGTTCTGTCCACTAAACCATGAGAAAGGAGGACAGAAGTGAGGAAAATTAAGTCTGTTTGCAAGGAGAAGATTCAGAAAGGAACTGGCTTTATTAGAAAATGAGTGAAAAATTACCTCTCAAGAGTGGGTTCATGCACAGCTGGTTTAGAGGAAACGGGCTCTGCCCTTTCAGAGAGCAAGCTGGCAGTGAGTACCAAGGACTTAAAAGTGTTTCTTCACTGTAGCCCAGAATTTAACCGCTTGGATTTGAACCTAAGGACTAAGGATGGAAAGCATCACATACAAGATGCTTATCATGGCATTAATCAGAAATAGTGGAAGGGTGGAGATGAGCAAAATGTCTGGCAGAAAGGAAATGATTAAGAAAACCAAGACAGTCATGGGATATTTATTATACAGCCAATAACAGTGCCATTTGAGAGGGCTTTTTCACAGTTGGGGAAATGGTTTACATTGAAATATAAGATGGAGAAAAAACAGGATGTGAAATTTTTATGCCAAATGACAGCAGCTATCCGAACAAAGCACAGGAGGAAAACCAGAAGCAAATGAGCCAAAATGGTACTGCAGTGGCCTGTGCAGGGTAGAAGCAAGGGGAATTTGGGTTCTTTATTCTGCTTTTCTGTATTTTCTCCAAAAGTAATGTATTACTTATAATTTCTCTTTAAATGAGGGAAACTCTCTTAAACATGTTTCTTATTATAACATCAATACATTGTGTTGGTTAAAAAAAACTTTTTTAGCAATATAGATGTATATGAAAGTGAAAGAATCTCTGTAATTCCACTGCCCAGATAGTATTAACAGTTAGTATCCTCAGTCAGAGACACACACATATATATATACATACATATGCACATATACACAGATATACACTTACATGTACATATACACCTATATACATGCACATGTTTACATATACAAACACACACATACATTTACTTTTACTCAAAAATGGGACCATAGACAAATATTCTGTTTTGGAGCTTGATTTTTTAAATATAATATAATATATCCATTTCTCCATGTCAACGTACACAGATCAGACTCACCCTTTTTGGTGGCTGTTTAATGTTCCACCCTAGAATGCAGAATGACTTATTTTTGCAACAAGTCCTTCATTGCTGGATCTTTGTGATGTTTCCAATTATTTTAATCATGACTTTTTTACTATCTCTTGGCACATGAGTTTTTCCTAGAAGTGGAATTGCTGGGGCAAACAGAATGCATTTCTTAATGCTTTTGCTATACATCACCAAATTCCCTCTAAAAGAATGTATAGGTTCAATTTTAAGGGGAGTACCCACTTCCCCACATTTTTGCGGCATTAGCATTTCATCTTTACCAGTGGATGGGTAGGAAGGTGTCTCACTGTTGGCTTCATTTGTGTCTCTTTATCTTGGCAGGATTCCTTTTCATATGTTTACACATCTTTTGGATTTCTTCTTTTGTGAACTGCCTATTTATGCACATCTTTACATCCTTATTTCTTCATTAAAGCTGTACTGCCTTGGAGTTGGAAGAGTAATATAAATCTTACTTAAAAAAAAAGTACCTGTTTTTACCCCATGATTTCCAAATCCAAAGGCAGAGAAATCTGCAAAAAAGGGGGTTCTGAGGGACAGAGCCCTAATGTGGGCAGCGAGAGTTCCAGCTCCAATCCAGCATTGCTGCTAACCTGCTCTGAGGGCTGTGTGTCCCCCTTTGAGGCTACAGGCTTTCAAAATCTTTATGTGGACCACTGTCCACCACTGCAACCCCGCGGTAGTACAGTGCTTCTCTATCTTGGCTGTGTTTAGAGAAATCTGAGGAACTTTAAAATATATATATATATATATATATACACATTCACAGTGCCCACCCTACAGTTCCTGATTCAGTATTTTATTTTATTTATTTATTATTTTTTAATACATTTGCATGTTTTGTTCCACATTTTTATTGCTGAATAACATTCCATTGTATGGATATTATAATTTTAATGATTTCCAGTTTTTGGAAATTATGAATTAAGATGCTATAAAAATTTGTGTACAAGTCTGTGTTGACATAATGATTTCCCTTTCTTAGTGTGTTGTATGGTAGGTGTATGTATAGTTGAAAAAAAAGTCCAAACTACTTTCCAAAGTGGTTGTGCTACTTTACATTCTTACCAACAGTGTATGAGAGTTCCAGTTGCTCCATATTCTCACCATAATTTGGTATGGTCTTTAAGTTTTATCCTTTCTAGTGATATGTAGTGGTATCTCATTGAGGTTTTAATTTGCATTTCTCTAATGAATGATGATATTGAACATCTTTTCATGTCTTTACTTGCTATTTATATATCTTCTTTGGTGAAGTGTCTATCCAGTTTTTTTGGCCACTGTTTTGGGGATGTTTATATATATATATATTTTTATATATATAATTTATGTTATCATTAATCTATAATTACATGTGCAATATTATGGTTATTAAACTACCCCTTCTTCAGTTCCCCCCCACCAACCCCATTACAGTCACTGTCCATCAGCGTAGTGAGATGCTATAGAACCACTACTTGTCTTCTCTGAGTTGTACAGCCCTCACCGTGCCCCCCCAACATTACGTCTGCTAATCGTAATGCCCCTTTTTCCCTCTTATCCCTCCCTTCCCACCTGTCTTCCCCAGTCCCTTTCCCTTTGGTAACTATTAGTCCATTCTTGGGTTCTGTGAGTCTGCTGCTGTTTTGCTCCTTCAGTATTTTTTCTTTGTTCTTCTACTCCACATATAAGTGAAATCATTTGATACTTGTCTTTTTCCACCTGGCTTATTTCACTGAGCATAATACCCTCTAGCTCCATCCATGTTGCTGCAAATGGTAGGATTTGTTTTCTTCTTATGGCTGAATAATATTCCATTGTGTATATGTACCACATCTTCTTTATCCATTCATCTACTGATGGACACTTAGGTTGCTTCCATTTCTTGGCTATTGTAAATAGTGCTGCGATAAACATAGGGGTGCATATGTCCTTTTTCAAATTGGGCTGCTGCATTCTTAGGGTAAATTCCTAGGAGTGGAATTCCTGGGTCAAATGGTATTTCTATTTTGAGTTTTTTGAGGAACCTCCATACTGCTTTCCACAATAGTTGAACTAATTTGCAGTCCCACCAGCAGTGTAGGAGGGTTCCCTTTTCTCCACATCCTCGCCAACATTTGTTGTTGTTTGTGTTTTGGATGTTGGCCATCCTCACTGGTGTGAGATGATATCTCATTGTGGTTTTAATCTGCATTTCTCTGATGATTAGCGATGTGGAGCATCTTTTCATGTGCCTGTTGGCCATCTGAATTTCTTCTTTAGAGAAGTGTCTATTCATTTCCTCTGCCCATTTCTTAATAGGATTATTTGCTTTTTGTTTGTTAAGGTATATGAGTTCTTTATATATATTTTGGATGTCAATCCTTTATCAGATACATTTTTTATGAATATATTCTCCCATACTGTATGATGTCTTTTTGTTCTACTGATGGTGTCCTTTGCTGTACAGAAGCTTTTCAGCTTGATATAGTCCCACTTGTTCATTTTTGCTTTTGTTTCCCTTGCCCAGGGAGATTATGTTCATGAAGAGATTGCTCATGTTTATGTCCAAGAGATTTTTGCCTATTTTTTTTCTAAGAGTTTTATGGTTTCATGATTTACATTCAGGTCTTTGATCCACCTTGAGTTTACCTTTGTGTATGGGGCTAGACAGTAGTCCAGTTTCATTCTCTTACATGTAGCTGTCCAGTTTTTCCAACACCAGCTGCTGAAGAGGCTGTCATCTCCCCATTGTATATCCAAGGCTCCTTTATCAAATATTAATTGACTGTATATGTTTGGGTTAATGTTTGGATTTTCTATTCTGTTCCACTGGTCTGTGGGTCTGTTTTTGTGCCAATACCAAATTGTCTTGATTACTGTGGCTTTGTAGTAGAGCTTGAAGTCAGGGAGCATAATTCCCCTGTTTTATTCCTCCTTCTCAGGATTGCTTTGGCTATTCGGGGTCTTTTGTGGTTCCATATGAATTTTAGAATTATTTGTTCCAGTTCATTGAAGAAAGCTGTTGGTACTTTGATAGGGATTGCATTGAATCTGTAGATTGCTTTAGGTAGTATAGCCATTTTGACAATATTTATTCTTCCTAGCCAAGAGCATGGGATGCATTTCCATTTGTTAATGTCCTCTTTAATTTCTCTTAGGAGTGTCTTGTAGTTTTCAGAGTACAGGTCTTTCACTTCTTCGTCAGGTTTATTCCTAGGTATTTTATTCTTTTTGATGCAATTGTGAATGGAATTGTTTTTCTGATTTCTCTTTTTGTTAGTTCATCATTAGTGTATAGGAAAGCAACTGATTTCTGTGTGTTAATTTTATATCCTGCAACTTTGCTGAATTCAGATATTAGTTCTAGTAGTTTTGGAATGGAGTCTTTAGGGTTTTTTATGTACAGTATCATGTCATCTGCAAATAGTGACAATTTAACTCCTTCTTTACCAATCTGGATGCCTTGTATGTCTTTGTTTTTTCTCATTGCCATGGCTAGGACCTCCAGTACTATGTTGAATAACAGTGGAGAGAGTGGGCATCCCTGTCTTGTTCCTGATCTTAGATGAAAAGCTTTCAGCGTCTCGCCGTTAAGTATGATGTTAGCTGTGGGTTTGTCATATATAGCCTTTATGATGTTGAGGTACTTGCCGTCTATACACATTTTGTTGAGAGTTTTAATCAGGAATGGATGCTGAATTTTGTCAAATGCTTTTTCAGCATCTATGGAGATGATCATATGGTTTTTGTTCTTCTTTTTGTTGATGTGGTGGATGATGTTGATGGATTTTCGAATGTTGTACCATCCTTGCATCCCTGGGATGAATCCCACTTGATCATGGTGTATGATCCTCTTGATGTATTTTTGAATTCGGTTTGCTAATATTTTGTTGAGTATTTTTGCATCTACGTTCATCAGGGATATTGGTCTGTAATTTTCTTTTTTGGTGAGGTCTTTGCCCGGTTTTGGTATTAGAGTGATGCTGGCTTCATAGAATGAGTTTGGAAGTATTCCCTCCTCTTCTATTTTTTGGAAAACTTTAAGGAGAATGGTGTTATTTCTTCTCTATATGTCTGGTAGAATTCAGAGGTGAATCCATCAGGCCCGGGGTTTTGTTCTTGGGTAGTTTTTTGATTACCAATTCGATTTCGTCACTGGTGATTGGTCTGTTTAGTTTTTCTGTTTCTTGCTTGGTCAGTCTTGGAAGGTTGTATTTTTCTAAGAAGTTGTCCATTTCTTCTATGTTTTCCAGCTTGTTAGCATATAGATTCTCATAATATTCTCTTATAATTCTTTGTATTTCTGTGGGGTCCGTCGTGATTTTTCCTTTCTCATTTCTGATTCTGTTTATGTGTGTAGATTCTCTTTTTCTCTTAATGAGTCTGGCTAGGGGTTTATCTATTTTGTTTATTTTTTCAAAGAACCAGCTCTTGGTTTTATTGATTTTTTCTATTGTTTTATTCTTCTCAATTTTATTTATTTCTTCTCTAATCTTTATTATGTCCCTCCTTCTGGTGACTTTGGGCCTCATTTGTTCTTCTTTTTCCAATTTCAGTAATTGTGTCTTTAGACTATTCATTTGGGAATGTTCTTCCTTCTTTAAATAGGCCTGGATTGCAATATACTTTCCTCTTAGAACTGCCTTTGCTGCGTCCCACAGAAGTTGTGGCTTTGTGTTGTTGTTGTCATTAGTCTCCATATATTCTTTGATTTCTGTTTTGATTTGGTCGTTAACCCATTGATTAATTAGGAGAGTGTTGTTAGGTCTCCATGTATTTGTGAGCCTTTTTGATTTCTTTCTAAAATTTATTTCTAGTTTTATACCTTGGTGATCTGAGAAGTTGGTTGGTAGGATTTCAATATTTTTGAAATTACTGAGGTTCTTTTTGTGGCCTAGTATGTGGTCTATTCTGGAAAATGTTCCATGTGCACTTGAGAAGAATGTGTATCCTGTTGCTTTTGGGTGTAGAGTTCTGTAGATGTCTGTTAGGTCCATTTGTTCTAGTGTGTTGTTCAGTGCCTCTGTGTCTTTACTTATTTTCTGTCTGGTTGATCTGTCCTCTGGAGTGAGTGGTGTGTTGAAGTCTCCTAAAATGAATGCATTGCTGTCTATTTCCTCCTTTAATTCTGTTAGTATTTGTTTCACATATGCTGGCGCTCCTGTGTTGGGTGCATATATATTTATAATGGTTATATCTTCTTGTTGGACTGACCCCTTTATCATTATGTAATGTCCTTCTTTATCTTTGCTACTTTCTTCGTTTTGAAGTCTATTTTGTCTGATACAAGTACTGCAACATCTGCTTTTTTCTCTTTGTTGTTTGCATGAAATATCTTTTTCCATCCCTTTGCTTTTAGTCTGTGTATATCTTTGGATTTGAGGTGAGCCTCTTGTAAGCAGCATATAAATGGGTCTTGCTTTTTTATCCATTCTGTTACTCTGTGTCTTTTGATTGGTGCATTTAGACCATTTACATTTAGGGTGATTATTGATAGATATGTACTTATTGCCATTGCTGGCTTTAGATTCGTGGTTACCAAAGGTTCAAGGGTTGCTTCTTTACTATCTAACAATCTAACTTAACTTTCTTGTTAAGTAATTGTAAACACTGTCTGATGTTTCTTTATTTCTCTCCCTTCTTATTCCTCCTCCTCCATTCTTTATATACTAGGTGTTTTATTCTTTGCCTTTAGTTAGTATTTGGATGGTCTGCTTTCTTTGCTATGATTTTATTTTCTCTGGTGACATCTTTTAGCCTTAGGTGTGCTTCCATCTAGAGCAGTCCATTTAAGATATCCTGTAGTGGTGGTTTATGAGAGGCAAACTCTCTCAACTTTCGTTTGTCTGGAAATTGTTTAATCCCTCCATCATATTTAAATGATAATCGTGCTGGATACAATATTCTTGGTTCGAGGCCCTTCTGTTTCATAACGTTAAATATATCATGCCATTCTCTTCTGGCCTGTAAGGTTTCTGTTGAGAAGTCTGATGATAGTCTGATGGGTTTTCCTTTGTAGGTGATCTTTTTTCTCTCTCTAGCTGCCTTTAATACCCTGTCTTTATCTTTGATCTTTGCCATCTTAATTATTATGTGTCTTGGTGTTGTCTTCCTTGGGTCCCTTGTGTTGGGAGATCTGTGGGCTTCGGTGGACTGCGAGACTATTTCCTTCTCCAGCGATGGAAAGTTTTCAGCAATTATTTCTTCAAAGACACTTTCTATCCCTTTTTCTCTCTCTTCTTCCTTTGGTACTCCTATAATGCGAATATTGTTCCGTTTGGATTGGTCACACAGTTCTCTTAATATTCTTTCATTCCTAGAAAGCCTCTTATCTCTCTCTGCCTCAGCTTCTCTGTATTCCTGTTCTCTGGTTTCTATTCCATTAACAGTCTCTTGCATCTCATCCAGTCTGCTGCTAAGCCTGTCGATTGCTTGTCTGATTTCTGCATTGTCTTTCCTCACTTCCCTCACTTCCTCCCTCAGCTCTTGCACATTTCTCTGTAGGTCCATCAGCATGGTGATGACCTTTATTCTGAATTCTTTTTCAGGAAGACTGTGCATTTCCATCCCTTCAGGCTCCCTCTCTGGGGTTGTCTGGTTGATTTTGGTCTGAACTATATTCCTCTGTCTTTTCATGGCTATAGAATTGGTCACTGGTAGCTACCACGTATGTCAGCTGGGCTCTTTACGACTGCCTCTTGGGGTGCCGAGTCCTCTTGGGTGTAGCTGCACGCTGTGTGCTTTCCTGTGTATTCTGGTCTCTCTTTTAGGAATATATGTATTTGCTGTGTTTTCATAGATAAATATAGTGTTGGGAGGAGATTTCTGCCGCCCTGCTCACGCCGCCATCTTCCCGGAAGTCGTGTTTGTTCGGATTCAGTATTTTAAAAAGCTGCCCAGTGACTTCTGTGTAGCCAGGGTGGAGGACACACATCAAAGCTGGACTACTCTGGCTAAAAAAAGACAGAGCTGCAAACCCCGCTCAGACCCCTCCCAGCTGTGCCCCAGGCTGCTCTGGGACCAAGCAGTCTCCAAGAACCTGTGGAGCACCTTTGATGGAGCAACTCCGCAACTGTAGCATGGCATACTATGACGCCATCAAAAATAACAAGGGAGTCTGTGTGTGCCAGTTGGGAAAATTTACCATGATCCATTTTCAGGTGAGAAAGACAAGTTATTGAATACCATGTACATGATGGGTGTGTTCTGAAAAAGTCCACATATGTGCAACATATAATATCCAACGCATGTTTGTGCATGCATGCAAAAAATCTGATATGCATCAAAGCTCTAGAATCTTGATCATAATTTCTAGTCATGCCTTTCTTTGTTTTTACCTCTGTCCACCTCCCTTCACTGGAGATTAAGCTCCCAGGAAGCAGAAATCCTGTCTGCTCACCAACAGAGCTCTAGAGCCCAGAATATTCCCTAGCACGTGGTGAGCCCTCAGGCAATATCTGTCAGACTACAGTCCAATAGGGAAAGAGAAAAGAGAAAAGGAGAGAAAGAGAAAGAAAAAAAAGAGAAACTTGTTGGAAGAAATGAAGGAAAGAAGACAGCAAGAAAGATTAGAGTTGGAATTTCACTTAAAACTGTAATTGGCTGAATATCTTAAAAATACTTTTATTGTGAAATAAAACACCTGAAAAAGAAAAGAGAAAGAAACCCCATGGTTCCAATGTATGGCTTAACTAATAACTAAAAAGTGAACGCTACCCAGCCCCTGGAAAATCCTTAACCAGCGACCCACAAGCCCCTCCACGTGTCCCTGCCCTGCCCCGCCCCGCCCTGCCCCGCCCTCCTCCCTGAGCTGTAACCTTTAGCGTTCACAGCGCACCATGATTGCATTTGTAACAATTAGTCTGGGGAGGGGGGTATAGGGGGGTGGCTCTCCTGTAAGCTGCTCCCACCGTGTGGGCCCAGTTCCCCCTGCTGATAATCCTATCCCCCGAGCAGTTTGCGCAAGAGCCACCCAGCCGCGGACCGAAATTTTTACTCGCTTTCGAAATACAATTTTATGCAACCCTAGAGGACACGGCGTCAGGCCTCCCAAAAAGGAGAAGCGAAAGAGGATCAGAAACCACGACTGAGTGACCTCGCATTAGGGGGCACCGACGCGCCAGGGGGCGGGGGCGAGGCCCCGGGAGGCCCGACGCGCGCCCCGCGGGACTGAGCGCACCGGTATCTGCGCGTCTGCGAACAGCAGCCAACTGGTCCTGCAGGGATGCGGGGAGGCGCGGAGGGCGTCCTCTCCCGGTGGGTGCGAAAGACTAACTAGACAGGGAGTCAGTCAGGCGAGCGATTCAGTTTTCACTTCACCCTCTTCCAGAATGTATATTGATTGATTTTAAGACCACGAGCACACTCCTCTTGCCCATCCTTTGGGGCCACCCCCTCCAAGACGCCGCCTCTGTCTCCGGGCCTTTTTGCCTGAGATGGTATCAGCCTTGCTCTGCTTCCGCTGCCCATGAAACCTGGGAAAGTCGCTCCTTCGCCCTGTGCCTCAGCTTTCTGGTCTGTCAAATGGGGCTAACAAGGAGAACGCCTTGCACCGGAGAGAGGCAAGAGCCCAGAGGCCTGAATCGCACCCCTCCCACGCCTCTCCCCGCTCAGGCCCTGCCACCAACGTGCGGATTCTCTGGGCAGGTCATCCCTTCATCGGGTCCCTGCTTCCTGAGCCCTAAAACGAAGGCACTGGAGAAGCTCAGGCATCTATACTAGTGACGTAAATAATAATAATGAGGCCTACGGGGGCTCTGACCACATTTGAAGAGGAGCTTTGCTTCCAAGCCCCCAAACCCCCTCTCGACCATCCCCATCCCCACCACCCACCATCCTGGCCTCCTCTTGGAAAACATCTCCCAGCACTCTCCTTGCAGTGTGGATGACTCCTTGCGGGGCATTTCCAAGTCAAAAGCTGGAGCTCCTGAAGGGTGGCCATTGAGTTTGTCCCTTGGAGGATGTAGTTGACCTGAACAATCTTGAAGGAATTATTTTTAGTTTAAAAAATAATTTCAATTAGCTGCCAACATTTAAAATCAAGAGATTACACAGAAAATTTGAGCTGATTTCTTGTAGGGTCACTTTGATGTGTCCACTGCCAGCCCCACAGGAGACTTTATAGGCCTTTGAAACAGAGATGACTGCTTGATGCTAAAGAAATGCATAGTAGTGGAAATCAGAGGATTGGTGAACATAGAAGGAGTGTTTTGGACTCAGGAACCCTGAGATTCTAAAAGGGCAAAGGCTGGCCTTGCCCCGGGAAACGTCACATTGCATTCTGGGCCTCAGCTTCTCCGTCTGTATTATGGCCATGCAGCCTTGCTTAAGGAGCTCTGTGGGCCCAGCACTTTAGATCCTTTAGGGCCTGTGTACTTCATTTGTGATGGTTTCTTGTTTTGACCTCACTTGGAGGGTGCATTCCTCTGGCCTGTGGCCAAGGCCTGTGGTCCTCAATCGTCTGGGCCCTGCCCTGCTCTGAATCCTGCCTCCCCCACTTTTAGCCCTTTTCCTTCCTTCCTGCAGTGTCCCTTCCTCTGCAACCCACTCCTCCTTCCACGAGTGGCTCCTCCTCTGGCCCTGGCACCCTCTGCCCTTAAACTTCCCATCTCCTACCACCACTTCCTTCCGGGGAAGCTTTTCACACTGCTCCTCTTTCTTCCCACCGACCAGGAGCCAAGTGTGGGAACAATGGGCTGCATCCCTCCCTGGGAGGGGGCTGTGGGAGACTGGGGCAGTGGGACACCAAGCCTCCCACCACCCCCCAAATGTGTGAGGCCTTTTTCTCTGGCTGCCCCTGCCACTTCCCACAGCTCACCTTGCTGTGGTCCCTCCCCAAAGGAACTTCCCTCCAGATCCGTGGAGATCACCCACACTTTCCAACCCACTCCATTCATAGGCCTCATCCCTCAGGCATATTATTAACCATAGCTGCTGGTCCTGTGTTATGCCTGCTAGGATGCACAAGAGAGCTAGAGCTGTCCTGCCCTCTGTGAGCTCACGGATCTGCTGGGGAGACAGACCACAGACAGGGATAAAAAGAGAGAAATGCTCTGATGGGTGAGTACAGTGCTGCCAGGCCCTTGACACAGACATAGGGGGTGAGGAGGGCTTCTTGGAGGAGGCAGTATCTAAGATAAGACCAGGAGGGTCAAGTTGCCAGGCCAACACAGAAGGTAGGGAAGATCTGGGGGTCTAAGGGAATAGCATGTGTAAAGACCCTGAGGGGAGAGAGAACATGGTGCATTCGGGGCCTAGAGAGGTGAGGCTGGAACTGGGGAGGCCCACCCCAAGGCCAGCAACAGTTTTGAAGTTTGGACAGGCTACATCCCCTCCTGTCTCTCTGGCTGTCTGAGTTTTTCAAGGCTCTGACATTCCAAGGCTTCTTGAAGACAAGGTCATGCAGATGCTGTTCAGCAGATGTGTCTGGACACCCCAGCAGCGCCCAGCTCTGGGCCAGTCGCCTCCCGTTGGGGCCAGCCCAGGGCTGTGAAAACCGCAGATGCCACCAGAGGAGGCCAGCCTGAATATCACAGGCTGCTGGCTGGGGCACCCTCCCCTGGCCCTAGTCCTGCCTTAGTCACCCACTGTGATGGACTGAATATTTGTGTCCCCCTGCAAATTCATATGGTGAATCCTACCCCAATGTGACAGTATTAGAAGGTAGCCTCTGGAGGTAAGTAGGTCATAGGGGGGAACCCTGGTGAATGGGACTACTGGCCTTATAAAAGGGACCCTAGAGAGCCCTCTTACTCTTTCACTGCCAAGTGAGGATACACTAAGAAGTCAATAGTCTGCAACCTGCAAGAGGGTCCTCTGCAGAGCCCAACCACACTGGCTCCCCGACCCCTGACTTCCAGCCTCCAGGACTGTGAGAAATAAACTTCCATTGTTTAGAAGCGACCCACTCTGGGTACTTTGTTATAACAGCCCATGTGGACTAAGGCACTCTGGGTATACATGTCCTCAGTGCCCTTGGGGTTGGATCTGAGGTGGGGGCCCCAACAGGGGAGCTGCCCCATGGCCTCTGGGTATTCATGGGGGCATCTTTGGTGGTTGTGACATGGAGGAGGGACACTCCTGGCAATGTCTGCAAAGCCATATTTTCTTCAAAACAGCAACACAACTGACTTAATGCAGAAGCAGACACGAGGATCCAACAGTCTTCTACTGAGACAGTCATTAAAGAGATTTGCAAAAGTGTAGAACACGGCCATTCTTCTCATGAGATTTCTTTGAAGTTTTGGAAATGTAGACATTTTTCATAAAATTTTTATTTTTCAAAAAAACATTTTGTTTTATGCATATACTTCATTAAAGCTTTGGCTTGTTTGTAATAAACCCATTACATGTAATGGGGCTTACTGTTATTTTTAGATGAATTAATAAGCATTGTAGTCCTCAATAATTTTTAAAATTATAGATGTATCCCAAGGTCAAAAAGTTTGACAGCCACTAATCTTGCATCTAATTTGAGCATAGGAATGGAACATAACAAAATATTTGTTTCGAAAAAGGATGCATTGGGTTACCACTTTACACCTACTAGGATGGCTATGATTTACGAAGACAGACAGTGACAAGTGTTGGTGAAGATGTGGAGAAATTGGAACCCTCATACACTGGAGACAAGTGTGCAAAATGGTGTAGCCACTTGGGGTAAAAGTCTGGAATTTCCTCAAATTTTTAAGCATAGAGTTAAGCAATTCCACTTCAAAATATATATACCCAAGAGAAATGAAAACATATATCCAACATAAAAATCTGTACACAAATGTTTATAGCAGCATTATTAATTATAGCCAAAAGCAGAAACAGCCCAAATGTCCATCAGTGCATGAACGTGTAAGTAAAATGTGCTATATTTATACAATGGAATATAATCTTGCAATAAAAAACAATGAAGTACTGATACATGCTACAACATGGATACACCTTGAAAACAGTGTGCTAAGTGACAAAAGCCAGTCATAAAAGACCATATATTGTATGAATCTATTTATGTGAAAAGTCCAGAACAGACAAATCTACAGAGACAGAAAGCAGGTTACTGATTGCCCAGGGCTGGGGGAGGGGAGTGGGAATTGGGTGGAAACAGTTAAGGGACAGGTTTCTGTTTGGACTGATGAAATGTTCTGAAATTAGATTGTAGTGATGATCGCACAACTCTATGAATATAATTTAAAATACTGAATGACATGCTTTGAGTGGGTTAAGTGGACAGTATATGAATTATAACTCAATAGAGCCGTTAAAAAAAAATCCTCTTTAAGAAGCTGCGATTGGATGGGGGAGTACTGCATGGGAGAGTGCTGAGAACCCTGCCCTCTGGTGGCCAATTTCAGCATAGCATAGCCTCAGGGGGGCAAGGAATCAGGCACCTGCTATCCTGAGACTTCCCACAAGAGGGCAGAAGAACACAACATTTGGGGCACTAACCCCAAGGAAACGGGGCTCCTAAACTTCTGCAACCTCACACCCTGCCCAAGGACTGGGGCAGGGTCAAAGAAGAGCCAGACTGGGGCAGAAGTGACCTTATAGAGTTGCCCACAGTAATGATGCCCAAAGTGCCCCCATTCGCAGGCCCAGAGCAACTCTGGGCAAGGGGGGCACACTGCAGACCCCAAAACCCGGAGAGGCTGGGATGCAGAACTGAGCAGTAGCAACCCAGAGAGTTATTGGCTGCCAATTCTGGCCACTACTGCCTTGGCTCTGGGAAAATGTTATATATGTAAAACTTTCAGTCCCTAGTAGGTACTTAATAAAACCATTCACTCATTCACATAATGAAGGAAATCTGAGCACCTACAAAGTACCAAGAACTGTGCTAGTCACTGAGGACATGATGGTGAACAAGAGGGGCCCAGGTTTCTGATCTAGTAGGGGAAAAGCAAGAGTCCAGGGTGTAGAGTTGAGTAAGCTAAAGGGAGACGAGCGAGGAAGCAGCAGGGCAGGGCACTGGCAGGCCTCCCCTTGGCCGGTAAGGCAGGAAGGACTTTGGGGCTTGTGCTCAGGGATGAGGAAGCCACTGAAGGTTGAATGGGGACATGTGACCATTCTGACTGCTGGGCAAGGAGAAACAACGTAAGGACTGAGAGCCCATGTCAGAGCTGATGACCCAGGGTCATGGCAGGAGAGGTGGAGAGAAATGGATGGGACTGAGGGCCACAACAGAATCACTCACTGGGAATGGGGTGGTTTGGAGGGCTGCCAGGCAAAGGGGAGCCCTCATTACCGTACTGCCCCTGCAGCACTGACGGGACCTCCCTGAGTTAGGAGCCCTGAGCGGGTGGGTGGGTCAGCTAACAGTGAGGTGTAGAGAATCTCAGTCCTTCGTGTTTCAGACCTGCCTGCAGCTCTGTCCTGCACTAGATCAGTTGCAGTGGTGGGAACTCAGCCCCTTTCAAGCAGCCCATTCTGTCACAGGGCTCTTCTGACATGACTGACGGCTTCTTTGTTTTGAGCTGAAGTTTGCGCCTTTCATACACTGGTACAAGATCCCCAGGTAGCATGGGGGACTGTGTTTACCACAACAATCTCTATGCAAGCCAAGGACCGAGTCCCCTGTGGGTCCCCCACATCCCCTTGAATACCTCCTAGTCCTGCTTGTTGCTCCTTCCCTGATGTATTGTGTCACTTGGTCCCCCTGAACACACTTCCTTTAATGTCTCTCCTAAGGGGTGGTGCCCGGGGCAGAACCCAACCCTCCCAGTGTGGCCTGAGATGAGGGCCAGGGAGTATCTGCCGCCTCCTTTGTTCTACACATCATGCTTCTGATAATGCAACCAGAGTACCCATCTGCAAGTCACATCACACTGCTGTCCGGGCAGTTCGATGCCAATTCAAGCCCTTAAACCTTTTCTTCTCTTGTTTTTAGTGAAGCCATATCACCTCTGTCCTGTAGTTGAGTTGATTTTGTGGAGATTTTGGACTTTTGCTCGCCTTGCTTGGGCTTGAGTCAGCTTTCTGGTGAGGAAGCAGCTGGCCTGGTTCTAGACTGTGTGCAACCCTCAACTGTGTGACCTTGGGCAAATCACGGACCCTTTCTGGGACAGCCAAATCACCACCAAGCCAGAGTCTGACCCAAACTGCCACTAGCGGTGACTTTGGACAAATGAGTGCATCATCCTGAAGCTCAGTTTCTGCATCTGTAAAACACAGTGACAGGGTTCAGCCCTCCTGGCGTGAGGACTGCATGAGATGCAGGGTGTAAAGTCACACACATGCCTGCAAAACACAGTGAAAGGGCTCAACCCTCCTGGCGTGAGGACTGCATGAGATGCAGGGTGTAAAGTCACACACATGCCCGCAGGGGACTGGGTTCTGGTTCCTTCTCTGACTGAGTGATTTTGAACGAACCTGGGCAAGTTGAATTGCCCCTCAGGAATAGATGGATAAGGATCATACATTCATTCAACAAACACTTCTCAGGAGCCCATTATTCCCCACGCCCAGGCTGCTATGCCAAGAGCAGGACTCAGGCTCTATTCCAGGTTTCCAGTCTGATGGTGAACCTGCCAGCATGTCACCACCACCTGAGGGACCTGGAAAAGCTTAAAAACGGAATCCTGAGGACCTAGCCCCAAAGTCCTGGGCTGCCAGGCCTCTCTCACAGCTTTGCCCTGCTGTGGCTGCTGAGTCTGGGGTGGGTGGATGGGCAAGGCCCCCTGCCTCAGGAAGGAGGAGACTGCACAGGGGCCCTCCATCCCCGGCCGTCCCTGCAGGGGGCTCTGGGGACCAACTCCCTCTAGGACTTTGTCCTTTGCTTCTTTTTCTTGAGCGTGACCACAGAGGGGGACACATGCGGCTGTGGCAGGTTGGCTTCCTCCCCCCAGCCCCCACCCCCACTGTCTCTCGGTCTTTTTCTCTTCCTTCCTCCCTGCCTCCCCTCTGTGAAGCTCCTTACACAAAGCAGCACCTCTGGGAGTCAGCTCGGGTCAGGAGGTGAAAAGCAATAGCCTCAATGCCATGTTCAGTGTTGCCAACAGGGAAAGGAAAGAAATGTCACCCCTAGTCCTGCTCCCCACGGACAACCACTGAGAATACTTGGGAAGGTACCTTCTAGGGTTTTTTCTTCATATCTCATTTTTAAAATTGATATATGTTTTTATGCAATGGGACTATATGCTGTTCTATAATACTGCCTTTGCAATCCATGGGATTCCCATTTAAGATAGGGAAACTGAGGCAGAGAGGGTCCAGTGGCTGTCAGAAAGAGTTGGGGGCAGAGCAGGGTATAGATCCCCTGTTCCTGTCCTGGACTCTCGACTCTGAAGACCAGCTGGGCTGCCCTCCATGGGAGCCTCAGAGCAGTCCCAGGGCCCACCTGGAGCTGAGAGGGCAGAGGGCTGACTGCCCGTTGGACAGGCTCTCACTGCCTGCTCTCCAGAGTGTGCAGGACCCAGGGTCCTTTGTCAGCTCTGCAGAGTGACTGAGAACCAGGTTCCTGGGCCTACACCCAGCCCCTTCCCAGACACACACTCTCTCAGAGTAGCTCTTGGGGCCTGGGAGAAGTTTCCTGAATTTTTTCCTTAAAGCTGCAAAACAGAAAATAAAAAAAAAACCCAAAATCCCACCACTCTACATATTACACATTAAGAAGTAAAAATTTCCATTTTTGCCCATCAGATCCCAGTACCACTCTCTTATCCCTCCACCCCTACCCTATTCTAACCCATTATCAGTTTGGGGCATAGTCTTCCCAAATTCTCCCTAAGTTTATGTAGACACAGATTTACATGTAAATTTATAGATAGTACACAGCAGAATACATGTTTTCCTTTTCTTTTCAAAAATAGGATTATGCTATTAATATTAATCTGCATTTTTCTCACTCAGTAGTATATCATGGACATTTTTTCAGGTCAGTATTTATAGATCTATTTTATCCTTTTAAATTACTGCATAGAATTCCATTAATATGTTATTTTCCGTTTTTCTGTACTACAATGTTGCTAACAACATTTACCATCTACATCTATAACACTACATTTGTATCAACCTCTAACTGATATTTTCATGCATGCTCTATTTCTCTATGATTTATTCCTAGAAAGAGGATGGCTAATTCAGCAGAGTGGGAACATGGGTATAAAATTTCCATACTTGCCTTCAATCATTCTCCTAAGAGTTTGTGCCAGTTTACAGCCCCACACACAGAGGCTGAGAGTACCTGTCCCTCGTGGGCTTCCCAGCACTGGGTTCCATCAGTCTTGAAACTGTCTATCTGCTCCCCTTTGTCCTTCACAAGCCTGAGGCCACCCCGGTGGGAATGGGATGGTGAGCAAGACAGAGTGGCTGGCTGAGTGCTGCCCCCTCCTGGATGCCCATGTTCTGAGCCCCAGGACCTGTGGATGTTACCTCGCAGGCAGAAGGGTTTTGCAGGGTTGGTTATGGTTAGGGGCCTTGAGATGTGAAACTATCCTGGGTTTTCTGGGTGAGCAAGCGTCTTGCCAACGGGTTTCAGCCCCAGGCAAGTTCACTAATGGATTCAATGTGACCAAAGAAATGACAGTAAAATGTTCCTAGGGTGAAAGGGTTTATACACAACTTTATTCCCATGGTGGCAGGTCAATCACTAGAATCCCATCCACTCAGAGAAAGGCTGCATGCAGCAAGCCGGTCTCTGCCTCTGGGCCTCTCTGCCCACACAGCCATCCCAGTATCTGTCCTTGGCACTGCCACCACTCCAGTCTCTGCTCTGCTCTCCTGTGGCCTTGCAGCTATGCCACTGTGTTGCCCCAGTCACTGGGCAGGGCTCTTTATATAGAGTCAATAACAACATATTGCCCACATGTGTGTAGTGAGCTAGCCAATCAGGGCCAGGTGAGAATCCTGGCCACAGGAACCTTCATTTTATCCACAGCCCCCATCTCATCATAGAGTTCCTAAAAGGAGAGGACCTTTCCTAGCTTTGGTCAGGGAGGATGCGACTACATTAAAAGAGGCAGAGAGATGTGAAGTTGCTGGGTTTGAAGATGGAGGAAGAGGCCGTGAGCGAGGAATGTGGGGGGCCTCTGGAAACTGGAAGTGATTTCTCCCCTGGCATCTGCAGAAGAGAATGAAGCCCTGCTAACACCTTGGTTTTAGCCCAGGGAGACCCATGTCAGACTTTTGGCCTATAGAACTGTAAGACGATAACTTTGTGTTGTTTTAAGCCACCAAGTTGGTGACAATTTGTTATGGCAGCTCAAGAAAATGAATGTAGCAGACAAGCCCAGAATGGCCTATTGCCACCAGCCAGATCAGGAACTCCAAGGCTCAGTCTCTCCAGCCCCAAGACCCTCCTCCTGGGAAGAGCTCTCTCAACAGTCTGGTCTCCCCACCACACCCACTCTGCTTATTCTCCCACCAAGAAGGCCCTGCTTCCTCCCTTTGAGTTGGGTCCTTCGCCTCCCTCCAGCCTGCCTCTCCACCCCTTCTGGAGTCCAGTCCAACTGCAGAGCTCTTCCTCCTTTAACCAAGTTCATTCCAGCTGCCCTGTATCTCTCTCTTGTTGGGAGATTGGGGGGAGAGGAGAAATGTGAGCCAATCTCTGCCACCGTGAGGCCAGCTCCATCCAGGTGGTGAGCACAGACCCACAGAGAAAGGCAGCCATGAGTATGCTGTGGGCACTTCATCAGGCCAGCACTCGCCATGAAGGGCAAGACTGGACTGCTCCTCCTTGCCTTCATCAGAGCCCAGCTTTGTTAGGGCAATGAGGCTCCTACATCACAGCAGGGGCTTTTCATGGCCCTAGTGTGGCCCCTCCAAGGGCAGCCGCAGCTGCAGTGGCATCCACCCACTTGGAGCTGTGCATGCGGCTCTCCACTTTCCTGCTCCAGGACATTCTCCAAAGCCGTGGAAGCCTGCAGGGTCCTGGGGTAGGCACAAGCTGGAAGGGAGGGGAAGCCACCAGGTGACCGCCCCAGCTCCCGCCTGTGATGGACCATTCTGGGGCACCTTCCTCAGGGGACAAGCTCCTGCCGCCCAAGCGGTGGCTTCAGTAATGCAGCCTCTATTAGCTTCCCCTCCTTCCCTATTGCACTCCGTCTCTTCCTCCTCCACAAACCTCCTGCACCTAAGTCCTTGTCTCAGGCTCTGCTGTTAGAGGAACCCAAACTAAAGCACACAGGAAAGACTGCAAGTCAAAATCCAGTGTGGTAAGTACCAGAAGGGATGTAAATAAAAGGCAGTGGGACAGAACAAAGTCACTTTTGTGACAAACAAGGTTGGGGGACTATTTCAGATGAAACAAACCCAGAGAGACAGGACAACCAAATGCAGCCATGAAACTTGATTGGATCCTGGATCTGAAAAAAAGAATGGGGCTGGGAGGGGAAGGGCTGAAGAAATCTGAATGCAGTGCAGACTGTGTATTTTGATGATATTATTGAATTCATGCTACTGTCCTTGGGTGGCATAATAATTCTGGAGTTCTGTAAGAGGGTGTCTCTGTCCTTAGCAGATGCGTACGTCAGGGCTTATGGGTAAGGTGCCAAAATATCAGCAACTTATTACAAACTGTCCAGAAATAAAAGAGAGATTAAAAGGGGGAGGGAGGGAAAGAGAGGAAGAGAGAAAGAGAAAGAGAAAAATGTGCTAAACTGTTAAGAGTTGGTGAATCTGGATGGGGGATACAAGAGTTCATTATACTAGTCTGTCAACTTTCCCTAAATCTGAAAATTTTCAAAATAATGAGGGGTTGGGCAGAAAGGGCTCCAGGACTCCAGAGATAGACAGAAGCCATCCTCGGGGGGTTGGGGATGCTTCATGGAGGAGGTGTTACCTAGGAAGGGCCTGGAAGCTGGACTTGTTAAAGGGCAGACACAGGATGGTGCTCCCAGCCTAGGGAACAACACATGCCAAGGTGTGAAGGTTAGAATATGTGATTTACATCTGAGGAACTACCACAGTGTAGCAGCTGCTACGGGACATCCCTGTCTTGATCTGTTTGGAATGCTCTAACAAAATGCCATAGCCTGAGTGGCTTAACCAACAGAAAGTGATTTCTCACAGTCCTGGAGGCTGGAAGGCCAGGATCCAGTGCTGGCAGATTCAGTGTCTGGTGAGGGCCTGCTTCCCGGTTCATAGACGGCTGTCTTTCTCTTGGTGTCCTCACATGGAGGCAGGGCAAAGGAGCTCTCTGGGGTCTCTTTCATAAGAGCCTTAATCCCACTGATGAGGGCTCCACCCTCGTGACCTAATCACCTCCCAAAGACTCCACTTCCAAATACCCTCACATTGGGCATTAGGTTTCAACATATGGACTGGGGGAGGCGGGTGGACACAGCCAGCATTCAGTGCATAGCCCACTAAGCACACATTGCCTCTCTCCTTGCCTCCCTCTCCTACAGAATCTCTGAAAACTAAAACCTCACCTTCCCTTATCCCTTGTGGCTAGGAGTGGCCATGTGACACAGTCCTGGCCAGGAAGGTGTACGCAGACGTCTGCTGAGGAGCCCTGGGAAGTCTGCTCTCCCGGGTGGCTGCAACCTCATCTCCCACCTTGCTCTTCCTGGAACTCAGCAGTAACTGAAAAAATTTTTTTTCATACAGCATCAAATACTTTTTTTTAATTATGATATCATTAATATACAATCACATGAGCAACACTGTGGTTACTAGATTCCCCCCATTATCAAGTCCCCACCACATACCCCATTACAGTCACTGTCCATCAGTGTAGTAAGATGCTATAGAGTCACTACTTGTCTTCTCTGTGCTATATGGCCTTCCCCACACCCCCGTACACTATGTGTGCTAATCATAATGCCCCTTAATCCCCTTATCCTTCACTGCCCGCCCACTCTCCCCAGTTCCTTTCCCTTTGGCAACTGTTAGTCCTTTCTTGGAGTCTGTGAGTCGGCTGCTGTTTTGTTCCTTCAGTTTTTGCTTTGTTGTTATACTCCACAGATGAGTGAAATCATTTGGTACTTGTCTTCCTCTGTCTGGCTTATTTCACTATGCATAATACCCTCTAGCTCCATCCATGTTGTTGCAAATGGTAGGATTTGTTTTCTTCTTATGGCTGAATAGTATTCCATTGTGTATATGTACCACCCTTTCTTTATCCATTCATCTATTGATGGACACTTAGGTTGCTTCCATATCTTGGCTATTGTAAATAATGCAGCAATAAACATAGGGGTGAATGTGTCTTTTTGAATTGGGGATCTTGTTTCCTCCTGGTAAACTCCTAGGAGTGGAATTTGTGGGTCAAATGGTATTTCTGATTTTAGTTTTTTGAGGAACCTCCATATTATTTTCCACAATGGTTGAACTAATTTACATTCCCACCAGCAGTGTAGGAGGGTTCCCCTTTCTCCACATTCTTGCCAGCATTTGTTGTTTGTCTTTTGGAAGTGCAGCCATCCTAACTGGTGTGAGGTGATATCTCATTGTGGTTTTAATCTGCATTTCTCTGATGATTAGCGCTGTGGAGCATCTTTTCATGTGCCTGTTGGCCATCTGAATTTCTTCTTTGGAGAAGTGTCTGTTCAGATCATAACTGAAATTTGTGGAACACTACACTCACCAACCATGGGGTACATACTCTTTTCAAATGCTCAAGGAATGCTGATCTAGATGAACTATATGGTGGGCCATAACGCAAGTCTCAATAAATTCAAAAGGATTCAAACAACATGGAGTATGTCCTTGGATGCAATGGCACTTAATCAATTATTTTAGAAATCAGTGACAATATCATGTCCAGAAATTCCTGAAATATCTTAAAATCAGGCACCACTTATAAATATTCTATGGGTCAAGGAAGAAATCACAAAGGAAATTAGAAAATATTTCCAAGTACCTGACAATGAAAGCACAATATAGGAAAATAGATGGGAGGTAGGTGGGGAAGCTGTTACTCTCTTCCAGTAAAAAAAAAATTTTTTTTCAGATAATTATCTTTTTCTGTTCTAAGATTTCCATTTGCTTCTTATTTCCCCTGGGCTCGTCAGAGTGCGACCACTCGTGTGCAGTTTAGGAGTCAGCTGAGAATCTTATGGGAGGTTTTAGGCAGAGTTGGGGCCCCCTTCTGTGGTTTCGACCTTGCTGAGATCTCCCCTTTCTATGACTAGCTGCTCAACCGATCCTGAAGGCCTCCTCAACCTCTGGCTCCTCGAGTGCACTGTGGCCTCTGCTTGAGTTCTTCCCTGGGCACATCAGGGCCTGAGCTGTGCCCTGGGAAAAGCTGCAGAAACGTGGACCTCACCCTGTGGGGACCTTTCCCTCAAAAGTCATCTCCCTTCCATCTTCCTCCAGGCTGGCTAGCACTCCAGTACCTTCAAAGAGTTGTATGTTTGTGTGTGATCCAACTGGCTGCCTCTAGGGGCAGCTGAACAAATGCTCTATCCCATGGGACCAGCCTTCAAGAAGGCATGTAAAAACGCACCTCAGGACAGTTGGACCAGGGGATAAAGGAGGAAGAATTTATCTACCAGCTCCTGCCCCCATTGGCCAACGTCCACTGCAAGGGTCTCTTCCCCACCCCACATACACTACTTGGTTATGCAGGAGTAGACACCAAGCAGAGCCCTGTGTTATCCCATGCTCTGATGGCCTCAGAGAAACCCCTGTCATCCAGAGTTATAATTGTTATCAGCAGCTGTGTTAATCCAGTAATAGTGACTCTGTCATTTCTGGGAGCTGGAAGTCTCCTTTCCAGACACCTGCCCAAGTGACCTTCCCAGGACTCCTGGGCAACCTGATTTCACATAAATGGGATCATACAGCCCACACTATTTTACATCTTGCCTTTTCCCCTCAACAATTGCATGAGTGTTTTTCCATTGCAGTGTTTATAGCTCTAGATTGTCCTTTTTAAGAACTACATAGTTTTCCACAGATACATATACTTTATCACAGTTCAGTTCACAAAGAATACTGTATAAAATCCTTTTGCAGACATCTTTGTGCACTTTATCAGTTATCTCTTGGAGCAAATTCCTAGCAATGGAATTTTTGGGTCCAAGGCCATACATTCCATGCCGTGCTATCATTTTTTTTTTAATTTTATGAGCCTCTCTATGGTAAGCAAAAGATACAAGTTTTCTACTCACTTGGTGGGCCCAGCCACCCAGTTCCCCTTCCTGGAGGCAACTGTTATCAGTTTCTAGGGAATTCTTCAGGGGAGAAATCCCTGCTTATATATACGGAGAACTCTATGTATATAAAGAGAATTCTTCCCCCGCCCATTTTTCGCTAAATGGTAGTTTATTACACACACGGTTCTGCCCTTCTAGCACATTTTAAAAGCCAGGATCCTTAAGAAAAATAAAACAAAACACACTATAAGCTCTATTAACAAGCTTCAAAATATCATCCCAAGATTTTTTTAAGTCAAGCCTCAAAAATGGGACAAAAGTGAAATAACTAGTATTAGAACTTTAAATCCTCTTTCTCTGGACAGTGGCTCTCGGCCAGCTGGACTGAAATGACCAGCAGCTGCTGCCGGGCTGGAGGGCAAAGCCCACCCTGGGCAGGGCATGTGCTTTGGCAGAGACTTGGGATGGAAGGATGGCTTTGTGGCAGCCTGCCTGGCTGCAGAGCTATGTGCAAAGGGGGAGCATGGCCCTGCCCCCAGTGTCCTGCCAAGGCTGTGTCTGTGGCAGCCCCAGTTCTCCAAGAGGAGAAGCCGCCTTTCCTCCCGACCTTGGCCACGGATTATTTTTATCCATCCCATTCACCAGTTAGCCTGGCAGCCCTGTAGTTTGGGAGCCTGGCCACCCTGCACTGTAATTCCCCAACAGACACTCAGGACTCAGACTGGCCCTTCAGCCTGCACGGTAGTGATGCTTTGTGGCCAGAAGTCTCTTCTGCAAATTAGTGTCAGGAGACTTGGCTCGGTGGAGTCAAAACTGGGATGGGGGAGGAAGTTGGGGTCTCTGGATTTTCTGCACTCACCTCTTCTCCACCATCAAATTGGGCTTGGCTATCTTGGAAGTATGTGTGCTATCTCTTCTCAAAGTAGGCGGGTTGCAGCTGAGCTGACTGTGGGGCTGGCTTTGCTACGATGAGGTGGGAAGAGCAGCAGGGGAGGCTGCCCAGGCTCAGGGTGACCTTTGGTGAGGTGCGCCCCCATTCTCCCCCACTGAAGCGGGCTCACTTGCAGAGGCACCCACTCTCACTGCCAGCCTGGCCTGGCGTCACTGGTGGTCACATGCTCCCCTGCCTTAAGGAAGACTCCAGGGACGCTTTGTGTACCTGTCATGTTATTTCACTAAAACTCAACCTGCACCATGCCACTCCTCTAGCACCCACAAAATCAGCCTCAACTGCCCAGGACGAAGCGAATCTAGAATATTATTAAGGACTTAGTGCCCCACATGGTTCAGGTTCTTCTATTTTTGGAAGATTTTCATTTATTTAATGAATATCAGTGCATCAATATATACAGAAACCTTAACAAAGGAAAAAAAGACTTTATGATACAATAAAATTAGAAACTGGATGAACTGGCTTGCTGCTACTTGCCCTTTCCCGACACATACAGCTTGTACTGAGTGTTGCTAAGAAATGTTATTTTGTCCTGGCATCATTTACTCTGGACTGTTAAGGTTTTTGTGGTGTTATTTCATTCTCACAACAGCTTTGGGAAGTGGGCATGCTTCACTGTGGATCACAGATGAAGAAACAGGGGCTCCAATTTGGGCCAGTGGCTTTGCCCAGGACAGAGCTCCTTCTCCAAAAATATCATTTAAAGTAATCACTACTCAAATCCTTCTCTGTCCCTTGTTCTGGAATATATTTCTACATAGCACTAACCTCTAACAGCATGTCATACCACACTCCGTTGCATTCCATTATATTATTTGATTGTCTGTGGCCTGTGTCTGTCACTAGACTAAAGCCCCTTGAGATCAGGGAACTGGTCGGCTTTGGCCCCAAATGCACCCCAGCCCCCAGAACAGGATGGCCTGTAGGGGTGCTCAACAGGTTTTGTTGAATAAATTCAGAGATGAAACCTAGATTCAGATGCAGGTCTGCCTGATCCTAAGGTGGGTGCTTTTTCCCTCCCTCTTTGCTGCCAAAGACTGAGACACAGTGAGGGTCTGTGATGGACAGAGCCAACTGAAGGCCAAGCTTAGGATATGAGCCCCGGTGCTGCAGTCCCAGGCTTCCCTGGTAGACTCCCTAGTGGGAGGGGCTGCAAAGAGTTTGCCAGTCTCCCATGCTCTTTCCTTCCACCTCCTGCCTGGGAAGTTTCAAGCAAAGGGATTTCAGGAGATGGTAGGCACCTTGGGTATTTCTGAGCATGGCAGCTGAGCCCAGTCTAAGTGCTCAGCCAGGTGGGGTTACTAATCTGGCCATCCCCAGTATAAACCCCCCACCCCACCCTCCACAGCCAAGAAGGCAGACCCTTGGCCAGCTTGGACCCAGGGCAGGCACCCCATTGCCAGGCCTGTAAGGAGTGTCAGATGGGCCTTTGTGTTCTTTGACAGCCCCAGGCAGGCATTCTTGTCGCCATGGAAACTAGGCCCCTTGGCTTCCTTCTGAAGACATCTTTGGAAAGCTGCCCACAAGCCCCCACTACCCCAGCTGGTCCTGGAGAGAGACTCCAAATGGGCTGGGGCCTCCCAGGCTGCAGGGCTGACCCGTTGACCCAGTTTCTGATCAAGATCCCAAGAAAGGAGAGAATGGCAGGCATTGGCTCATCTGGCAGGGAGGTGCGGGTGGCTGGAAGCCCGCACCAAGGTTGGGAAACGGAGGACTGCAGAGCTGCTGACCCAGAGCATGTGGGGCCTCCCGATGAAGGCAGTCCCCACCTCTGTGTCTCTCACATAATGACGGCACGTAGCACCCCCCCCCCCGCCCCCCGCCCCTGTTCTCCAAGGTTTCACTTCCTGAGGTTTCAGTTTCCCATGGCCAACCATGCTCTGGAAGCCAATGATCCTCTACTAAACATCAAATGGTCAATAGTAGCCTAATTGCCAAATCACAATGCCTACCTATATCGTTCACCTCACTCACCTCATCACAGAAGCATTTTATCATCTCACACCATCACAAGAAGTGTGAGTACAGTGCCATAAGACACTCTGAAAGAGACCACATTCATATATCTTCTGTTACAGTACAGTGTTGTAATATTCTATCTTATAATTAGTTATTATTGTTAATCTTACTGTACCTAATTTATAAGTTAACTTTATCACAAGTATGTATGAATAGGAAAAAACATGGTATATAAAGGGTTTGGTATTTTGCTATTTCCACAGTTTCAGGCATTCACTGGGGGTCTTGGAATGCACTCCCCCATGGGTATCCTACCTCTTCTCCTGATTGCCTAGCTCTGGAATATGTAATGCACCAGTGCGTGAGCTCCCGACGCAGGCACAGTGTATCAGTTTTGCCACTGTCTCCCCAGAACCAAGCGTAGGACTGGCCATGCAACAGGAGCCGGGCAAGTATTTGTTGAATAAATGAATGTCTATAAATTGCAAGGCTGATTTCCAATCTATGGTTATTATTTCTTCGTTTTTCCTTATCCTTGATCCTTCTTCAATAATAAAGCCTACCTTGGTGGCTCTATTTCCCCCACACCCTGAAAGGCTTTGGAATCTCTAGGCCAGCTAAGGTGGAGGTGCAGGGCCACTGTCCCCACGAGGCAGTTTAGCAAATCAGCAAGAATCTTTAGAGCCACACTACCTTGTTTGAATCCTGCCTTTGCTACTAACCTCTGTGAGCATCAGTTTTACTACCTGTAAAATGGTGGTGATATTGATAATGAGGACACCTCTCAAGCAACACATCAGACACTCCTGGCCTCTGCTCTTGTTCATCTTAACCACCATGGTGGCAACTAGCTCTGCATGGAGTATGACCAGCTTTGCTGGGGTGCAGCCTGACAGCACCTGGCCTCATGTCCATGCTGCATGCCTCTGGCCACCTGTCATGGGCTTCTCTGAGGCCATCAGAGCATGGGATGACACGGGGCTCTGCTTGGTGTCTGCTGCTGCATAATCAGGAAGTGTATGTGGGGTGGGGGATACCCCTTAGGGTGGACATGGCCAATGGGAGACAGGAGCTGGCAGATAAATTCTTCCTCCTTTATCCCCTGGTCCAGCTGTCCAGAGGTACATTTCCCATGCCTTCTTGAAGGACAGTCCCATGGGATAGACCATTTCCTCAACTGCACCTAGAGGCAGCCAGCTGGATCACACACCATTACATCAGTTCTGCCTCCTTTCCTGCTTTGCTCCTTGCCCCTCCCTCCCTCTGGCTCCCTGGGGGGCAGGGGAGGGTCACTTTTCCTAACAAAGCAGGAGGCATCAGCCAGGCTTTGCCTTCTAGGATTCCAAGTATGACAACCATTATCTTCCTCCAAGTGTTTGTGAGAAAGTAAAACTAAACTCACTACTGAAAGTGCTTAGATCAGGGTCTGGCAGCAGGGGGCCTTCTGTATAATCCCTGCTGGGCCCCTCCCTCAGCCCTTCCCCCACATCCATCAGTCAGGAGGCCCCACTCACCCACCTCCTGAATTAATCTTGACAAGGTCCATCCCCACTGCCACCACCTGGTCCAGGCCACCACCAGCTCCTCACCTGGACCCAAGCTGGGTGCTCCGTCCAGCCTTCCCCCTGCCAAATGCTCCAGCACTCTGCATCCACAGTGACGTTACTAAAGTAAAAATCTGGGTGTGCCCCTCTTCTGATTTTAACCCTACCATATCTCCCCATTGCTCCTTAAACTTGTTCAGATTTCTACTCTCCAGGGTTCCCCTGAGCACGCCCACTCCATCACCTGGCTCCAAGCAGCTCTCCCTTCCCTTCAGCTCTTTGCTGGCATTAACTCTCCACCTGGATGGCCTCTGCATGTCCTGCTTCCCTATTCATCTGGCTCATATGGAGTATCAGCAGAAACAGGGAGACTTTCACTGAACTTCTTATTAAAGAAAAAATTTCAAACACATACAAAATAGAATGAATAGTATAATGAAACTGACGTACCTGTCATCCAGCACAAACAATGATCAATACATAGCCAGTCGTGTTTCATCTCTATTCCCAGCCACTCTTTCCAACTTTTCAGATTATTTGGAAGGAAATCCCTCATATAGTGCATGTATTTCATCTGCAACTATTTCACTATGTACCTCTACAAAATAAAGATTCTTTTTACAAAAACAGTTGCCACATACCATTATCACATCTATAAAATTTAACAGTTGTTCTTTAAATTGTCAAATATGTCTTTAGATTTCACACTTCACCAATTATTCTATAATTTTTTTAAGAACACAGTTTGATTCAGAACCCAAATAAAATCAGTAACATTGTGTTTGATTCATATGCCTCTTATTTTCCTGCCATATCTTCTGCCTTGTAAGTTTCCCCTCCATCCTTTTTTTCTTGCAATACTTATTTGGTTGTTTTTGTTGAAAAGCTTGGGTCTTTTGTCTGTAGAATTTTCCACAGTCTGGATTATGTCAATCTCTATGGTATCACTTTAACAATGTTCCTTTTTCCCTGTATTTCCTTAAATTAGTAGTTAGATTATAGGCTTGATCAGATTCAAGTTCACATCTCATCTTCCTCCTCCTCCTCCTCCTTCCTCTTGTTCTGCTTCTTTTTGGCAAGACTGTTTGATACAGGTGATTCTTTCTTCTTCCATCAGAGACACACAATGTCTGATGGTCTCTCTTTCTGTGATAAGTAGCAGCCACAGATGATCAATGCCTGGACACTTTAACTCATTAGGGATGCAAAATGGTGATATTTCAATTCTGTGACTCCTTCTTTGATTATTAGCTGGGATATTTCACAAGACTTAATGTCAATGATTCACTAATATTTTTGGTTTTCTGAAGTCTGTTCTTCAGTGGATTACCCAGAAAGTCTCACGGGAACAATATTCCTTGGGTTCTCCCATGCTCATACAGTTTGACTTTTATAACTTTAAGGTCAATTTCACTCAGTATAAAGCCCTTGGTTCACATTTCCTGGAATATTACATTGTCTTATTTGACATTATATTGTCTTCTGGCATAAAGCATTGCTGTCGAAAAGTCAAATGACCGTTTTTCCTTCCATTATAAGTGATTTGATCTTTTTGCTTGGATTCCCTCCATTTTTGTTTTTTTCTTTAAAGCGCAGTAGTTTTTCTAGACTTAAGTCTCAGAGTTGATTTGCCCAGGTATACAGTATACCTCTTCAATATGAAACTTTAGGCCAAGCTCTCTGTGAGCAACATTTCCCTGAATTATAGTTTTTAGCATTTATTCTGTTCCATTGTTTTCATTTTCTTCAGGGTTCTTCATGCATTCCCATTACATGCATGCTGAATCTTCTTTTTCTATGTGCTGTATCTGTCACTTATTCCTGAATATTTTTTATCTCTCCATTTTATTTCTATGTGTTAAAATGTCCTCCTTCTTAGCTTATTTTTTTCTTAAAATATCATCTATTGTGGCTATTCTCTTCTCTGTTCCTTCTCTTTTCATCTTCATTTCTGAAATGGTTTCTTATTCTTTTATGTTTATTCTCTTTTATCATCACTCTTTTCAAAACTTCAATCTTTTTATCCCAATCCCCTCACTTCTGAGGTTATCTAATTTTGATTTACGTTGTTTCATAACTTCTATCATTTAAAAAGTTTCTCTAATTTTGGTTTGACATACTGTGTTACAGTTTTCATCTCTTTTTGTGGGTAGGTTTTTCCGGCACGTTTTTATTATTTGTAGGAATTTTGTTACTCATTCTCCTTTTTTTTTTTACAATTTTACACAGGATTCAAACTTGACCATTTTTCACTGAACCTTTTTAAAGTAAAGTGAATTTTCCAGCACTTTTAGGAAACATGGAGTGAATAAAGAGTTTTCTAGCTACATGGCTCTTGGGCTTCTTATTCTGGTGAGTTTACAAAGCAATTGTTCTAATTGCTATTGCTGCATCACAACCCCAAATTTAGTATATTAAACAACAACCATTTTATTGTGTTCACAGATTCTGTGGGTCAGACATTCAGAAAGAGTACCGAGAGGATGGCATGTCTCTGCCTCATGACGCGTGGTGCCTCAGCTGGAAGAGGTGACCTGGTAGCTCGTGACTGGAGTCATGTGACGGGGCTCCCTCCCTCAGGCGGGTGCTGGCTGTCTGGTAGGACACCCACATGTGGTTTGTTGGGCTTCCTCACAGCACGGTGGTTGATTTCAAAAAGTAAACAGATTACAAAAAAAAAGCTGAACATGCACGGCATTTGAACAATCTTGGAAGTCACCCGGCCCTTACGTCCACTCTGCTCTATTGGTCAAGCCAGTCACAAATTCCAAAGGCACATAGATCCCACCATTTAAAGGGACAGATAGCAAGGTCACATTTTAAGAATAGCTCATGGAATGAGAGGAGATAATTTTTCAACTATCTTTGGAAAATAAAATCTGCCTCAATTATTATACATATGTACATATATGTGTGTATATACATACTATATCTATATATGTACACACACACACACACATATGGCTTTGTACTTTCTTGATCAAAATCCTTTGATCCTCCATCCTCCAGTTCCATTTTTATCTAAAGCTTTTCTTTTTTCTTTTTAATTTTTAAAAATTTCTATTGGAGTATCATTGACATACAATCTTAATTGGCTTCAAATATACAGCACAGTGGTTCAAAAGTTACCCATATTATTAAATCCTCACCCCCTCTAGGGTGGTTTCTATCTGTCAACAAAGAAAGATGTTACAGAATCATTGGCTATGTTCTCCATGCTGTACTACCATTCTCATGACCAACTTATACTGATTGAGAATTTCTGTGCCCCTTTATCCCCCTCACTCTCCCCACCCCCCACCACCACAATCCCTCCCCCATGGTAACCACCAGTCACTTTTCAGTGAATCTGAAGCTTGTCTTTCTTTGTTCCTAGCATGCCTGTCCAGATCATTTTGGATTCTGCTCTCAAAGTCCCAGTGTGGGGCTTTGTCGTGAAAGAGAGCTTCAATCAATCAGTTTCAAGGGTTTATAGGGGAAGCAAACGTGAGTTCATAGGGCCCAGATGGCTCCAGCACCATCAGACCTCATTGCATAGAGGTCCCTGGCACTCACATGCAAATTGGATTCCACAGGATTACTTCCCAGTTTCAGCTGTTACAGAACTGGCCCACCACACTTTGGAGTACAAGTTGGTGATTTGGGGTTGACCTGTTCCCAGGATCATCAGAAGCCCAGTTGTCTTTTTCCTGCTTCCTCCCACACAGAAACCAGGATCATATGGGTTTAGTAACTGCCCGTGGTTTTTTCCAACCCACCTGTAGGTTTAATTTGTCACCTACGCTTGTAGGTTTAATTTGTCACCTAGTTTTGTTGTAGATATTTTTTGCAGTTCTTTTTTTTTTTAAATCTTAGTTGTTTCGGGTTTTTTTGAGGGGTGTATTAGTCTGTTAGGGCTATGATAAAATGCCACAGGCTGGATGGCTTAAACAACAGAAATTAATTTTCTCACAGTTCTGGAAGCTAGAAGTCCAAGATCAAGGCGCTGTCAGGGTGGTCCCTGGTGAGACCCTTCTTCCTGCCTTATAGACAGCCACCTTCTCACCTTGTCCTCACATGGCCTGTCCTCTGTGAGTGCGTGTATGCGCACACACACACACGCACACACACACACACATCTCTGGTGTCACTTCTAAAGATACCAGTCCTGTTGGATTAGGACCCCACCCTTATAATTTCATTTAGCCTTAATTTCATCCTTAAAGACCCTATTTCCAAATACAGTCAGTTTGGGGGTTATGAATTTTGGGAGGACACAGTTCAGTCCATAGTGGAGAATTTGAGGATACGCAAAACCCACATCCTGCAGTCTTCCCAGAATGAGAGGCTTTGGCTGCAGTCCCTTCAGGCCAGTCATCCAGGATGGGGAGTAGACTGGAGAAGGGTGGCAGTGCTCTGGGGGGTGAACGGAAGAAGTCCAGCACATGACAAAGGCCCTCTGTGCTTGGGCTCCTGCCTGCATCTCCCTCTCAACAGCTCCAGATGCCTGTTGCCCTCACCGTGTGCTCCGGGGACAGCAAACTGCTCGTCAGCCGCCGACCACACCATCCTGTTTCTGGTCTCCTTGCCTTCGCTCACACTATCATGATGGTCTGTGATGCCCTTTCTCACTCCCCTGCCCACTTCTCTCTGCTTCAGCTAAAAGCTCCTACTTAGTTTATCCTTCGGCATTTACCTCGGGCATGTCTTTCCCTAGAAAGTCTTCCTAGATGGCAAGCTGGCTGCAGGGACCCACCTCCATGCTCCCGTAGCGTGCATGCATGGACATGTACACACACACACACCCCCATGCTACCCACTGATGCCTCCTCATTGCACTTACCTCACTGAAATTATAATTGTCTTTATGAGTCCATGAGACTGTGAGCTCCCTGTGGCAGACTGGATCCCTGCTGTTATTTCTTCATTCCCCTCATCTCAGAATTTTCTATCTATGCCACTACCATAGCTACATGGTGAGCAAAATAAATTTCTCTGCTTTAATGACTTCAGTTTTGGGGCAGGGGATTTGTTTTGGCCAGCGATGTCAGCAGAGGCTTTACATGTGCATGTTTGGTTTGCCTTGTCTCTGGTATCCCTGTGATCTTCCTTGAGAAGAACGTGTCACAGGAAGCCACTGGTCCAAGTAGAACATGGGGACATAAAGAGTAGACCTGAACTCAGCCCAAAGGCTGGACTCAAGCCCAGCCAACCTGTGGCCAGAAACAGAAATGCCCACTCACTCGCTGACCTACCTACGAATGAGGAAAGTGAATACTTGTTGTAAGCCACTGAGGCTTGGAGGCCGTGTGTTGTGCAGCAGTACTGCAACTGTAGCTAAGACTTCATTCATCCTTGTGTTCCCAAGCCCTGCAGTTCTGGGTCAAAAAAATGTTTGTTGGATAAAAGAAGCAAAGATTTCTTTGATCCAATACCTCTGGAGTAAGAGTTAGCTCAGGTCACCACACCTCCCAAGATCTCTGCTGCCTCTTCTTTTTGAAAGGGATAATAATGGTTTCTTTGCAGGGTTGCCGTGTCAATTAAATAAAATAACATGGGAAAAGTCCTGGCCCTCTGTGGCTCAATAGGCATCATTTTTCTTCCTTCCTCTCCACCCCTTGACATCTTTAGGTGAGCCCTTCGGTTAAAATGATCAGGGGGCAGAGGAAGCTGAGATGGGGTGGGGCAATGGGGAGTGGGAAGAGCTTACTCTAGGCCATCAGGCCTCTGGGCCCTTTAAGTCCAACTGGAGGACATTATATTCTTCCTCTTACCCTCCTTCTTTGCCCCCAGGATTCTTCCCCAAATTATTGCCAGCTAGCTCTTCCTGGTCCAGAGAAGAGGATTTGCCCCCTATACCAAGAATGGCTCAGCAATTTCCTGGCCCAGAGCACAGCTGGGCTCCCTTAATAAGATGGGCAGCTTGGACTTCTCTCTTGGAAGCTAGTTGCTAAGTAAGAAGTGTGTCTGCTCGGAAACTACCACGCTGTGAGGAAGCCCAAGCTAGCCACGTGACGAGAGAGAGGCCACGTGGAGGAGCCACACAGGAGCGAAGTCTTCTTGGACTTTCCCGCCCAGCCCAGTCCACTGCCGGCTGAATGCAGCAGACAGAGTAGCCTCACTTGATGTCATATGGAGCAGAGGAGTCTTCCAGATGAATCTAGTCGATCCACAAAATTGTGAGAAATAATACATTTCTGCTGTTTTAAGTCATTAAGTTTTGAGGTGGTTTGTTACACAACAGACAAATTAATAGATAAACTCCTTTTCTCTAATATGTTATATAAAATATTTATACTATATCATTATGATTACTTCTGAACCATTTGAGAGGAAATGGCAGAAATCATGACCCTAAGTATTTCAGTATTTATCTCTAATGAACCAAACATCATCTAACAAAACTCAGGAAATTTAACATGGACACAATATTTTCATTTGGTCCCTATTCATATTTTGTCAGTTACCTAAATAATGTCTTTTGCAGTAATTTTTTTTGTTTGTTTCAGGATCCAATTCAGGATTACATGTCGTACTCTGGTTGTGTCAGTTATATGTAGCTGCAAAACAAGTCACCCCAAAACTTAGTGGCTTAAAACAACAACCTTTATCATCTCACAGTTTCTGTGTTCAAGAATCTGGCTAGGGCTCAGCTGGGCTCTTAGGCTCAGGGCCCCTCAAGGCTGTGATCAAGGTGTGGCCAGGGCAGGCTCTCCTTCCAGGCTCATACGTTAAGTATTGAAGATTCGGGTCATTGCAAACTGTTGGCCTGAGGGCCTCCGTTCCTTGAAACCTGGGCCTCTCCACTGTGCAGCTCATCATTTGGCAACTTGCTTTAGCAGACCAAGTGAGCTGAGGAGAGCCAGAGAGAGAATGCTAGCCAGACAGGAGTCATGGTCTTTTATGACCTAAAGTCCCATCTTCTGTAATCTTAGAAGTGTCATCCCATCACTTTTGCTGTATTCTACTCATTAAAACAAAGTCACCAGGTCTGGGTCCACTCAGACAGAGGGACTTACTTTACACAAGGGCTGTGACCATCAGGAGAGGGGGTTTCATGGGGATCATCTTAAAAGTCTGCCTACCACAGTGCTCAGCTCTTTGGTCTCTCGTAATCCAGAATGGTTTTGTAGCCTTTTTCTTGGCCTTTCGTGCCATTGACATTTTAAATATTACAGGCCAGTTGTTTTGTGAATGTCCCTCAGTTTGAGTTGGATGTTTCCTCCTGATTTGATTCAGGTGACACATTTTTGGCCGGAATACCTCATACTCAACATCGCGTCCTCAGCGTATCACATCAGGAGGCACATGATGTCAATATGTCCCATTATTAGTGACAGGAACTTGGACTGCTTGGTTAAAATGTTCAAGTTCCCACATTCTTTATTTGGTATTATTTTTTTGATTTTTTATTAAGGTATCACTGATATACACTCTTGTGAAGGTTTCACATGAAAAACATTGTGGTTACTACATTCACCCATATTGTCAAGTTCCCGCCACATACCCCATTGAAGTCACTGCCCATCAGTGTAGTAAGATGCCACAGAGTCACTACTTGTCTTCTCTGCGCTACACTGTCTTCCCATAACCCCCACACCATGTGCACTAATCATAATACCCCTCAATCTCCTTCTCCCTCCCCCACCCCTCCCCTTTGATAACTGCTAGTCCCTTCTTGGAGTCTGTGAGTCTGCTGCTGTTTTGTTCCTTCAGTTTTTGCTTTGTTGTTATACTCCACAGATGAGGGAAATCGTTTGGTACTTGTCTTTCTCCAACTGGCTTATTTCACTGAGCATAATACCCTCTAGCTCCATCCATGTTGTTGCAAATGGTAGGATTTGTTTTCTTCTTATGGCTGAATAATATTCCATTGTGTATATGGACCACATCTTCTTTAGCCATTCATCTACTGATGGACACTTAAGTTGCTTCCATATCTTGGCTATTGTAAATTGTGCTGCAATAAACATAGGGTTGCATATGTCTCTTTGAATCTGAGATCTTGTTTCCTTTGGGTAAATACCTAGGAGTGGAATTTCTGGGTCAAATGGTATTTCTATTTTTAGTTTTTTGAAGAACCTCCATATTGTTTTCTACAATGGTTAAACTAATTTACATTCCCACCAGCAGTGTAGGAGGGTTCCCCTTTCTCCACATCCTCACCAACATTTGCTGTTCCTTGTCTTTTCAATGTTGGCCATCCTATTTGGTGTGAGGTGATATCTCATTGTGGTTTTAATTTGCATTTCCCTGATAATTAACGATGAAGAGCATCTTTTCATGTGCCGGTTGGCCATCTGAACTTCTTTTTTTGGAGAACTGTCTGTTCATATCCTCTGCCCATTTTTTAATTGGGTTATTTGATTTTGGGGTTTTGAGACATGTGAGTTCTTTATATAGTTTACATGCTGACCCCTTGTTGGATATGTAGTTTACGAATATATTCTCCCATACTGTAGGATGCCTTTTTGTTCTACTGATGGTGTCCTTTGCTGTACAGAAGCTTTTAAGTTTGATGTTGTCCCATTTGTTCATTTTTGCTTTTGTTTCCCTTGCCCGAGGAGATGTGTTAGGAAAAAGTTGCTCATGTTTATATTCAAGAGATTTTTGCCTATGTTTTCTTCTAAGAGTTTTATGGTTTCATGACTTACATTCAGATCTTTGATCCATTTTGAGTTTACTTTTGTGTATGGGGTTTGACAATAATCCAGATTCATTCTCTTGCATGTAGCTGTCCAATTTTGCCAACACCAGTTGTTGAAGAGGCTGTCATTTCCCCACTGTATATCCAAGGCTCCTTTATCATATATTAATTGACCATATATGCTTGGGTTATATCTGGGCTCTCTATTCTGTTCCATTGATCTAAGGGTTTATTCTTGTGCCAGTACCAAATTGTCTGGATTACTGTGGCTCTGTAGTAGATCAAGCTCCTACATTCTTAACCACTCTGCAATTCTGCCTCTGGCATGAAAAGTTCTTTCAATTTTTCAAACAGGGTAAAAAGCAAAAACAAGACCAATTATCTTGGCAGAGCAATTGTGGAAAGAAATTGAGCCTGGGAACTATTTTAGGATGAAAATTCACAATGGTCTGGATCAGACCTTTACCCTATACCTCTCAATTGCACCCAATATCCTTAATAGAGGCCCAAGTATTGGCTGTTGCTTAGGCCCAAAGCTTGAGGGTTAAAGACCCTTTCACACCTGTTTCTTTTGATTGCTGTTCCCTTCCCCTGGAGTACCCTTCTTTTCTACCTGTAGAACTCAGGCTCACCTCCAGCCCAGGCCTGGGGTCTTCAGCTGCAAAAAGGCTGCTCTGCACAGTTCCAGGGGCTAACAGTCACATCATATTCTGTATGCCTGGTGCCCCTGGAGTTGTCCAAGCCTGTGATCTTTTTCGGGAGAGCCACCCCCATGCCCACACCTCTGGACCCAGCCTCACCTCACACAGAATGTGTATCATTAACTTTTAATTTAGACATAGGTCTGTCTTCTCTAGATATAAGGTGGGATGAAGGTATGTTTACCTCTGTGGGCCCCAGTACCAGTATGTGCTCAACAAGGATTGGACGAACACAGGAATTTCCCTGTGACCACTCATGCTCCTCCCTCCCTACCCTCATCTCAGTAGCACACAGTCCTATTCTCTACAATCTGGTGGTTACACAGTTCTAGGTAGTGGCCTTCATGTCCCCTGAGGTGAATCATAACGTTCTAGCAATAAAATCCAAGATTCCGTATGTCTCAATGGAAGGCCTCCTTTACGAGGCCAGCAGGTGCAGTTAAATGTCACTTCCTGACAGATTTGTGAGGCTGAAACTGAGGCCTTCTCTTCTGGGAAGAGGTGGTAGAGCCTGGAGAACCCACATGCCAAGAAACTTGCTCGGAACACCAGGTGCAGAGCATGCAGACCAAGTGCAGGCAGAGCCGGCCCCCTGTGAGGCGAGGGCAGTGAGGCCTGTAGGAGACGCCAGGGGAGGGATTCAGGGACTAGCAGAGGAGGTGCCAGGCTCTGAATTCTCGCCAAATCTCTGGACCGTACAACAGCCCACAGAGCTGCTAAAGTGCCCGGCCAGGTTTTTCTGCTACAGAGTCTGGAGCATTTTGCTCAGGGCCCCTCCAGCTTCCAGCTGTGGTGGAGACTTTGGCTGCTCTGGACCCAGGTAATGAACAGAGACCTCTACCTTATCCTACCTGTGAGGACCAGTCCTGGGAAGGACTGGGTCATGATCCATTCTATTTGGGTTTTTCATCTACAAATGTTGAGAATGATAGAGGGAGGCCAAGTGCAGGTGCTGACGTTTTTACTTTTGCGGATTTTCCTACTTCTTTACAGGAAATTACTTATTATGTCTAAAACCTATACTATCCCATTAAATGCTAGAACACTGTGTTAGAGAGGCTGATTATGCTGCTAAGGAAGTTAGAAGACTTCCTAAGTGTCGGGAAGACTGGAGAAAAGCCTCCCAAGCCAGAATCAAAGCTTGGGAGGCAGGGGCGTCGCCAGGATTCTGGCAAGTAACAGGGAGGCTCAGTTTGTGTTCCAATACCGAGTCCTTTACCACACTCCTAGTGAAGCTACTAGCCTTGTACCCTGAGCTGGCGCTGCCCAGCTGGGGACTGCCCCTCACGCTGGAGGCGATGGGGTCCTCACTTGTCCAGCAGCCCCAGTGGTAACCTGTGACTGCCCAGAGAGGGAGTGCCGTGGTCTTCGGAAGCCCGGGGGGCTGTCGTTTTGACACCCTCCCCATTCCCCCAGAGGGGCGAGAAGATCCTCCCGGGGCCAGAGATGGAGGAAAACCCACGCAGCCAGAGGGTCTCTCCGGGGAGGCATAGGATGGGAGGGCCGTAATGGCTGGGGGTGCCCTGGCCACGGCGAAACCGCAATGATCTCTGCGCCGCCTCCCTCCACCTACCCACCCAGGGGCCCGGAGCTCCTCCCAGCTTTTCTGGGAGCGGGTGGAGGTCCGAGCAACCCAAACGAGTCCTGGGGGAGGAGCGGTCCGAGGTGCAGTGCCCGGAACAAAGACCCACTGAGGGGTCCTGGTGAGCGCGGCTCCCCGGGGGCGGGCCCCCTCTCCTCCTCTCCCCTCCCCTCCCCTCCCCTCCATCATGAGCTCCTCCTTCTCCTCTCCTTCTTCCACTCGGAGGCCCAGCGGGCGCGCAGCCTGAGCTGCGCCAACTTCACCAACAGTTCCCAAGTTGCCGGGCGCTCAGGGGTGGGAGCTGGGTGGGTTGAAGAAGAGGAGAACGAGGGCTCCCCAAGCGCCTTGGACGCGGTTCAGGAATCCGCCGCCGCCGCGGGCCGCTCGTCCGCCCGGGCCCGGGCGGGGAGGGCGCCAGGCAGGACCGCTCGCTCGCTCACTTGCTGCGCAGGACGGCGCCCGCCTGGCGCCGCTTCCCGCCCGGCGTGCGAACCCGCGGGGCCGCGCCTCCCACCCACCCAGCCGCCACCGCCACCGCCCGCGGGGAGGGCGCAGATCCCAGGCCGTGAGGCATCTGGAACCCCAGAGCTGCTTCTGCCTGGCTCTGCAAGACAGGAGAGCAAAGTTGCTAGCGGATTCCGCCCGCGCCGGACCCAGCCGCGAAGAGTCGGATCCGCCCCCGCCTGAGGAGGCTTGGCGGCCGGGTAAGTAGGGCGCCGGCGTCCCGGAACCGCCTCTGGGGCCCGGAGGAGGCCGCCCCGCTGTGCGCCTCTCCACCTTCCCCGTCCGGGTGAGCGCGCCAAACTTTGGAGGAAGAGGGGGCGAAACCGAGGGTGGGAGAGAGTTCCCGGCTCGGAGAAAACTGCAGGCGGGCACCCAGAACCCCTAGACCCACTGCATCCAGATTCACAACTACCAGATACACACAGCTCAGCGCTCAAGCCACAGACACACGGCGCACACGCTCTGAGCACACCGCACAAGGACCAGGCACACGCCACAGACGGAAATGCACAATCCTGGGAGCGTGGGGGTTTGGATCCCTAGACCAAGCGTGCCCCCCCACCCTCAGGTAAGTCCATGGTCTTGGTCTGCTGCCCCTGCATCCCCCGCAGTGTGAAGCTCCGAAAGCGCGAGGAGCAGGGCAGGGGGATGACTTGTCTTTGGAAAGTCCTGGCTAGGACCCCGAAGAGAAGTCGGGAGGGGAAAGCAGACATTGCAGGCGATTCTCCGGATTTATCAAAAGCAAGTTTGGTTTGGAAACTAGGTGTCTGGGTAATGTGTCTGGGTGTGCGCAGCCCTTCCGAAGGCGAGGCCAGGAAAAAGGAGGGAGTGATTCATAAACTAACACCCGGCGTGCTGGGGTCTGTGAGCAGAGTGGAAAAGGGCGTTGCGCTGGACAGCGGGGTGGTGGCAGTGACAAGGCCTGCGAGGGAAGCACAGACCCTTCCCCCAGCGGATGTGCTTCCTCAGAGGGACTTCCAGGGAGACCGGCTGAGGAGATTGCAGGCCTGGGTGTATATGTAACGTGGCTTGGGGGATGATGGAGATTCCAAGGTCAGGAGAGACCAGGGCTGTCCTGAAGCCTTATTTTAATTGCACCAGAAGTTGTGTTTGTTTTCTGATGCTCTGATGTCCTGGCGCCCCAGGATGTTTCAGGGATTGGTCTGGACTTAGCACAGTGCCTGGCACATAGTAGATACTCAGTAAATAGTTGTTTGATGAATGATGACACTAACATTAGCATTTGTTAAGCCAAGCCTGGTGTCCTCAGCTGGGCTGGAATTGGGCTTCCTGCAGAGGAGGGGCCCTTACTGTTTCAGGGAACCCTGTCTCCTGTGTTTGGGGGCGTGGCCCAAGCAGCAAGTTCCACTGTGCCCTGGGGGCTGGCATCAGGGACTTAAATGTCATCATTGGCCTCTACTCCCCTAAGAGGGGCAGCAAGAAGGTCTCCATTTCTACATCTGGCTAAGCTAAGGGTGATGTGGGCTGTTTCTTCCTGGCTCCTGCTGGCCTGGCTGGACACAGGTCTCATGAAGGGTCTAGGAGCCGTGTCCTCCAGCAGAGCCTGGCTCCTTGGTGGCAGCAGGCGAAGGGGATGGGGGCAGGGGGTTGGTCATAATCCCTGTAGTGAGCATTGGGTGGGTTCCTCTGTGCCAGCTGGCATGAACTTCCCAGAGGAGCAGAAACATCTCATGTTCCTGGAACTGGGATTGCAAGCAGTCTTGGGAATGATTCCCTACTGGCATGGGAATGAGAACATGCAAGGATGTGGGGGCGACCTGGCCATGTTATCACAAAGAAATGTATACTTCCCCACCCTGCCCCTTTGTGACTAGGTTCAATGTACCTTTCAAGCTTCTAAATGGTCTTAATGCTGAAATTAGCAAAGTATGTGGGCAGCACCCAGGACTGTGGCCCAGAGGCGAGTGGGAGTGACCAGGGCTTGGCCAACCCCAATTTCAGATGGAACACTGCGGCCAATCCTTTCCCAATATCACCTTTCCGCCTTAATTATGTCTTCTGTGAAGCAGGAGCTCTGCATTCATTAAGCCCTTAACATCCCTATGAGGTTAGCATTTTACAACCATTTTACAGATTAGGAAACTGAGGCTCACAAAAATTAAGTAACTTTTTTGAGGCCACCTAGCCGGTGAGAGACAAAGCCTGGATTTGAACCTGGACATTCTGACTCCAGAGGCCATGCTGTCTCCAGCATGCCAGGCTGTCGCTAAGGGCCCTACCTTTTTCCATGGCAACAAGGAAGCAACACTGATGCACTTACTAAATGGTCCTGATGCCTTGACTGCAGTCCTTTTTCCCCACACCTTCTGCCCAGCTTGGGTTACACTATGGGCCATGGGAGTCAAAGGCTGGGTGGCACAGGCTAATAGTGCCTTCCATGTGGATCTGGGGTCAGGAAATGATGGGGGTTTGGGAATCACTGCAGGGAGATGTTGCGATAATTCAAGAGAGAGGGGAAGGATCACTGCCTATCCTAGAAGTAGGGATGAAGCTTCCACCTGTGACTGTGGTGTCACATGTTTGAGTTTGGGAGAAATTGCCAGGTAAACATCCTCAAATGGATTGCTATATTCCTTTCCCTTTTCAGCGCTCCCCTGACCTCTTCTGCTTTTGCTTGATGAATTCAAAGGGACATGTCCCACTCCTGCCACATGCCCTGGAAAGCCAGACTCCTCAGTAATCCTTAGGAGAGATGGATGAGGCGGAACCTGGGCAGTCTGGGGGGTGGGGTAGGGGTGTGGGGGGTGATAACCACACAAGCTTATTCTCACACATGCCCCACAGAGGGACAGAGATTACTGTCCCCACTTTACAGATGAGGAAATGAGGCTCAGAGAGGTGGAGTGGATGTCCAAGGTCACAAAGCTAGGGAACTGCAAGACATGCTGCCTTCAAGGCACACCTGCAGGGACTTAGGGACAGTGGGTTTTCAGCCTGGTTGGCATTTTATACCCCACCCCACCCCCAGCCAAGGGCTGAGAGGGTTTACTTCTCACTGCTCTGCCCATCCCTTTTCTCTGCCCCAAGAGCCTCTGATATGGGTGTCCACGGTATGGGAAAAGCTGGCAACCTTAAACAAGGAGCAGAGGATAAGCCCTGACCAGCTGGCCCCTGCCCACCTGGCCCCTGCCCACCTGGGTGAGTTCAGAGACGCTTCACAGCATGAGCTGCAAAGGTGCTGGAGCCCTCTCCCCTCTCCACTGCGGAGTGGTCACTCCATCCTGGATGGAAGCTGGAAACTGCGTGTGGGGAGAAGTTGCCCCACCGAAGGGACAGCGTCTACTCATCTTTGTACCCCTGGCTCAGTCCCAGTGTCCGACATCTGGAGGTATTTGGTAACATTGTCAGATGAAGGGTAAAGCCAGGGAGGGGCTGTGAACAAACAGCTCTGCTGGGAAGTCATAAGGCAGGGGAGCCAAGGGGTTCTTACCTCAAGGAAACACTCAGAGAAGATTTTGCCCTTCATGAAGTCACACAGGAGAGAAGGAAAGCAGCTCTCCCTTTCATTCCTTAAACAAAAATACTTGTCACTTTTTCTTCTTTGAGGCCTAAACAGATAACAGAACACCACTTCTCCTGTCCTGAGCAGGCGGATTCCGCAGCTGGGTGTGGGTGGTCCCGGGCAGGCTGGACAGTCTGTCCTGTGCTTGAAGGTGCAGACACTCAGCCTCCGTCTCCACGGCCCTAAATCTGGCTGTTTGCTCCTGCACACCCACCGCCATCCCACAAAGGTGGCTGTGTGCTGAGGGACTGTGGGTTTCTCTGGGCCCTGGGAAATTTATCACTGGGGTTCCAGAGGACTCTCTGAAAAGGATTTGGAAGAAAAGTGTGGAAAATAAATAGCCAGTTCCCAGTTCAGCCCCTCTTGAATGCCACAAGTAAACAACCATCTAGAAGGCCAGCCTGGGAGGCTCTTGTTCTGACCTCCCACAGTTACACCTGGCTCACCGGCTGCCTTCCCCAGCTCCCTCCTTCCCACTCCCTCCCCGCCCAGAGCCTCCCCCTTGCCTTTGGGAGCCTCAAAAGTCAGGGAACACACCCACCAGTGGCCTGTCCTTATGCTGAAGGCATGCTGGCAGCTACGAACAGGAGGAACATGTAGGAGGACAGACCGGCTGCCCTGGAGGTTGCAGCTCAGCCCTGCTCCATCTGAGTAAGTCTCCCAGCCCCGGCCTGCTCAGTGAGGCCAAGGGTGGTTTCTCCATCAGTGAGTTTGACTTTGATGATGGTGAATGGTGGGCTTTTTTTCCCAGTTTTGTCAGCTGGAAGCTTTGTACCTTAAACATCAGTTTAGAGAGGGCAGATCAAAGCTAATTTACACCACCGATATCCCTCCAAGGTGGGGCTCACATGTGAAGAGACCTTCAAACATCATACATCTACATTGTAGGGCTCCTTAGACTAACTAGAATGTCCAGGTTCTTTGCTTTTGACTGGAGTCTTATCAGCTTAGGCCATATCAGTTTGGGGCGCTGATGGTGTAAGTTCACCCCACTGGTTTCAAGAAGCTCAAGCACTTTTGTAAGTTAATTACTATGTGGCGTAGGAAGCAAATTCGTACTAATTTAATAACTTCAGTATATTCTCGTGACTTACTCTAAAACCCAACACTCAGTGAAAAGAATAGAACCAGGGCTCTAGCGGGAGCAGTTCCCTGGGAGGGACTGAGGGGCCTTCTCACTGTATGTGGCTATGCAGAGCTAGATCAGCTAATTGAAACCTCTGGATCTGGGGAGCGGGTCCTGCCTCTGGTTGGGGAGCCCCTTTGTCCTTAGTGCCAGGCCACTAAGAGGGAACATGGGGGGTGAACCCAATAGTCTGCAGCCTTGGTGAAAGAGGGGCCGCACACTCACATACTCACAGATCATTGTGCAGATAGTCACGGGCTGAAATACACAGACACACACTCTCAGGTGGCCTGATAACCGCCCCCCCCCATTTCAGTAAACAGCCAGATGCATTACACACCAGAGCTTTTGGACGCACTAGTGCTTGCACACACACACACACAGATACACAACACGGGGGCACATTCATTCCAAAAGGCAAATTATGTAACGGTTATGAGCACATATTCTCCAGCCAGAATGCCTGAGGTACTACTGCTTAGCTGTGCAACCTTGGGCAAGTTACTTAAACTCTGTGCCTTAGTTTCCTAATCAGTAAAAGAGGGATGGTAATAGGTCATAGGTAATAGGGTTGTAAGTAGATTAATATCTGTGAGGAGTCTAGAAACGTGCCTGCACATAGTGAGAGCTAAGTATGTGTTATAACTGTTACCACACAGTCTGCCCAGATATTCAGACCCAAATGTGCGAGATTTCTTAGAGAGGTACTCACGAATTTGTCAGTGAATGATGGGAATGGGATCAATCACTTTGTCCTTTCTGAGCCCTGATTCTCAGGATGTGTGCCATGTGCTATACTAGACTCAAATTGTAATTTGTTAGAAAGATGGTTTCATCTTCCCTCAGGAAGATCATTATTTTAAAACAGTTTGGGTCCTAACTCCCCAAAGAAAAATGTAATTCCTTTAGCAGCAGGGATTTTCAAACTAAGGATTTCTGTGGAGCCACAGAGTTCATTAGGGACCTTTCAGAGGCCTGATGGGAGGGGGACTCCAGGCCAGTCCCCCATTTATGTGTTCTACATATTCGGCTTCTGAGGAAAGTTCTGGTTCATAAGAAGGCTCTGCACCTTAGACGTTGAAAGCCTCCCTCTTACAGGCTGACCTGCTTCTGCCCTGTGTGTGTGTGCTTGCCTGTTCTCACATGCCATGCCGATGGCTGTGCGTGTACCAGCCCACACAGCTACCTGAGATTTGACCCCAGGCCTCTCCCACTCTCTTCCCTGTGCCCCCTCTTGTCCTTTCCTCTCCAGCTGCCTCACCATCTGCAGGATTCTGGAAAGTGCTAACGTGTCTGAGTCAAAGCAACACTGAGGAAATATTTTGAAAACAAACTGGGCCAGCCCCCTAGCTGAGACTGCACTGATTTTCAGCAAGGAATTTCACAACTCTGATCTTCCAGGCAGTGTGGCAGTGCGTGGACAGGGCTGTGAGCGCCTGGCCCTCCTGTCACTGCAGGGCTAAGGACAGACATGCTTGAAGAGGCCCAAGATCAGAAACCTAGAACACGTGAGTCAGGAAGGGGATGTTACCCCCATAGGGGAGGAAGAACCGAAACACCCATGACTGTGAAGGTCAGGCACCCTGTTACGTTTTTCTGAGAGATGGGCGATTTTTCTTTCACTTCCCTCCTTGCATCTGACACAGGTGCCTGGGGGTGAGTATGCAGGAAACACTGTAATGACAGTCAGCGTGTGCACCACTGTACACCGCACTTGGGGGCCTGCACTCACTGAGTCCGCACAGGAAGTTCCCAAGGTCAGTACATTTGGTAGCACCATTTTATAGATGGGCAAACAGAACCAGACAGGCAGACGAAGTTGCCGGCATCTCCAGCTAGTTGTGCAAAGCTGGGTGTCTGAGCTCTGCAGCCTGGCTGGAGTCAGTGCTCTTAAATTAATCCTGCCAAGATACCACCTGCATGGTGTCCTGCTGCTGCTGCAGCCTGAGAGACGAATGGCACACAGGAACAGTCATTTCATAACTGTGGCCGGGGCATGCCGCTGGCTTCTGGCTGGGAAGCTCTGGGAAGACTGGCTTCAGGGACAGACCCTGTGAGCACTACAAGTGGAGTCAGAGCCACGGCTCTCCCCAAGGCTGAGCCTGGGCAGGGCATTTCTGATGGTACAACAGCCTCTTTTGCAAGGCTGGCCATCTGCAGATTGATGCGCCCTTTGGCAATGACCCCAGCTCAGGAAGTGGCAATAGAGGGCAGCAGGAGGGATGTAAAATAGTAAGGAGGAACTGGCAGAGCCGGGTCCTCTCTGTCTCCCCTGGCTGTTCCAGCAAGACAAGAGCCCCACCCTGCAGCGAGCACCAAGCCGTGCAGGATGCTGCATAGCTTCCATGATCTTCCAGAGAATATCGTACTCCAGCCTCATCTTTGGCCAGTCCTCGCCTTGTACTCAGTGTTCCAAGTTTCAAACTCCTCGTTTCCCAGACACACACGTCTGCTCTCTCCTTCCTTTTCTTCTGGCTATCTCCCGGTCACTCTTAGGCCTCAGCTTGGATGTCCCTTTCTGGAAGCCTTGGTCAGCAGCCCTCCCAAGGGCTGCCCGCACGGCCCCTCACCACACTCTCCCCTGCTGCTGCCATTGCTGGATCTGTGGTCTGTGGTCTGCACGGGACAGCGAGCTCTCTGAGGCAGTACAGGGTCTGCCTTGTTTACCTCTGTGTCCCCACTGCTTAGCACAGCGCACTCCATGCAGTGAGGGCCCATACCTGACTGAGGAGCCGCCAGTGATGCAAGTGAATGAGGTGGACGTGACTTGGGTGGATCTGCTCCTCCCAGGATAGGATGCTCCTCTTACGGACGAATCTGTCTGGGCAGAGGTGGTGGGAGTCCCGGTGACTTGGAGAGAGTGGCTGACATGGACCAGAGCCCCCGTGTGGGACAGGGAGGGAATGGGAGAGTGGGACCCTGGGCAGATGGCCTCTTGCAGCTGTTACCCTGATGACGCTGGGCAGGGATCCTGAAGATGAGCCTGAAACCCTAGAAGAGGCCCCACTGAATTAGGCAGGCTGATGGATGGTTGCACTACAGACCCACTACTCAACCCCGTCAGCAAGGGTTCTGGTCCTATTCCCTTTGTAGATGGACATCCATTCAGCCTCTCCAGGGTTCAGCCACAACCCTCAGGCAATCGAGGCGTCCCATGGCTGAGTCCTTTCCCCTGAGCAGAGAGAAGGAAACCCAGCTAGAAGGCCGCTTCCCTGGGAGTGATTCCAGATACAGCCCTTGAGCTGTCCTTGCAGAAGTGGCAGGGTGCCAAGCACTGGATTCTCCTCGACACCACCTGGAGAGCATATATTAGGGTGCTCTAGCCAAGGCCCATCCTGTCCTGGGGGTGTATGCCTGACACTGTACAAGGTGGGCTGGGGATAGCAGAAGGCCCCTCCAGGCTAGAAGAGGAGAAGAGACTTGGGCACAAATACCCACTTTCAAGCCCAACTGTGATGCACCCACAAAGGTGGACATAAGGACCTGGGGAAGGCTTATTGGAGGAGGTGGGCATTCCAGTGCAAGAAGGGAACCTGAGCAGAAGCAGAGGGATGGGGAAATTTAGACTGAATGAGGGGATGGTGAGGCATCCAGTGGACTTGACTGTAATATGTATGATGCACAAAGAAGAGAGAAAGAGATGAGGCAGGATGGGGTGGTGGTTATGTATGCAGGCTCTCGGGCCAGGCTGCCTGCATGGGAAACCCAACTCCCCACTTACTGGTTGTGTGATTATGGTCAAGTGGCTTAACCTCCCTGTGCCTTAGTTTTCTTATCTGTAAAATGGAGATACTAATAGTACCCACTACATGGTGGTGATAAGAGAATAAAATGTATTTCTATACAAGTGTTTATAACAACACCTGGCACACAGTGAACATCAAGAAAAGTGATCTATTTCTTTTTTTTTTTTAAGTAGCTACAAAAGTGAATTGAGGTCAGACCATAGAGGCCCTTGAATGTCATACTTTCCATTTGCTAAGCACCTGCTGAATGCCAGGTACTTTACAGACATTCTCACCCCACACAACCCACCAAGGTTGTTAGCAGCGTCTCCATTTTACAGATGGGGAGACTGAGGCTCAGAGAGGCAGAGTCACCCACCCGAGGTCCCTGGAAGAGCCAGAGGCAGTAATGAGACCCAGATCTGTCTGGTACTTAGGTCTTCCCTCAATGTAGAGATTGGACAGACATGACAGAGGCAGCATGGGGACATGCCCTGGACTGGGGTTGCAGCCAGGAGCAGAACATAGATGTTGTAGCCACGGGTCCCTGGGGCACGGAGAGCAGATGACAGGGGAAGAAGAGATGCCGGAGAAGCCTAGGGATGGGGAGGCCCCGAGGCCACAGCACAGAGCTCACCATCCACAGCCCGGGGCAAGCCACTGAATTATTTTGAGAAAACACGACATCACTGAGTCTCACTGTCTGCTGCCCATCTGCCAGTCTGCTCTGTGGTTCTTCTGGGGACCTCACAGCCAATGTCCTGCAAGGAGACCCTCACTCCCCTGGTAGCAGGGCCAAGTCAGCTCTCCAGCTTCCTTTCCTGGGTTCCCCACCCCAACTGCTGTCTCCCATCTTCCCGCCACTTTGCTCCTTGCCTGGGGTCCCCACCTCACCCCGGCTCATAAATCTGGCTGAGGCTCCTGCTTCTGGAAGTGGTGATGGGCATGAAGAGCTTCCAAAAGGGTGTCCATTCCAGGGCTCTGATGGAATTCTGGGTGGGGAGGGGACAGCTCAGGAGCCTGTGTTGAGTTTTTTGATCTGCTTTTCCTTTGAGAATGGTACCTGCTGTGCTGTTGGAATCACTTTTTAAAGTAAAGCCAGGTTGAGCTGTGTGCCCTGCACCATGCCAGATCCCAGAGACTTCTGCCTTCCCGGCACAGTTGAAAATCTGAGAGCTCTTTATGTACTAATCCTCAGGCTGAGTGAGTTATTTGCATCAGTCTATTTTCATGAGGTAGCCCCATTTCACGGGTGCCAACACTGAGGCCCAGAGAGGTTAGGTGACTTGTCCAAGGTCACACAGCCAGAATTAAAACCCTCAGCTATTCAACTTAAGACGTGCCAGTGCTCTTAGCCACTCCACCATCCAGCCACAAGTGAAGCCACCAGGAATCATGGAGGGTGGAGTATACCAAAACTTTGCCTGCCAAATGGTGTGGTGCAGATAGGAAGTGCCAGGAGAGTTTTCATCTCAGAGTGTGGGTCACTCCCTAGAGCTTTTTGGAGCTTGTGGATCCGTTTAAGTAGCAGAGAGCACCCAAATTCCTTGGCTGTACAAACCCTGCTGACATGGCCATTTGAGGTGAGACACTCCCCTCTGGAAGGAGCATGGGGGAATCAGGGGCGCCTGTCCTGTTCTTGGTGGGCCAGGCCTGTGAAAGGAGTCTGAGTCAAGTGAGGGGCCGAGTGCCAGCCTCCTCAGCCCAGTCTGTGGACAGTGCCAGGCTGCTGCCACTGCTCCACAACTCCCAGCCCCGCCTGTGCCGCCCGCAGCAGCGGGGAGGAGGGACAGTGGCTGACCCTGTGCTAAATGGCGCCCTCACCACAGCCTCGTAAAGGAGGCATGATTATCCCCATTTTCCAGGACACTGAGGCTCAGAGGGGTTTCCTGGCCAGCCTGAACTCCCTCAGTGAGAAAGGGAAGGAACCAAGACTCTTAAGGCTTCTTTCTGCAGAGAGATGGGAGGGAGGATTTGGCCTGCCCTCTGACCCTGTGTTCTCAGCCCTGCATGTCTGATTCATTCTGTAGTTACTGTGTCCCTGTGTTGCAGGGCAAATGACCCTCTGGAAAGCTCAGGTTTCCCTTAGGCCATGAGTCACTATTTTCCAGGAGTACTTTTGAAGCCATAAGGGCCCTCCCCAGGCTTTGGGGGACACCCAGATGGCAGCCCCACCCGGTCCTGGCAATGCTTGCCTGTAGACAGGTGGCATGGAAACAAAGGGCCTCCCCGAGAGACCTGGTCTGCATGTGACCCAGCAGGTGACACCTCGCCTTGCTCTCCACAGACAGGCACCAGACTCCCAGAGGTCATTCTGCAAGAGCTGCAGCCTCAGGGGTCCCTCATCGCCTTTAACACCCAGGACCCGTGTGCCTAGCACAATTCCAGTTGCTCTCTACAGGGATACCTGGGAAACCCCCAGGTTCCACAATCTGTAGGGCACTTCCTCCTGACACTTCCTCCCTTAGCCCTCAGCAGCCCAACACGTGGGAGGGGACCCAAACCATTTACTCCCCTCATCATTCTCAGGCCTGGTCACTACAGTAATAATATCTGGAGAGTTGTCACTTTTCTCGTGGAGAGAGGAGCCTGTTAAGTTCAACTGTAGAGGCAGTTCTCGCACTGGTCCCAAATATTCCTTTCGGGCTTTGTCTCTGCTTAATTCAAAGGCCTGTTAAAATGATTTTCCAAAATGAGAGTCTTACCTCAAAAGGACTTTACCTCTATAGGTAGAAAACTGGTACCTTTTATTTTTATTTTTTTAGTTTGATTAAATCTCATAAAGTAATATACACCTATGATATGGAACTGGGAAAGTACAAAGGATATATGGTGAGATTGCCTTCCCATGCTTGCCCCAGGCCCCCAGGTCTCTCCACAAAGGCAGCCAGTGTTATCAGTTCATTGGTGTCTATGCTGCTTTTAAATTGTCCAGTTTTAATACAATTAAAGTCATACTTTATTGGGCTTCCTGTTCCACCACTAGTCAAACTGAGGCATAACCTGGAGATGGCATGAGGCCTCAAGTCCAGCTCTTCCGGTTAACCCATACAGGCAGGTCCACCCTTCCGTGCCCCCATCCTGTGTGTGGCCATAGGTCCTCCCCTGCTCCCTTCCTCTCCCTTCTTTCCTATTTATTTGGAACTACAGCAAATGTTAACCCTAATACAAAGTGGAAACTGGTAAGAATGGTATGAGGTAGAGAAATAAATAATGCCTGGAGAGCAATGTGCTTGACATTTGACATCAGCCATCCCTGCGCTCCTTAGGTCTTGCACCTCCACCTGGGTGACCTTGGGCAGGTTGCTTATCTGGATAATGAAGGAGAGGACAGTGGTGAGGATCCAGGCTGTGCACGGGGCTGGGGTGAGAACTAGGAGGTGCAAAAGGTCTTTCTAAGGAGGAGAGGGTGACAGATGTGTGGGAAGGGGAAGGGGGTGGTGCTGTTCCTCTGGGGGGCTGCATCAAGGAGGGCTCTGGGAACATGTAGGGTTTGGGCTCACCCTTAGGGGATGGGTAGAATTTAGCCAGGCATGGATGGAGTAAAGTGTGGCCCTTTAGGAAGCACATGCCCTGGGCTATTGGCTGCCTGCTCTCCCTTGAAAATACCTTCCCTTTTCTGTATTTCCACCCAGAGGTGAGGACCCTCAGCTTTCTTTTTTTTTTAAGTAGTGACTTTGTTGTTCTTACAGTAATGATAGATGCTTAGTATGTAAAACAGATAGATAGAGAGAAGAAAGCAACAAATCATCCCTCAATTCCACCACCCAGAAGTAACTGATTAGTTATTTGGTCCATGTGTATCTTGAGGCATATATATACAGGGCAGTAGAGGGACAGCAGGTTTTAAAAACATGGGAAAATGCACAATTGAGTTTAACTTTAGGCCAGCATCATACGGAGGCTGTGGGCCCCAAGGCAGCCCCTCATCTGCTCACAGCCTCTGAGTGCATCAGGGGCGCGTCACATGGGGCCAGCGGACTCTCAGGGCGTGATCTCTAAAACCTCCCATTCAAACAAATTACAAAAGGGGAGCCAGTTGAAATTAGTACATTCCTGCTCTAGAACAGTGGCTTTCAATCTTTTTGGACCAAAACCTCCGGCAGACACACAACACACATATAATGAAACAAAAGTCTTATAAAACCCGTATGTATCTTTATTACACATGAGGCACTCTGATTTTTTCTGTTCTATACAATTCTGTTCTATTCTGTTAACAAAAACAAAGCTTGGCCTCCTTACCTAATGAATCACACAACCTGAAGTTTGAAGAATATCACTCTAGACAGTGACTCAAACTTCATCGTGTGCCAGACTCACCTGCAGCCCTTGCTGAAACAGCTCGCTGTGCCCACCCCAGAGATTCCGACTGAGGAGGTCTGGGGAGGGGCCCGAGGATATGCGTTCCTACTAAGTTCCCAGGTGCTGCTGGCCCTGGACCCACTTTGCTATCCCACCCTCCTAGGATACTTTTAAGGCAGTGTACTCCCTTGGCAGAGACTACCAGAACATCTGCGTTATTCAGCAGGTGAGGATTGCTGATTGCTGACACAAGAATTTTGAGTTCATGACATTTTCGAGGAATCTGGTCAGGCACCGTCTTTGGAATCTTAAACACCACCCTGCTGAAATCCAGCTCACACTATTAATATCAAGTGCTGAATGTAGAAAAGGTCCATTAAGCAGAGAGACATTTATGCCCAGCCCTGGTTGAATTACCTCTGAAATCCCAAGCCAACGGAACATAAAACCCTCTGAGCCCTTTTGAAAACACTGTTCTTCTATAGGCAATGAAAGGCGCCATTTAACATGTGGATTTCGCCTTTCTGTTTTTCTAAAGGGAAGAAGCTAGGTCAAGCATGACCGCCCTATGGGGAATGCTGTCCTCCTGGCTTGTTGGGGTCCAGTGGGTATCACTGGCTGTCTGGGATCCCCAGCTCTACCTGAAACCTCTTCCTGGCCTTGCAGCTAGCTAGGTACCTGCATGAGTACCCTGCTTTCCAGCCTGCTGACTTCTGAGCCTGGCCTATGTTCCAAGCTGCCTCTGCTTTTCCAGCCAGGGAACTCTTAGCCCCCATCCCTACTGCCCCCACTCCGTAGCCCTGGGGCCTCCTCCCCAGCCTTGCAGTTCTCTAGAAGCCAGCCCTCAGCTGGGAACAGCCTCATAAGGGAGCAAAGTGTTACATGGGCACAGAGCCCTTCTGTTCCATTAACAATGGCCTGTTGATGGCTGGATCCTGCCCACGGCAGCCCCCTTACTGGACTCTGGGGAGGAGGAAAGACTGCAGTCCCCCAGGCAGCAATTTCTGGGTGTGAGGTTGATTGGAGGAGGCCTGCCTGCCCACAGAAACTCATTTTTCAAGCCCTGATCCTGGGGGCAGTTTGGGGTCCCAGGAGTGATGCAGTTCTGTCTAATCCAACAAACATCTATCGCACAGCTCCTGGGCACTGACATTCAGTGCTAAGTAGCTGTGGGGAACAGACTAACTGCTAACATGAATTCAGCGCTTATTACAGTCAGCCCATCCCTGGCTACCTCTACAGAGCCACTAGGGGGGGAGCGTATAAAAATTCCAGTGCACAGACATTCCCGCCCCCAAATCTTCAGGAGTGATCCAGGCACTGATATTCTATGAAAGCTCTCAAAGTGATTCTCATGCCCAGCTGCGGTTAACTGTCATGGACTTCTTATTGGTTAGATACTGTGCTAAGCATTTAACTCATAGTATCCCATTTCATAAGGTAGATGCTTGTGCAAGACTGAAAGATGTCCACACATGACTCCTCTGCACCTTTGGATCTCAGGATGTTACCTCCCAAGGTAAATGGGGCTTTGCAGTGTGATTAAGTTGTGGATTGAGATAAGGAGATTACCCTGTGGGCCCAAAGTAATAAGGATCCTTACGTGAGGGAGATTTGACTACAGAAGAAGAGGTCCGAGTAATACATGAAGAAAGGCTCAACCTGCCATTGTGGACTTTGAAAATCGAGGAAGGGGCCCTGAGCCAGGGAAAACAGGCAGCCCACAGCAGCTGGAAAAGGCAAAGAAGCACATTTTACCCTAGGGCCTCTGGAAGAAAGGCAGGCCTACTGATACCTTGATTTTAGGCCAGTGCAACTGATCTTGGACTCTGGAACTTGGATTTAGAACTATAAAATAATAAATGTGTTGTTTTAAGCCACTGATTTATGGTAAGGTATTACAATAGCCACAGGAAACTGACACAGGGCCATTACTAACGGTGTTTCACAGATGAGGCACAGAGAAGTGAGGTAGTGAGCGGCAGAGCTGGAACAGGAAGAACTCAGGCATATCTCATCCCTTAATCAGTGCTCTCTGCACTTAACCGCACGGCCCTCCTCGTAGCGAGACATGGGCTCAGATCCCAACCCTGCCACAGTCTGTGCTTTGCTAATGGTGGGCCCTATTTGGCAGGGAGAGGTTGGGCAGAGGGGGAGCTAGAGACCAATCAGAAGAGCTAGGCTGGGCCAAGTTATCCCTAGATGGAATGCCACATGGAAGACTTTAAACTTGATTCTGGAAGAATGGAACCCACAGGGCACCACCCCTGGTCTCCTGTGCTGCATTTCATGTTGCTGTCTTTCAGGACCACTGAGGCTCTGGGACCCGGCCTGCCGTAGCAACCCACCTCCCATTCAGGACCATAGGGCGGGGCCAGGGGCAGCACTGTACTCACTGTCACCAGCCGCGGCTACTTACATGGGACAGCCCGTGGGCTCCCATTTCCTGGGAGACTAGTTGCAACCACCTTGTGCCTCCAAGGCACTCGTCTGCCGAGACTCTCAAGGACCTTGTGTCCGGGGCCCTGCATGTCTCTTAGAGAAGCAGTATGAGACAGGAAGAGGTCCAGAGCGGCACAGCAAGTTGGTGACAGGTCCTAGCTGACCACCTTCTGGCTAGGATGCTTGAGATGCCCACTGTAGTACAGCTCTTGCCTTTTGGGTAAGCCTGCTCGTTTGGCAGTATAGCCTAGCAGCTGAATTCTTGGACTAGAAAGCCAAACTGCCTGGGTTCAAGTCCCAGCTCCACCTTATAACTGAGGGCAGGTTGTTTGGCTTTTCCTTAACTCAGATGAGGATGGTGATTATTGTCTATTACTATATAGGAAGATATTGTACCCTCTCAGCTGTTCTGGGGACTACATACATTTATGTGTGTGAATTGCTTGGAACAGTACCTGGTTTATTAAAAGCATTAACTTCAGTTATTATTCAGTCCCCCAGAGCAGAGACTGTGTCTTGCCCTCCCTCTATTCCCAGTGCCTCCTCCCATGCTTGGCAAATGAATTTACTTATTGAATGTGAGCTTCTATTATCCAGAGCTTCACTAGGTACGTTCCCAAATATTTTTACTTTTTAAGAGCTCCATCTTCATTCTTTAAACCCTTCTCCTCCTTCTTGCCTGGGAGCTGCAGAGTTGCCATAAGGCAGCCTGAAGCTGGCTTTGCCCTGGGGAAGTCCCAGGAGCACCTCAAAGATAACGCAGATTCCCTCGATCTCCCCAGCCCGGGAGTGCTGGCGGTCTGCGGCTAGCAGGGCTGCCTGGGCGCCCCTTCACTCCCAGGCCACGCCTGACTCTCCTGCTCAGGCTCCCAGGGGTCTCTGGGCCCTGTGGCAGTACTGCTTGGCACCCCATGGCCTCAGACGGACTCTGTGCCTGCTCCCAGCTCCTCTCCTAACTGGAGCTTATGCAGGTCTTCCAGCTGATGGGGCATCAGATATCATGTGTTCCCTCTGGAGTCCTGTCCCCTCTTTCTCTTTTCCCCTACTTTGAGGATGGGGCTTCCTCATCAAATTCTACTTTCTCATTCTGCCTCCTCCACAGAAAGCTCCCTTGCATGTGAATAGACCCCAGGAAGTTCGCCAGTCCCTGGTTCTATAAAAAAAACTCAAGAGTTACAGTTTGGAGTCACCTAGCTCACTCTTCTGCCCAGTCTTGTTACTACCTGCAGCTCCATTTTCCAGAGATCTCTTTCAACCCTTCTACTGTTGAGGGAGCTGGTTTTCTTTTTTAATTAAACTTTCTGTGTTCTGATTGCAGATACACATGCAGTTTTAAGAAATAACACAGAGATCCCATGAACCCATTACCCAGCTTCCCCTGGTGGTAACGTCTTACAGAACTCTAGCACACTGTCACCATCAGGGTATTGACACTGACACAGTCAAGACACAGAACATCCCCATCACCACAAGGATGAGTCCCTCATGTTGCCCTGTAACAGCTACACTCATTCCCTCCTGCCCCACCCCTTCCTTAAAACCAGGGGAGCTAGCTTGAAATAGACCACTCAACACAGGCCTAGATGCCCCCCAAGCACTTGTGTCTCAAATAAAATAAGGAACACAGACCTGTTCAGCCAGCGTCATCCCTGGTCAGCAGACCCCTGCCAGCCTGGCCTTGCTGCTGAGCCCACACACACAGGCAGCTGCTCCTGCTGAGACACCTAGTACTCTTTAAGGAAGCTGGGTCTCTAAGGCACAGCTCTCAATCTTTGTCAATTCTAGATTAGAATCACCTGGGGAGCTTTACACACCCATGCCCACACCATACCCAGACCAATTCAGCCATAATCTCTGAAGATGAGACTCAGGTTTCAGTAATTTCTGAACCTCCCCAGGTAACTCTCACTTACTATCAGGGTTGAAAAACAGTGCTCAGGGAGAATCATGAATAAACAACAGCCATGCTTCTCTAGCCGTGGCAGACATCACCAAGCAATCACAGCACTCCTTTCCTGTGAAGATCCCACCTTTTCAAACACAGCATTCCAGGCAGCCACTTCCAGTTGATTAGCCTTGGCCCAGGAGTTGACACTGACTTGTCTTCCCAGCTGGAAAGCCTAAAACTATTTGGGGATGGCCATGTCCAGGTGTGTCCAGGCCTGAGGTCCGGGGTATTAGGTGAGCATCCCTCCAAATAATGCTAGAAAGGTGCGTCCTTGACTCATAGTAACAGCGGCAGCAAAGGCACAGCAAGCAAGGGTTGTCTGGCTGGTTCCATAGGAAAAGATGGAGTGAATCAGCCAGTATCCTTTGCCGGCAGCAGCCCGCAGTTCAGCGGGGAGAGATGTGTGCACGAGGAGTGCGGTCCAGCAGTGTCACCAGCACAGACAGGTTCTGGCTCACATCCGTCCAGGCCTGTGGTAATAACCAGCCTGTGTGCAGTCTTACTAGGTTCAGAGCCTCACACAAGCTTATCTGATGCTCACAGCAGCCCTGTGGGGCTGACCTAGGCTCAGAGCAGTTAACACCTTGCTCAAAGTCACCAGAGAATAAGTGGGAGAGCCAATTCAAGTCTGATTCCCTCTGTCCAGTGCTCAGAGCAGTTAGAAACTGCCTGGACCAGACTCTGCCTCTGCTCTCCCTGAGCTGGGTAGAAATGGGCTCCTTTGTGGCCACAGATCAGCCCAGGCAATAGCAGTGGTCAATACAGGCTAAGACCCCTGCTGCTTTTTCTCCTTCGCCTTGCATCCACCACAACAATGGCACCGTGATGGGGGACAGAACTCCCTGGTGAAAAAGAGAAGGGGCTTCTTTGTCACAAGGAATAAAGCCCTTTCCTGATGTTAACAGGACCACTAAATGGGGAACTCAGGAAGCTATGGGACTGCTGATTACCTCAGAGGATCGTAATTCTGTTTCTCTGCTTCCAAGCCAGTACAGTTGGAAAAGAACTGAGAGCATGAGAAATATTCCTCTCCATTCTCTTACTTGGACATTCTCCAGGGACAGGAAGATTTGAAGATTCTTGGAGGATCAATAAGTAGGATAGAGCAGGAAGGGGGTCCTGGGCTCCTGCACTGAGAGTTTTCCTACCCAGTTATCTCAGTAATCCTATAGTGGAATTATCTTCACAGAGGTGCAGAGCAAGATAGGAAAGCTGTGTGACCATACTGAAGGGCAACCATGGTCCCACCGCAGCTTCCATGGGCTTCTCCTGAGCCTGTTCACATATGATGCACCCATATGCATGTATACATATGTCTTGTTGAATGGGTTTCAGCCCTGGGCAAGTTGACTATGTATTCAGTGAGACTGAGGAATGACAATGGAATGCTCTTGGGGTAAAAGGATTTATTACCCAGCTTGTTCTCCCTGCAATAGGTTGAGCACTAGAATCACATCTGCATCCAACAGTCTGCGTGTCTGTCATCCTCCTTCATCTCTGCCTCTGCCCACAGTGGTGGGCAGAGCTCTTTATGAAGTGACTCAGTCAATAATAGCTTATTGCCTATGGGTGTGGAAGTAGTAGCCTAGCAGTAGGCCAGTTATATCATCAAGTAGTTTAGGTTCAGGTGAGGATCCTGGCCACAGGTACTTCAATTTTCCCCACAACATACTTGCACATATTTCTGTTTGAAAGGTTGCTCAGATCAATAAAAAGCTCCCAAACCCATAAGTGAGCACAGAACTCTGTAATAATAAGCTAACCAAAATGGAAATAATAAGGTACATAAGGAATAAAGGAAGGAAAAGAACTCAAGGGCCCAGAAGATTCCTAGCTTTCCTTTACCTGCTCCTTCTAAAGTAAGAGTAGCAAATGTGTGACATGTACCAGTCCTTCCCAATCCTGCATACATGGCAGGCATCACTAATCAACCACAACATTGTTTCCCACAGAAAACAAGCTTGACATCAGAATTCTCATAACAGTGCTCCAGGCAGCCAATACCAATAAACTGGCTTTGGCTCATGAGATGAATATTATTTGTTATCCTCAGCTTTAACAGCATTATTTGGTTCAAGATGCAGTCACGTCTTTGTCAAGCTCTCCTTGTGTGTGCTGGGGTAAGTTCATCATGAAGCTTACTAGACAGACTTGGTCATTCAACTAAATATAGGGCAATGTATTAGAATACAACTCCATACACTCTCTGTAACCCAGTTTACTTTATAACCACTTCCTTTTATTTGGAAAAAGTAATAAATAAACATAGTGACAAATTCAAACAATATGAGAAGGCGTAAGTGGAGAGTGGGCCCCATTCCCACCCCGTTTCCCAGTTCCCCTCTATCACTCTTGCCAGTTTATTTCTCTCTAGAGCTATTCTAACGATGTACCAGTATTTGTGTGTATCCATCCCTGATTTTTACACATTTATACTACATTTTTATGGTAGTATACCACAGGCACTCTTGCCCCTAGCTTGTATCACTCATATCTTGAACAGCATTTCATATCAGCCCATACAGAACTGCCTCTTTCTTTTTAATCATTACAGAGCACTGCACTGATAAATGCACTGCCATTTATCTAACTAGTATTTTATTTTATTTTTTTGCCTACTAGCAGACACTAAAGTCATTTTCAGCCTTTTGCAATTATAAACAGTTTACATGTAATGTGTCTTTGTAACCCTATAGGCGTATCTGCAAGATTAATTCCTAGAAGTGGAATTGCTATGTCAGACTGTCATATTTAAAATTGTGATGGTTTGCCAAATAGTCCCTCCAAAAGGACACCCCATCGGCATTATGAGAGAGCACTATGTATTTGGACAGAACAAGCTATGCTGCAATAACAGCCCCCCAGATTTCAGTGGCTCCATACAACAAAGGCTTACTTTTCATTCGCTCCACATCTAATGCAGGTCGGGCGGCTGTCCAAGCAGCAGCGCAGTGTCTGGGCTGCCTCCATCTTGTCCTAAGCTAGCTGGAACACAGGGCCTCCGGTGCTGCCACAGCAAGAGAAGAGAGGGCCCAAGGAACATGTGGGATCATTTTAAGGACCAGGCTTTGAAGTGGCTTACGTCACTTCAGCCTCCACGCCAGTGATCAGGACCTGATCATGTGGCCTCAACCAGCTGCAAGAGAGGCTGGGGAAGGTGGAGGGCATATGGCCACAGGGTGAGCACCAAGTCTCTGCTACGTGTTTCTCCAGAACTGCACCTACACAGTATATTATAGAACATTTGTTCTTCAGTCTAGAATGTGAAAAAAAGTGGCAGGTATGTCATTTCAATTTGCCCTTATATGCTTTCTTTAGGCAACTTTAGGCCTCAACCTTTTTCTGCTGTAATACCCATAGCAGATTATGTTCACACTCAAGACACACTCCAGTGGACTTGCCCAAATTTTCCCAAAACCCAAAAATGTTTTGTGTGGAAACCCTAAGACTTCTTAAAATTTTTTGGCTCTTACTCATAAAAACATATAAAGGCATGTGAGTAATAATAAAAAGTTAGCTGTGTAAAGATCTTTGCCAGCTGTGGTGTGGAATGGATTGGCAGTAGTTCTGTGCAATTTCCTAGGCTCATGGTAACTCCATCTCCAATCTCGTTCATGAAAGTGGAAGTCAAGAGAGGGAGAAAGGTGCAACTATAAGATCCTTGCATCCATTCCAGATCACTTCTAAAAGCATTTTTTTTTTAATTTTGATGTTTTAACTATCACTTCACCTAGTAACTTTACCATTAATTGTAATCTGTGGTGTTTTGTTCAGTGAAGTGCTTCTTAGACTAAGTTAAAGGCTTGGAGGATGGGTGTACAGGGTATGTGTGTTTGAATGGAGGGTTTATGTAAGAGGAGACTTGGGATTTGGGCTAGCGTTGTGCAGTGATGTCAGAGAGCAGGATGCCAAACTAAGGGGTGGTGAGGAATTTTGTTTGGTAGTCAATAAGGATTCTGTAAGACTGGGAGGGCAAATCAGTTTTCTCTCACTCCCAACTCTAATGGATTGGCACTGCTTTGAGACGGTTTATGAAGCTACATCTAGTCTCAGCTGAAAGAGGATGATGATTTATTAGTGATGTCTGCCCCAGGCATGGGACTGCTGAGTGGTAGTGTGTGTGCCATGAATTTGCCATCCCTGTCCTGAAAGTTCTTGAGTGGGCAAAGCTATGAGAGTCAGGGTGACAAAGTTGAGCAGGGCCATCCTACCCTGAGAGCTACAAGACCTACAGAGGAGTTCGAGTTCTGTCACCATCCAGTTGTATGCCTTGGGTAAGAAATTCCCTTCTCTGAGCCTGAATTCCCATAGATGAAAAATGAGAAGGGGTGGATAAGAAATTTTCCAAGCCCCTTCCAGTCCTGACGTTCTGCAGTTTTAGAGCATGAGCCATGTTTTTTTCCATGATTGGTGGGGTGGAATACAGGACAGATTTGTCTTAGACTTTCAGAAAGAAATGCCCCCTCAGACTTGCAGTTGAAGGCAAGTACAACTGAAGCTGGAAAGCCAAGCTGCTTTGCGTAAGGCTGCTGACCTGAGCTGCTGCTGATTTTGTCCTTGGGGCAAAATCCACTGGCACACAACTTATCCTCAGCCGGGCAGCTCTGAGGCCTGAAGCCCTTCACAAGGCTGCTCTGCAAGGGCCCCTTGCCCCACCCCTACCCCGTGGCTCCTGGCATTCCTGTAGCCACACTCATGTCAGTGCACTCAGCCCTTCCTGGCCAGGCAAGGCCATGTGGGATTTGTGTGCGGCTCTGGCCTGCAGGGAAGCTGGGGAGAGAGCATCCTGCAGGGTTCTCCCTACAGGATTTCTGGATCTCTCTCTGGCTGCCTGCTGCCTCAGGACTACAGGTGGCTGCAGTGCCTGGGATGGGGAAAGTCAGCCAAGTTTATCCCCAGATGAGGCAAGAGTCAGGGTGAGATGTCCAGGGCCAAATGCCTTCCACTGGCATTTGGAGTGGTGATGGCTCTGTCCAAGGAACATTTCCAGCTGGTGATCAGGTCATGTTATCACTGTTTCCTTCATCTTGGTATTTTTAAGGGACTGAGACTCCCCATTCTAACACTTGGCACCAGTGAGCAAGCCATAGAATCCACTGCACCTGTAAAGACAGGGCAAGCAGTTCCCTATTTTAAGCTTGGGGTATTTCACTGACATTGCCAACGCTGGCTCACTGAATTCCCTGTGACCACTCATCACCAATAGATGAGGCCCCATTTGCAGATGAGGAAGCCACTCAGGTTTAAGTTCCTTTCCCAAGATCACAGGGCTTCAAAGACAGTTAAGTAAAAGCAAGTAAGTCAAGAGCACCCACAACTGCAGAATCACTGTTAACTTGTTCAGACTTTTCCAGAGAGAGAGAGAGAGAGTGTGTGTGTGTCTGTGTGTCTGTATATATAGACATACATATATGTACACATGCATATACATTTATATACATGTCTGTGTATATAAACATACATAGATACACACCCATACATTAAAAAAAATTTTTAAGGTATTATTGATATACACTCTTATGAAGGTTTCACATGAAAAAACAATGTGGTTAACTACATTTACCCATATTATCAAGTCCCACCCATACCCCAGTGCAGTCACTGTCCAACAGTGTAGTAAGATGCCACAGATTCACTGTTTGCCTTCTCTGTGCTACACTGTTTTCCCCGTGACCCCCCACACCATGTGTACTAAACATAATACCCCTCAATCCCCATCTCCCTCCCTCCCGACCCACCCTCCCACAACCCTCCCCTTTGGTAACCACTAGTCCCTTGGAGTCTGTGAGTCTGCTGCTATTTTGTTCCTTCAGTTTTGCTTCGTTGTTATACTCCACAAATGAGGGGAATCATTTGGCACTTGTCTTTCTTCACCTGGCTTATTTCACTGAGCATAATATTCTCCAGCTCCATCCATGTTGTTGTAAATGGTAGGATTTGTTTCTTTCTTATGGCTGAATAGTATTCCATTGTATGTATGTACCACATCTTCTTTATCCATTCATCTACTGAGGGACACTTAGGTTGCTTCCATATCTTGGCTATTGTAAATAGTGCTGCAATAAACATAGGGGTGCATATGTCTTTTTGACTCTGAGAAGTTGAATTCTTTGGGTAAATTCCAAGGAGTGGGATATCTGGGTCAAATGGTATTTCTATTTTCAGTTTTTTGAGGAACCTCCATATTGCTTTCCACAATGGTTGAACTAGCTTACATTCCCACCAGCAGTGTAGGAGGGTTCCCCTTTCTCTGCATCCATGCCAGCATTTGTTGTTCTTAGTCTTTTCGATGCTGGCCATCCTTACTGGACACACCCATACATTTTTGACAAAATAAGATTCCTACTTGAAATACTACTGTGTCCTTGTTTGGTGCAGCATTATAGTGTAAACATCTCTCTGTGCAGTAAATTAACTTTAGGCCAACATGCATTTATCAATAACATATTAATCAAACATCTTCTCTGTCCAATACTCCACTAGCACTGGAGAACAGAAGACCAACCAGACCAACCTACAGGAAACCACAGCTAACTCTTCAAGACAGTATATGAATCCATTCGCTCACAAACATTACTGGGCCCTGCCATGTGCCAGGCACTGTGGGTGCAGTAGGGAGCAAGACTGCCCTCCAAGGGAAGAACCATGGGTCCTCTTAGAGTCTGGTTCCCTTACCTCCCCTGCCCATAGGCATTGTTGCTTTCTTTTTTTTTTTTTACTGTGGAAAATATATATACCATAAAATTTACTGTTTTAACCATTTTTAAGTGTACAGTTCAGTGGTACTAAGTACATTCACACTGTTTGCCACCATCACCACCATCCATCTCCAGAACTTTTTTGACATTCCAAATTGACACCCTATTCCCATTAAACACTAACTCTCCATTTCCATGTCCCCTAGTGCCAGGCAACTACCCTTCTGTTTCTGTCTCTATGAATCAGCTCCTGTAGGTACCGCCTGTAAGTGGAGTATTCGGCATTTGTCCTTTTGTGTCTGGCTGATTTCACTTGACGTAGTGTCCCCAAAGCTCACGCATGCTGTGCGTGCCATAGGCATCATGCTGCTTCTTTAACTCCTGTCCTCCCCCTCACCACTCTGTGACCGCCTGCTCAGGCCACCTCCCCTCTCCTGGACTAACTGGCCTCCCAGCCTCCAGTCCTGCCCTCTTCCAATGCATCTTCCACAGCACTTCCAAGTGAGCTTACATTTCTCTTTTCAAGTTTCAGATTAGATTTTGTTTGTTTTCATTTGCTTATTGTTACGTTTTGGGAGTTCTTTATACCTCTAAGTATAAGTTCTTTGATCAGAGATATGACTTGCAAACCTTTTTTCCCAAGCTGTGGCTGGTCTTTTTCTTTATATATTGTCTTTCAAAGAGCAGCAGTTTTTAATATCGATAAATTCAAATTTATTGGTGGGTTCTTTTGTGGATTGTGCTTTTGGTGTAATGTCTAAGACAATCTAAAACCACAAAGAATTTCTCCTTTGTTTTCAAAGAATTTCTATAGTTTAGATTTTACTTTTAGGCCTATGGTCTATTTTGAGTTAATTTTTGTATATGGTATGAGGCATGGACTAAAGTCCATTTTTTTGCATATGGATATGTAATGGTCCCAATATCATTTCTTTAAGAGACCATCCTTTCTCCATTGAAGTGCCTTTGCAACTTTTTTGAAAACCAGTGTTCTGTGTATATCTGGTCTATTTCTCTATAGTATGATGTAAATACCATACTGTCTTGAAAATTAACTTTATAATAACCCTGAAACCAGGTGCTGTTAGTCCTTTGAGTTTGTTCTTCAAAGTTCTTACGGCTGTCAGATTAATTTTTAAAATTTCTTTAAGTGATACATGTAGATGGCCATCAAAAATTCAAAGAATATGAAAGGGTATAAAATGAAAAGAATCATCACTTAATATTCCATGTCTGTAGCTTTTAACCCCTCGCGGCCTGCATTCATTGTGCCCATGCACTGCAGCTCCTCAGCCAGCCTTGTCAGGTAGGACATGAGTTGCTTCTCACACGCTGGATTTCCAAGGCTGGGTGCACATCCTTGGCCTTGGATCTTGGTGCACATCCAAGTCAGGTCCAAATGAACCAGCAGACTCCTTACCAAGCTGCCCAGCTGCCTGGTTATGGGTATCCTGGACACCAGCCTCTGCTGCAGCTCCTAACTGGGCAAGTGCAGTGAAGCCCAGAGTGGTGGGTCAGCTTGGACCTGGCCCAGGGTCCAGGGTTCAACATGAGAGGCGCAGGAAGTGCTTTCACTGACAAGGAGGCCTGGATTGTTCTCTGGAGCCCTGGAATTCATGCGGCTGTCGGCTTTGGGGTTTAGGCAGTTTGTGTTGCTCACACAGCTGAGCAGGCCCCAGTGACGTGACTGTGTCAAGTGTGGGTAGAGAACCTGTTCCCCCCAGTTCCCTTCTTACAAGTTCTTGGATGGCCACTGCCACTCAGGCGACACACATCTTCACCTTTGGCTGCCTGTACTTGTCTCTGTCTTGGCTGAGGCTGGACACCTGCCAATAAGGAAGTTACAGATGGGTTTGTTCTCGGGAGAGGAAGCTGGAGCCCTGGGATGTGAGGGTGTTGTCAGCATCGATTCACTTCCTTATTCTTCCATTCCTTCTCTTCTTCCTTCACTCACTGGCTCATCCAGCAGCGTCTGGGCATTTACTCTCCTGTTGGACACTACGCTGGAGACACTGGGGCCCTTGGTCCTTCCCAAGCCATCTCTGGGTGTCTTATGTGAAATAAAACCCAGCCTGGACAGACCACTGGATGGACTGCTGCATACCTCAAGCAAAGATCTTCCACAGCAGAGGCAGGCCCAGCACGGAGCGCCTTCTCGCTGATCTGCTCTCCGTCTCCACTCTCTAGGGGATTCAGAGACAACTCACAGAAACCCTCCCAAGGTCACCCCTCCCAGGAGTTGCGCTGTGACCTGGCGCATTTGGGGCGGCCTCGGCCCATAGGTTGGTCCAGAGCTTCCAGGACGGGCTTCACTGCGCCCACCTCTGCCTATAGAGCCTCCTCAGCCCCTCCTCTGGCAGCTCCGCCTCCTGGTGGAAAGGCTCTGTGAGCAGAGCCTGCAGCAGCTAAAGGCCCAGCCCCACTGTGCTCTTGGCCCTGAGAAGTGAGGCGAGTGGAGTTTTGCTGCCGGAGGCAGTGTCTGAAAGGGCCCAGCCCTCATTAGAGCTCCTTACACATCAACTCGGGGACCCACCTTCCCCAGGAGGAGGCGGGGTGGGCTACAGTCCATTTGGGCCTCAGTAGAAGGCCCGGGGAGGCCAAGGGCCTAGCTGGAAGCAATCCAAGTAGAAAACTTGTCTAGTGAGGGCCCCTTGCCAGGTCACAACAAAGGCCTTCAGCAGGAAGGCAGGGTGGGGAACTCAGTGCCCCCCGAGTTCAGGGCCTCAGCGCGCAGCCACTCTTCTTTGCAGCCACGCCCTCACTAAGATTTGTCTGGGTGCCTTTGGCTGTTTTCAGCTCTTCCCATCATTAGCACATAGCTGTCAAAGCCTGAACTGAAAGCCCAAGGCTGTTTCTTCATCCCAGATTAATATGATAATTCAAGAGACTGATGTATGTGAAGCCCCAAGCATGTGGTTTGGCCCACAGTACACACTCAGCACACACCCATAGTGTTTGTCCATAGTACACACTCAGCATGTGCTTATACTACATGCTTAGGGAACATACTAAGCACACACCCAAGCACATGCTCACAGTGCACGCACAGGTCACTCATAGGAGAAACTACACCTTCATATTTCCCATCAACTTAGAATGATGAGCATCTCACACTGGATTAAATGCTTTGGAAAAGGCATGCGTCCATTCATTTAGCCAGAATTAGGGAGCACCTACTCTATGTGCAGTATGCACAGTGTAGGGCCGGGATTTGGGGCATGGAATACAAAGGTGGAGCAGACAAAGTCTCCTCTCATGGAGCTCACACAGCAGTGGCTAAAAGAGGCCACTGCTGTATCCCCAGTGAGCAAGTACACTTCTGTCTAGAAAAGAGAGAAAGCAGGAAGCTGGGAGGGAAAGTGATAGGGGGTGGGGTGATGGTCAAGGTAGAGCCCATGGTCAGGGAGGCCTCCAGAGCTGAGCACTGGGTGAAACTGGGCCAAGGGCAGCTGTCCCACCACCCACGGCATCCAGGCAGAGCTGGGCTGGCACATGCCCCTGGCCCTCTTCACCATTGGCCCTGTTGCCCTGAAAAAGTGACCTCCAGCTGGCATCCTAGCAGGGGGATGCTACCTTTTCCTTTAGCTGTCACATTGCTGGGTGTAGGGAGAGGACGGTATTGAGTACTCCCCAGGGAGCGCCGTCCACCAAGAAGGAAGAGATTTTTCATTCTCTCCATGAGCTAAGTGAGGGGAGCAGCATACACCCATGGACCACAGATTTGGGGTTGGAGGCAGCACAAAGCTTTGTCCAGGTCACAGATGTCACAGACCCACTTCTTGCAGAGGGCCTTTGCCTAGAACTTTGCTGGGTGGCCCCATCCCAGCCCTGCCCTTCTCCCTCATGACCTTCTGGCACCTGTAACCCTGTCCTACCTCCCGGGTCTGGGGACCTTTTGTATTCTCCGGGGACCTCTAAATCTCCCTCATGTCTCTGTCCACCCCACTGCTGGGTCTGCAAAGCTAACCCTAAGGGCAGCCTGCCTTCTGTTCATGTGGCAGTTTCCACCCTTGCTTCTTCCTTTTAGGGCAATGCCAAGAAGGTTCTTAGGAGCCCTGTATTATTTAGAGGGTGAGGATACTGGGATAGCAACTTAAAAATAGAAACAGTTTCTGGAAGGGGAGGGAGGAGGAGGCACAGGAGATTTGTCACTGAGACAACCAAACTTCTAAATCTTACCAAAGATGTTAGACCCAGAGGGAGAAGGCAGCGAGGCAACTCCCACCTTCACCCCTGCCTTTTTTCCCTTCTGTATTTAATGAATGCTTTTCATGCTCCAGATACTTTTCCTCACAGCAACCTTATGCAGTAGGTGCCACTCTTCATACTACAGGTGAAGAAACCAGGCCCAGACAGGTTAAGCCACTTACACTAGGTCACACAGCATAGACGACATGCTGGGAGGACTAGAACCTAGGACTTCTGGCCCCAGCTCCTCCTGCCTCTCTCATATCATCAGACCTAAGCAACTTTCAGCCAAGAACTGAGAGGGCAGAAAGCCAGGATTTTAACCCTTTGTGCTCTGCAGACTCTCTTGGGTCTCACCCTCCCAGCAGGACAGGTAGCCTTGCAGCACATCATGGGCTAAACAGGGTGCATGGGGAATGTGGCCCTACGGGTCATTCTGCAAACCCATGCTGATTGCTTGCCAGGCACCAGTGTCAACAGGTTTACTCACCAGTGATTTTTTTGCACAGCTGGTACATGCCGGGTGCCTTCTAGATGCTAGTCCTGACTTCAGAGAGTTTGCAGTCTGGGAAAGAGACAGACCATCACTGGAAAGCTCTACCCTAGGTGCTCCCCAGTGGGAGTCGCTGGGATCACTATGAGGCTTGAATGACCTGGATCTGGGAGGGGTGACCTGGATCTGGGAGGGGTGACCTGGATCTGGGAGAGGTGACCTGGATCTGGGAGGGGTGATCAGGGTTTTTGTGGAGTTACTTAACCTCTCTCAACCTCAGTTTTCTCATCTGTAAAATAGGATCATTGCTGCCTAATAGGGCTTTTGTGAGGATTTGATGAGGAAATGCAATTCAAGTGCTTGGTGTAGCACCTGACACAGAGGAGGAAGCACTCACTTTCAGCTACCCACATCAGTCTAGCTGGCCTTTCTAACCAGAGTGTAAGCCCACCCTGAGGGCATGGACCAGGTCTGCCTGTTCACTTGTATTCCCAGTGCCTAGACCAGAGGCTGGCACATAGTTGATGCTAGGAAATACCTGTTTAATGGGTGCATGGAAAAAGGCCCAGAAGAATTAGGAAGAGGCAGGAATATTCCAGTCGCCCTACAGCCGGCGCTGCAGCCCTCTTCCCTCCTGGGCCCCTCCACCCACCACACTCAGGAAGCACCTCCAGCCCCCATCAGAGAGAGCTGCCTGCCACCTCGCCAGCACTTTGCCCTTCACAGCTGGGGACCCTCACTGGGCTTCCAGGTTACACAGCTGCCTCCTCACATGCACAACCCCCACCCCACTGCCTTTCCTAAAGGACAGATTTTTCTGGCTGTCCCTGAAGCCACTTTCATTGTGTGGTGAAGATGCAGCCCTGGGACCCTCCTTCCTGCCCTCCCACCCACCCCAGGTCAACACCAGCTGCTTCCCTTGGGAAAATCCATCTTTTTCAGAAAGAGAGAGGGTCCTCAGTGCCCTGCACCAGGTCACAAAAAGATTTTTCCAAACTTGGAGCAGATTGTCACCCAGGGATGAGGGTCCTTACGGAGAAAGGGATCGATTTTGGGATGGGGGGTTGTGCTAGAATCTGGGACTAGTGGTGCAGGAAAGGTGTGTGTGTGTGACAGGATGAATGGATGAACTGGTGGTTCAAGTTCCACTGGGCAATGCTTTATTTGCCCCAGCTTTTAAATATATATACACCTTCCACTGAGGGTCATTTATTCCTTTATCCACTCTGTCATTTAGCAGTCATGCATGAATGTCGCCTGTGTGCCGGGCCCAGTGCTAAGGGATAATAAGGCGCAAGACAAACTCCCTGTCCTCCACGAAGGGATGATCTGCACTGAATGAGTCATTCCAAGTGCGCTCACTTAATGACAAAGTCTCAGGTGCTAATGGAGATCTTTGTACAGTGGTCGGTCTGGGGGAGCCCTAACATAGCTGGGGGCGACTGCTCCACGAAGCTGAGACCCAAAGGCTGAGGCCACATGAAGGAGTCCAGTAGAATTCGTGTACTATTATGGGCTTTTTCCCTGAGTCAACTTTTTAAAATTTACACATCCCCATGGTAAGATTTCTAACAGTGCTCAATGTTACATAGCAAATGTAAGACTCACCCCATCCTTCTCTTCTGACCTTACCTGTCCTGTCCTTTTGTTACAAGGCCTTGTGTATCCCTGCAGTCACAGTCCATTTGTATCCAGTATCCATATTGTTCTCCCACTTAAGAAAAATTTTCTTTTCAAATGAGATCATACCACATCCTAAGTTCTTGGCCTGGGATGATTTAGCACCTCCCCCCAACCCAGGGAACACGTGGCAATGTCTGGAGACTTTTCTGGTTATTTTATCTGAGCAGTGGGGGTGCTGCTGGCATATAATGAGTGGAGGCCGGGGACGCCACTACACATCCTACAGCGCACAGGGCAGTCCCTACAACAGAGAATTACCTAGTCCAAAACGTCACTAGGGCCAAGGTTGAGAAACCCTACCCTATGCATATACACTGTGTCTGCAGCTTGCTTTTATATGTGTATATATGATTATTCATGACAGTATCTGTAGACCCACCTCCATCATTTTTTATTTAGGTATTTGCCGTCTTTTGCTATTCAAGATAGCTTTTGTTATTTCAACTGTAAGGAATATCCTTTTCCACCTACATGCCTTTGAGTTACGTGTAAGAAAAAGGACAAATTGATAGAGGTAGGATGGATGAATCAAAGGGTTCATTACATTCTAAATGACCTGATTTCAACTGTTTGGGGCATAGTTCATTGGGAGAGTGGACCTGGGGTTCTGGCTGCCAAGTAGGACCTTGATCCACAAAAGTCTGGTGGAAAAACTCCTCCTCTGTTCCTCATCTACACACAAGGGTGTCCTGACTGCCCATCTTTCTGCAGGACGAGGGTGTCCCCCACCCGAAGACAGCGAGTGATGCCCCTGAGCTGAGTGCCCACAGCCCCACCCTTCCCCATGGAGAAAGGACCTACTTTATCCCAGGACTGCCGGGACTTTCTGCACAGTCTGAGGATGAAGAGCAAATATGCCCTTTTCCTGGCTTTTGTGGTGGTGGTTTTTGTCTTCATTGAAAAGGAAAATAAAATCATATCAAGGTGAGGGATGCAAATTCAAGTCCTCCCTATCAAAGTGGGATGGATGGAACAGGTTGCAGTAGGACTGTCTGTGGACCTCCAGAGGCAATCCTTCAACCAACTAGCAGTCATACCCAGGCAGTGGGTCATGCCCACGTTCTTAGCACTGCACCAGACCTGGGCTCTGGACTCAGGCAACCTGGGTTGGAATCCTGATTCTGGCCCTTTCTAGCCATGACAGCTTAGGCAAATTACTTCACTTTTCTGTGTCTAAGTTCCTCTTCTGTAAAGTATGGCTAATGATGGGGCCTGCTTTGTGGTAAAGATTAAATGAGGAAATGTAAAAGCATTTAGCCCAGTGCATGTCACATAGTTGGTATTCAGTACTTGCCAGTTAATTGTTATTAATATATTTCCTGGCCTAGGGTGATGCTCCGCATTAGTCTGAAGTCATGGAGGAAGGTGAGCATATGGAAAGGCAGGGCCCTGCTACAAATACCCAGGTGGGCAGGGCTGTCATGTGCAGCTGTCCAGGTTGTGTATTGCTCAGTTATAGGGGTGTGCACTCACATACACTGGGAATGCTGCCCCCTAGAGTTGGCAGTGTACCACTGTGTGCAGTGACCCTGCTGGTGGACCTGCTAGACAGAAAACATGTCTTAGCTGTGCTCTCCCTGCAAGAAAGCATCAGCCAAGATGGATAGGTTAGGAATTGGGCAGTGCAGGAGACACTGTGCCAGCACCCCACCTGGGTTCCTCAGCACGCACTGTTCCCGTTCATGCCTACAGGGCCTTACTGCAAGCCCCTGCAACTCTCCACCAGAGAGCTTTCTCTTCACCTGCACACTGAGAAGCCAGGTATACCAGAGGGTGAATGTCTCCCTGGGAGCAACCCTCAGCCAAGCCCAGCTGAGAGCATCACACCCCTTGGGCAAGAGAATCCTGAAGTCTGTTCTACACTGTCTCCCAGAATTCCCCAGTTGGATTGCTTTGCCCACAGGGGGGTAGCCTGCTCACCCTTTATGGGCTTCTTTTCTTTCCTGCCTCACTTCCCTACCCCTCTACCAATCCTTTCTTTCATCATGCCCCAAATAAACTACTTACCCTCAAATTCTGTCTCTGGGGAAACCCAACTAAGACAGGCTTTGGGTGATCACCCTGGGAGGCTGCTCAGGGGTTACAGAGCGATGGAGTTCCCTTTCGATCACTTACCCAGATCTCCCTTTGTCCTCACAGGGTCTCAGACAAGCTGAAACAGATCCCACAATCCCTGGTAGATGCCAACAGCACCGACCCAGCCCTTGTCTTGGCTGAGAATGCATCCCTCTTGTCCCTGAGTGAGCTTGATTCAGCCTTCACGCAGCTGCAGAGCCGCCTGCGAAACCTCAGTCTGCAGTTGGGTGTGGAGCCAGTGGAGGAGGCCGAGCCGGGGGACGAGGAGCAACCACCGCGACCCTCTGAGCCCCCAGCCCGGCGCCACGTACTCCTCATGGCCACCACCCGCACCGGCTCCTCGTTCGTGGGCGAGTTCTTCAACCAGCAGGGTAACATCTTCTACCTCTTCGAGCCGCTGTGGCACATCGAGCGCACGGTGTCCTTTGAGCCAGGCGGGGCCAGTGCAGCGGGCTCTGCCCTGGTCTACCGTGATGTGCTCAAGCAGCTCTTCCTGTGCGACCTGTATGTCCTGGAGCATTTTATCAGCCCCCTGCCTGAGGATCACCTGACCCAGTTCATGTTCCGCCGGGGCTCCAGCCGCTCCCTCTGCGAGGACCCGGTCTGCACACCCTTCGTCAAAAAGGTCTTTGAGAAGTACCACTGCAAGAACCGCCGCTGTGGTCCCCTCAACGTGACGCTGGCCGCCGAGGCCTGCCGCCGCAAGGAGCACATGGCGCTCAAGGCCGTCCGCATCCGGCAGCTGGAGTTCCTGCAGCCGCTGGCCGAGGACCCCCGGCTGGACCTGCGCATCATCCAGCTGGTGCGTGACCCTCGGGCCGTGCTGGCCTCCCGCATGGTGGCCTTTGCCGGCAAGTATGAGACCTGGAAGAAGTGGCTGGCTGAGGGCCAGGACCAGCTGAGAGAAGAAGAGGTGCAGCGGCTGAGGGGCAACTGTGAGAGCATCCGCCTGTCGGCGGAGCTGGGCCTGAGGCAGCCGGCCTGGCTGCAGGGCCGCTACATGCTGGTGCGCTACGAGGACGTGGCGCGCAGGCCGCTGCAGAAGGCCCGGGAGATGTACCGCTTTGCAGGCATCCCCCTGACCCCGCAGGTGGAGGACTGGATCCAAAAGAACACACAGGCGGCCCGCGACAGCAGCGGCATCTACTCCACCCAGAAGAACTCCTCGGAGCAGTTCGAGAAGTGGCGCTTCAGCATGCCCTTCAGGCTGGCTCAGGTGGTGCAGGCCGCCTGCGGCCCCGCCATGCACCTCTTCGGCTACAAGTTGGCACGGGATGCCGCCTCCCTCACCAACCGCTCTGTTAGCCTGCTGGAGGAGCGTGGAACCTTCTGGGTCACGTAAGGGACCTAGGGCCACTGTGCACCTCTCCTCAGGAAAGCCCCGCCCTGCCTTCGTCATCACCCCTAGGGCCAGCGGTGAGACGGCGCACGCGCAGAGGGCCGGCCGGAAGCCTGGCAGGGAGCTGGCACCCCCTCCGCTGTAGAAATAGGCCCAAGCCAGCTAGCTTCCCCACCGCAACGGTGGGCCCAGGGCATCTCGCTGGGAACAGGACAGTGCCCTGTCCCCTTCAGGGTCGGCAAACCCAGACCCCAGGGCCTGAGGTCTGAGCCGGCCCACACAGGCCAGGACCTATTGACAAGTCTTTCATTTGCTCTCTCCCGCGCACACGCGCACGCGCACACACAAAACATAAATGCCCCTAGACCCTGTGGGCCAGAGTTCAAATACTTAACCAAAAGGGGCCGTGGGCACTGACCAGTCGCAGCTGGACCTCCTGCTGTAGTCAGTGTTAACTTTTCAATTATTAGACTTCTACACAAACCAGTGTGGAATATGGGTGGGTTGCTGGGAAGGGGCTGGGACAGCCCAAAGTATCAGAGGAGGGCAGCTGGGGCTTACCCACCAAAAATGATTCAGTATTTTCGTAAATGGGCTAGCTGTGCTGGTTAGTGATGAAATCAGCCCTGTATAGAGCTATAACACACATATGTAAAGACAAATGCCTACATAACACATATACAGAAAAACAGAAAAGCTCAAATCCATACAAACACACACGCATATATAGGCAGGCTTTCCCATTGCTTTATGCTCACAGGGTTTATCTGTATCACACACCTAAAGAGGAGACTTTAATTACATTTTAAGAATTATTTGGGGAACAGAGGCAGGAAACACTATCATGGAACATGACCCCATTCCCAGCCAAGCTTGGGACTGAACAGTGGATACAGAACTGCCAGGTCGGCGGTCTCTGCCCTCCTTGGATTCTCTTGGCTACCTCCTCTGGCCCAGTCACGTCCTTGCTGCTGGCAGGCAGGATGTTTTGAAATGGCGTGGCCGACCCCCATATGACTATAGCCCAAAGGCTCCATTCCAGCTCAACTGGCTGCCTGAGAGCATGTCTATATTTGAAGGCTGCCTCAGGCCTGACTGGCAGAAGCAGCTGTGGTCCCTGGAGGCAAAAGGCAGCTCACAGGTCCTGCCACTTTCAGCCAAGACTCATGTGGGGCAGGGCACAGGAGAAAATACAGAGTGCTCTCAGGGGAGAAGTCACATCAGGATACCCTCTCCCCTGAAAAAGACAGGGCACAGAGGTCAGCCTCACTGTTGGTCACCATGGTTACATGGTTAATGTCTGGAATTCCTCCTTTTGGGCTCTGGGAAGAGTATTGCTCAACTCGGAATGGGCTGGGTGTTTTCTTTGTTGTTGTGTTTTTTTTTAAGTTATTTATAGTTTGGTATCTAATTTTATGGCTGTGTTTTTGGTTTTGTTGCTGTAGGAGTGCCACTTAGAACCAGGCTGGGCTTGAGGGGCTGAAGGGGTCTAGGAAGACCAGCAGAGATCTCTCTGGTTCTTGCCAGAGGGAGAGGAGGAGGTGGGGGCGCCTTCCCTGAGAAGTATCAGATACAGGTGGCCAAGTGGGAGCCCTCTGTGCCCCACAGGCTTTTTTGTTTGAACCCATGTGAATCTCAGAAACTACCAGCATTCTTTGCCGCTTTGTGTTCAGAAGCAGCATAAATTAGCAGCTCTCAGCCCCTCCCCAAGAAGATGCCATATTTGAACATCTCTCCCAGGGCCAAACACATTTCCTGGGGGGTCAGGGGCCAGTGACCAAGCAGCAGATGTCCCCAAAGTATAAGCCTTTCCCCACTTCCACCCCAAACTGGGAGAGTTCAGTACCATCTCAGAACTTGCAGGGAGCTGCACCCGCTCACTAAGGGCTGTTTCTGATTTCCTGGACAACCTCTTATGTCAGATGTGTCCCATTGTCAAACCCAGAGGGCTGAGTTTTGGCTTGAATAATAATGACACGAGAGAAATACAGGTTCCAAGTCCAGCTGGTGTTGCCCTGGGGAAGGGAGCAGTGTGCCCTGGCTGGAAACTGCTTTTGAAAAGGTGAGGACTATAGCATCTGTGGGGTCCATTACAATCACCTTATTTGAGCTGCCGGGTCTCCACCACCATGGACGTCAGCCATTCAAAGAGGTCTCTACTCCAGGTTTTCCAATCCAAGAATAAGTTGGGCAAGGAGCAGACTCTAATTTAGGGTCCAAAGTGACTCCAGCTCTGAGAACTTGGGCAGAGTGGGGCCGGGATGTTTCTGGCAGGCACAGGAGTGCTGGCCGTTTTTTTCCCCAGCCCCACCCTGCTCCCTGCACTGTTCCCCACCTCTGGTGGTAGGGCAGGCACCGCCATCCGTGGCTCTTCCTGGGACCCTCCCAGTGTGGATAGCAAACTTCTTCCTTCTTTCCTATGCCTCTGGGGCCAAGAGCTCTACCTTGAGCTCTGAGGACAGTACTGGGAATGGACCTTTGGGACTTCTTAGGACCGTGACAATTTGTACACTGCAAGCTGACTTTATTTATTTATTTTGTGAAAACAAAGAGACAGAAAATACCTTTATTTGCAGGGACTCAAAGCTGTGCCCGAATCAAGAAAGAAAATAATAATAGAAACCATTCACTCCCTCCACACAAGGGTACTGGAAGATGATTCAGAATACAAGGGAGGACCAAGCCAAGAGCACAGGAGTCACCATGGCCCCAGGCATTGTTTAAGGAGATATCTTGGTTTCTCTTGGCGATTTGAAGATGTGACATTTAAGTCCCTTTCTTGCTGAATTGCCTTTGCCCGGGTATCTGACACAACTCAAATGAGTGCTGCCTTGAGGCTCAGCAATCTCTGGAGACTGTCGGGGTTTGGAGAAGGACAGGGTGGGGTAACTAATGACTTTACCACCGCGGGACCTGGAGTTATGCCTTTGGGGTTCTTCACATGGAGCTGGGCTTGGGTAGGTGGTCCACCTGGGAGCTTGTGCTCCTTTTCCAGCCCTGGTTCCTCTGCCCCTGATGGCTTCACCAGGAGCCTTCCCCTCCACAGCATCCACCTGCCTAGACATGGAGCAGCTGAGGCCTTACGTCTACTGGCTGCCAGCTTCCCCAGAACAAGAGCCCTTTTCAGCAATGAGTGTTTACTCATTTTCTTTTTCTTGATGAAGACCTCTTTAGTCTGGCCTATATAAATAGTTCAGAACATTCCAGGCCTTGGTGAGACAGGGCCGTGTCTAACAACCACAGGTTGTCTCCTCTGCTGCCCATTCCTGGCTTCTTCTCTGGGCCTTGTTTGTAAACCTTGCAGTGGCTGTGGGCACTGGGGAGGAGGGTCTTTGTTAGTAGTCGATGGGGGCAGGATTCCTGAGTCCCACAGAGAGGGGAGAAGCAGCGGATGTGCAGCTCCGTGGCATAGCCCCTGCAGGATATCCCTGAGTTGTTACTAAGGCTGAGAGACATGAGCAATTTTAGCCTTTTGGCCCTTTATGTGATGCACATACCTGAAAACAACTAAATGAACAGAAAAAATGTTTAATGAAGAGTTTATTGCCTGTCTGCAAGCACCCTCAGCCTGCTACGGCTGGAGGCTGGTCTAACGGGGCAGACGCTGATCCAACCCCAAGAGCAGAGGGTTTGCCCCCCGCATTACAGCGGCATCTTTCTCTGCCACCTTTGCCATCTGTGCACTGATGGGATGAGTCCCAGAAGGTGGAATGCTGGCTTAGACAGCAGGCAGGGAGAGCATCAGATGGCCTGGTCCTCAGCCTGAGGTTCTCTTCCGGCCCTGGGTGGCCCTCTCCCACACTAGGGCCTGCTGTGATTGACTGTAGGACCTGTCCCTTGATAGGCCCTGGATTATGAAGGCCTATTATTATGAAGCAGAAGACAGAATGGCCGCATCCCCAAGGCAGTCCCTTCCCACTCCATCCCCAAAGACTGAATGCAAAGGCAGCTCCCAGAGGTACGGATTCCTGAGGCAGGAGAGAGTGGTGGGGAAAAGATGTCTGCACAAGCCAAGCGGGGCTTGTTGGCTTATACAAACTGAGAAGAGCATCCGCTGAAATCGGGGCATACGCTGGTAGGTCTGCTTGTGGAAATTCCTGGGATATGGTCTAGCTAGATGGCAGAGAGAAGACCCAGGGTTTCCTAAATGCAGTCCCATTGCCCCCTCAACTGCCCTGGGTTTCAGGAATCATGGAAGCTGCTCTTTACCTCAAAAGGATGAAGCAGAATTGGCAACTTCACATGTCTTTAGAGCTTCAAGATCATTTGGTCTTGTGACCTTTGTGTGCCTGGGGGATGAATTAGTTATGTTTTCAAGGATACAGAGGGTGCCATCCTTGTGGGCCTAGCTCATATTGTAACCAGGTATTTTACTGGGGAAAGAAAATGACTCATGTACCCTGCTTCCTTTAACACTAGACTTGAACTGGGCGCCCCCTGAAGTCTCCACCTCATCTGTATGTTCTAGGCCAAGTTTGCCTGGTCCCTGGCTTCCTCCTGGATCCTGAAAACTCCGTGTCTTTTTGCCAAGACTCAGCCTGGTGTCGTGTCTCATGGCACATGGTACAGCACATTCACTTCGTGGCCATGGTGTGTACATGTGTGTCCAGTGTATGCGTAGCATACAGCTCATTCTGCTCGGCCACGTAGCTCCAGGCCCCCTTGCCATCAATGTCGCAGCTGTCCTTGCCGTGCCCTTCCCTCTGCCATTCCTGGAAACGCAGGGGCTGCCCTTTAGAGAGCTGGCAGTCACCACCAGTCAGGGTCTGCTTTGTGGAACAGAATGTGAACCCATCACTTGATGGCTTATTAAAAATGAAAACATGCAATGAGCAAATCTGAAGTGTGTCTCCTTCTTTTGCATTTGTTCTCAGAAACAATCATAAAAATTAAAGGAAACAAAAATTAGCCATAGGAAAGGCAGGGCCTACATGCAGCAGGGAAACCCCACCTACTCCTCAGGAGTGAAAGGCACCAGGGAAGCATGGCTAAGTGCAGGCAGCGTGCTGATGTCTGTCGTGTCACCAGGAGAGCAGAACTTGTGGTGCCTGTGCTTGGAGGCGGCTGCACGAACAGTCTGAGATAAATACCCAGGCATCGTGGGGCAGGATCGAGAACACTGGCTAGAGGTCCGGGGGCCTGGGGCAAGTCCCAGCTTTACCAGGCTCCGGCCCTGAGATCTTGGACAGGTCACTTCCCTTATTTGGGCCCCAGTTTCCTTTAGAATGAGGGTATAGCCAGTGGTTTACAACCATTGTCCCAAAAACTTTGAATCAAAAATTCAAAAGTTAGCTGTCACCCAGAGCAACTGCATTGATCTATTTCACATGTTGAAATAGTGCCTAAGATTTCATTTGGCCTTCAACAAAATCTCAAAAACAACATGAGGTTATTAAGGACTCATTCAGCTAAGAAATTTAATGAAGTCCTTTAAAATTGCAATTACATTGCTCTACCAGTCATAATAACTTTAGTTATTATTATTAATAATAAATATTAATAACATAATAATATGCAGATTCGATTTAAGCCCTTTTGTCTCCTAATAGCCACCAGGAGGGAATGGCAGTTCCCCAGAGAGATGGGAGAAGGTTCGTTTGAAACTAGATTAGAGAGTGGGTGGAGCTTTGAGGATGTGTGGCAATGGGGGACACGGGCAACCATGAAGAGGCAGAGAAGAGCTGAGCACTGGGGACAGTGGCACCATGGGAGTGCCAGTGGGGTGAGGGTGTGATGATGGTAAGGCATGATATGGGGAATTGGGACCCTGCCCCAAAACACAGACCTGTAAATCTGCCATTTTGCCAAGGCCTTGGAAACCCAAATCATTTTCCTCCCAACCCGTACGATATAATAAGAGTCAGTACAATGACCTCCCAACCTGAGTGGAAGCTCTGCCACCTTGCCCCAGCCAGGTGACAGTGCTGTCTCCTCTCCTCCAGGGACCGGATATATTTAGTTTAATTGTTTCCTACCACAAATGACCCCCTGGAAAAACATATTGCCCTAATTATAGAGCAGATACGCCTGGAGACCTCCCTACCCACACTCCCCTTCAGCCACCAGCCGAGGCCAGAGCCATCTTTCCTGTCCCCTCCCAGTCCTCTTTGGGCTCCCGAATCTTCCTCTAGTATACCCCAAGTTATCCAACCCTGGGAAGGAGACAAACACCCCACGGGGGCTCTACGGGAGTGCCGTCGGCTGGATCCATGTAGGAAGCAGTTTGACCGGCTGCAGGGACTGGGCCCTGTGCCATTTGCTCATGGAGATCTGCCAGGCAGGCCCAGAACTCAAGTCTACATCAACATGTCCTCAAGTGCGTTTGGAGGAACTGTTTGGCCATCTCACTGCTCTTAGGAATTTAGAGTATGCATCAGCGTGTTAAAGGCTCTGAGAAGTACTGCATTCTTTTGACCCAGTTTACCAAGCTTCACTCATAACCATTTTTATGGATGATACTCTTTCAACGTGAAAAAAAATTTTTTTTTTTTGGCCAAACAACATTTTCAAGACTGTGGCATTCTACAGAACAGTTTGTAGCTATCAGAAACCTGCCTGTGTAAGTAAATCTGACTACAAATCACAAGAAGGTGAAAGGTGAAGAGGCTAGGGTCAGGGTTCAGGGCCCCATTCTCCCAGAGCTGCAGGGCAGGACAAGAGCTGGCCTGTGGAAATGGCAGCAGCCTCAGGGTCCCCGTGGGTCACAGTTCACAGCCCCAAGGCGTCCGTGCTGCTGTCATAAAACCTGGTTCCTGAAACCCTTGGTCCTTGGCTTCCTCAGCTCAACCCACACCTGAAATACCCCTGTGGCATTACCTCAAAGATGTGGTGACCCCACAGAGAGTGGGGACCCTGGGGAACCAGGCCAGACATAACACCACAGGATACTATTGATCTGAGAAACTGGAGTTTGAGGGTAATTCTTAAAGGAGCCAATTCTGAAACAGCTGGACATAGGTTACCTACAATAAGCATGTGCCCTGGAGATGTAATTATCTGAGAGCTAGTGAAGCCCTTGCTAAATGCTGCTCTGCAATTCAGTGGAAGAACAGGCAGGTAGTAAAGGGTCAGCAGGATAGGCTTGCCTGGGAAAGTCAGGATGAGAGAACAAAGGGAGGGAGGGAGGGTGGAGGGAGAGTGACACCAAGGAGGGGGCACTCCCACGAGGGGTGGGGGAGGGACGGCCAAAGTGCTGACAAGCACACCCTTGAGCATAGCCATAGCCATGGTGTCCAGGAATCAGGGGATGTGCAAGGTCAGGCCAGGCCCAGCTGCACACATAGCCCTGCATACCTCTGGCCACGGCCCAAATCTACCCTGTGGATGTGTGACCCACTCAGGGTCTGATTTTCTTTCTGACAATTGGCATCAGAGGCCAACACTTAAAAATTAAGGGGCTGATATAAAAATGAAATTCTGCTTCCTCTTAAAAATCGGCTGTCTTGGTTTGAACTATAAATAAAGTTGATGCTGGAAGATGGCGGCGTGAGCAGGGCGGCAGAAATCTCCTCCCAACACTATATTTATCTACGAAAATACAGCAAATACAACTATTCCTAAAAGAGAGACAAGAATACACAGGAAAGTGCACAGCGTGCAGCTACACCTGAGAGGACTTGGCACCCCAAGAGGGGGAGCTATAAAGGGACCTGCGGAGCGGCACGGCCACGGCTGTGGAATAGTGGGGCAACAGCGCCACCTACAGCATCCTCACAGAATCTACTCCTGAAGGGCGTTTTTTGTTTGTTTGTTTGTTTTGCTTTTTTGTTTTTTGTTTTGTTTTCTTTTCTTTTCTTTCTTCCTTTATTTTTTTTTTGCTTTCTTTCTTTTTTGTTTATTTTTTTCTCTTTTTAAAGTCTTAAAGGGCCAGCTGACATTTGTGGCAACTACCAGCGACCACTTCTATAGCCATGAAAAGACAGAGAAATGTGGTCCAGACTAAAATCAACCAGACAACCCCAGAGAGGGAGCCTGAAGGGATGGAAATGCACAGTCTTCCTGAAAAAGAATTCAGAATAAAAGTCATAACCATGCTGATGGACCTACAGAGAAATGTGCAAGAGCTGAGGGAGGATGTGAGGCAAGTGAGTAAAGACAATGCACAAATCAGACAAACGATCGATGGGCTTAACAGCAGACTGGATGAGATGCAAGAGACTGTTAATGGAATAGAAATCAGAGAGCAGGAAAACAGAGAAGCTGAGGGAGAGAGAGATAAAAGGATTTCTAGGAATGAAAGAATATTAAGAGAACTGTGTGGCCAATCCAAAAGGAACAATATTCGCATTATAGGAGTACCAGAGGAAGAAGAGAGAGAAAAAGGGATAGAAAGTGTCTTTGAAGAAATAATTGCTGAAAACTTTCCCTCGCTGGGGAAGGAAATAGTCTCACGGTCCACGGAAGCCCACAGATCTCCCAACACAAGGGACCCAAGGAAGACAACACCAAGACACATAATAATTAAGATGGCAAAGATCAAAGATAAAGACAGAGTATTAAAGGCAGCTAGAGAGAGAAAAAAAGATCACCTACAAAGGAAAACCCATCAGACTATCATCAGACTTCTCAACAGAAACCTTACAGGCCAAAAGGGAATGGCATGATATATTTAATGTTACAAAACATAAGGGCCTCAAACCAAGAATATTGTATCCATCACAATTATCATTTAAATATGACAGAGGGATTAAACAATTTCCAGACAAATGAAAATTGAGAGAGTTTGCCTCTCATAAACCACCACTACAGGATATCTTAAATGGACTGCTCTAGAGGGAAGCACATCTAAGGCTAAAAAGATGTCACGAGAGAAAATAAAATCATAGCAAAGAAAGCAGACCATCCAAACACTAACTAAAGGCAAAGAATAAAACACCTAGTATATAAAGAATGGAGGAGGAAGAATAAGAAGGTGGAGAACTAAAGAAACATCAGACGGTGTTTACAATAACTTAACAAGAAAGTTAAGTTAGATTGTTAAATAGTAAAGAAGCAACCCTTGAACCTTTGGTAACCATGAATCTAAAGCCAGCAATGGCAATAACTACATATCTATCAATAATCACCCTAAATGTAAATGGACTAAATGCACCAATCAAAAGACACAGAGTAACAGAATGGATAAAAAAGCAAGACGCACCTATATGCTGCCTACAAGAGACTCACCTCAAACCCAAAGATATCCCCAGACTAAAAGTGAAGCGATGGAAAAAGATATTTCATGAAACAACAAAGAGAAAAAAGCAGGTGTTGCAGTACTTGTATCAGACAAAATAGACTTCGAAACGAAGAAAGTAGCAAGAGATAAAGAAGGACATTACAGAATGATAAAGGGGTCAGTCCAACAAGAAGATATAACCATTATAAATGTATATGCACCCAACACAGGAGTGCCAGCATATGTGAAACAAATACTAACAGAATTAAAGGAGGAAATAGACAGCAATGCATTCATTTTAGGAGACTTCAACACACACCTCACTCCAAAGGACAGATCAACCAGACAGAAAAGAAGTAAAGACACAGAGGCACTGAACAACACACTAGAACAGATGGACCTAACAGACATCTACAGAACTCTACACCCAAAAGCAACAGGATACACATTCTTCTCAAGTGCACATGGAACATTTTCCAGAATAGACCACATACTAGGCCACAAAGAGAACCTCAGTAATTTCAAAAATACTGAAATCCTACCAACCAACTTGTCAGATCACAAAGGTATAAAACTAGAAATAAATATTAGAAAGAAATCAAAAAGACTCACAAAAACATGGACACTTAACAACATTCTCCTAATTAATCAATGGGTTAACGACCAAATCAAAACAGAAATCAAAGAATATATGGAGACTAATGACAACAACAACACAAAGCCACAACTTCTGTAGGACACAGCAAAGGCAGTTCTAAGAGGAAAGTATATAGCAATCAAGGCCTATTTAAAGAAGGAAGAACATTCTCAAATGAATAGCCTAAAGACACAATTACTGAAATTGGAAAAAGAAGAACAAATGAGGCCCAAAGTCACCAGAAGGAGGGACATAATAAAGATCAGAGAAGAAATAAATAAAATTGAGAAGAATAAAACAATAGGAAAAAAATCAATGTAACCAAGAGCTGGTTCTTTGAAAAAATAAACAAAATAGATAAACCCCTAGCCAGACTCATTAAGAGAAAAAGAAAATCTACACACATAAACAGAATCAGAAATGAGAAAGGAAAAACCATGACGGACCCCACAGAAATACAAAGAATTATAAGAGAATATTATGAGAATCCATATGCTAACAAGCTGGAAAACATAGAAGAAACGGACAACTTCTTAGAAAAATACAACCTCCCAAGACTGACCAAGCAAGAAACAGAAAAACTAAACAGACCAATAACCAGCAACGAAATTGAATCGGTAATCAAAAAAACTACCCAAGAACAAAACCCCAGGACCTGATGGATTCACCTCTGAATTCTACCAGACATATAGAAAAGAAATAACACCCATTCTCCTTAAAGTTTTTCAAAAAATAGAAGAGGAGGGAATACTTCCAAACTCATTCTATGATGCCAGCATCACTCTAATACCAAAACCGCGCAAAGACCTCACCAAAAAAGAAAACTATAGACCAATATCCCTGATGAATGTGGATGCAAAAATACTCAACAAAATATTAGCAAACGGAATTCAAAAATACATCAAGAGGATCATACACCATGATCGAGTGGGATTCATCCCAGGGATGCAAGGATGGTACAGCATTCGAAAATCCATCAACATCATCCACCACATCAACAAAAAGAAGAACAAAAACCACATGATCATCTCCATAGATGCTGAAAAAGCATTTGACAAAATTCAGCATCCATTCATGATTAAAACTCTCAACAAAATGGGTATAGAGGGCAAGTACCTCAACATCATAAAGGCCATATATGACAAACCCACAGCTAACATCATACTTAAAGGTGAGAAGCTGAAAGCTTTTCATCTAAGATTGGGAACAAGACAGGGATGCCCACTCTCTCCACTGTTATTCAACATAGTATTGGAGGTCCTAGCCACGGGAATCAGACAAAACAAAGACATACAAGGCATCCAGATTGGTAAAGAAGAAATCAAATTGTCACTATTTTCAGATGACATGATATTGTACATAAAAAACCCTAAAGACTCCACTCCAGAACTACTAGAACTAATATCTGAATTCAGCAAAGTTGCAGGATACAAAATTAACACACAGAAATCTGTTGCTTTCCTATACACTAACGATAAGCTAACAGAAAGAGAAATCAGAAAAACAATTCCATTCACAATTACATCAAAGAGAATAAAATACCTATGAATAAACCTAACGAAGGAAGTGAAAGACCTGTACCCTGAAAACTACAAGACATTCCTAACAGAAATTAAAGAGGACACTAACAAATGGAAATGCATCCCATGCTCTTGGCTAGGAAGAATAAATATTGTCAAAATGGCTATACTACCCAAAGCAATCTACAGATTCAATGCAATCCCTATCAAACTACCAACAGCTTTCTTCAATGAACTGGAACAAATAATTCTAAAATTCATATGGAACCACAAAAGACCCCGAATAGCCAAAGCAATCCTGAGAAGGAGGAATAAAACAGGGGGAATTACGCTCCCTGACTTCAAGCTCTACTACAAAGCCACAGTAATCAAGACAATTTGGTATTGGCACAAAAACAGACCCACAGACCAGTGGAATAGAATAGAAAATCCAAACATCAACCCAAACACATACAGTCAATTAATATTTGATAAGGGAGCCTTGGATATACATTGGGGAGATGACGGCCTCTTCAGCAGCTGGTGTTGGAAAAACTGGACAGCTACATGTAGGAGAATGAAATTGGACTACTGTCTAGCCCCATACACAAAGGTAAACTCAAGGTGGATCAAAGACCTGAATGTAAGTCATGAAACCATAAAACTCTTAGAAAAAAATATAGGCAAAAAGCTCTAGGACATAAACATGAGTGACTTCTTCATGAACATATCTCCCCGAGCAAGGGAAACAAAAGCAAAAATGAACAAGTGGGACTATATGAAGCTGAAAAGCTTCTGTACAGCAAAGGACACCATCAGTAGAACAAAAAGTCTTCCTATAATATGGGAGAATATATTCATAAATGACATATCCGATAAGGGGTTGACATCCAAAATATATAAAGAACTCACGCACCTAAACAAACAAAAAGCAAATAATCCAATTAAGAAATAGGCAGAGGACATGAATAGACACTTCTCCAAAGGAGAAACTCAAACGGCCAACAGGCACATGAAAAGATGCTCCACATCACTAATCATCAGAGAAATGCAGATTAAAAACCACAATGAGATACCACCTCACACCAGTGAGGATGGCCAACATCCAAAACACAAACAACAACAAATGTTGACAAGGATGTGGAGAAAGGGGAACCCTCCTACACTGCTGGTGGGACTGCAAATTAGTTCAACCATTGTGGAAAACAGTATGGAGGTTCCTCAAAAAACTCAAAATAGAAATACCATTTGACCCAGGAATTCCACTCCTAGGAATTTACCCTAAGAATGCAGCAGCCCAGTTTGAAAAAGACAGATGCACCCCTATGTTTATTGCAGCACTATTTACAATAGCCAAGAAATGGAAGCAACCTAAGTGTCCATCAGTAGATGAATGGCTAAAGAAGATGTGGTACATATACACAATGGAATATCATTGAGCCATAAGAAGAAAACAAATCCTACCATTTGCAACAACATGGATGGAGCTAGAGGGTATTATGCTCAGTGAGATAAGCCAAGCTGAAAAAGACAAGTATCAAATGATTTCACTGATATGTGGAGTATAAGAACTATGACAAAAAAAAACTGAAGGAGCCAAACAGCAGCAGACTCACAGAACCCAAGAACAGACTAATATTTACCAAAGGGAAAGGGACTGGGGAGGATGGGTGGGAAGGGAGGGATAAGAGGGAAAAAGGGGCATTATGATTAGCAGACGTAATGTTGGGGGGGCACGGGGAAGGTTGTACAACTCAGAGAAGACAAGTAGTGACTCTATAGCATCTCACTACGCTGATGGACTGTGACTGTAATGGGGTTGGTGGGGGAGACCTGATGAAAGGGTAGTTTAATCACCATAATATTGCACATGTAATTGTAGATTAATGATACCAAAATAAATTATATAAAAATAAATAAATAAATAAAGTTGATGCTGAGACATGGGTTTGAGAGCAAAGGGCTTACATGGGAGCTGCAGACAGACCAGCAGGGGAGAAGGGGTGGGAGACAGCCAGCAAAGGGAGCCCTGTTAAGCCAGCTGCCACCTTGGGCAACTGGAGCAGAATCTCTCCAGGAAACAGTATCAGGCTCCTGCGTTGGTATTATCCCACCTGAGTCCACCTGGACGATTCCTGTACCAATCCTTGTCAGCTTTTGGCTGAAGGCTGCTCTTGGCGAGTATTAATTCCCCCGCACAGCCCTGCTAGAACAGCATTCCAGAATTCTGGAAAAGGCTGTCAGTCCCAGAGATGAAGATACAGGCAAATGGAAGTTTCTAGAACAGTGTGCATTTCCAGAGTAAGGTGTGAGGGTTGGGGTGGGGGGTGGGGTGTCAGCACCTGCTCCCTGCGGTGATGGGTCACCTGGAGCTCTCATTCCCACAGGAGCAATGGCTGCAGCTAGAGGGCTGGGCCCCTTTGGCGGGGTGGGGGTGGGGCACTTTCCTTTGGTCTCTCCAATGCTGAGGCAGCATTTATCAGAGCACTGGCACTCATGTTTTACCTCCAACAGAGGCATCTTCTCTGTGGATCCACAGCGGTCCGAAGTGAGACAGCAACAAGCCAAGAGGGGGTTCATTACAGTAGCGCCCCAAGCCCTAGCATCTTCAACCTCCAGCTTAAGGTCCTGGTGGGCATGCTGGGGTCTGAGTTGGCTTTCCCAACAATGCCCATCCTGGACCCTTTAACACTTACACCTGGGGAATAAAGTGATCGTCTAGAAACCATGGGCTTTGCCTTACTCTGCCTGGTCAGAACACAACAGAACAACCTCCCCTTCACCATCTCCTTCTGCACCCACCTGGATTTCTCCTGCCCACCCCTACCTGAGAGCAGCTGCTACCTACCTGAGCAGGTGGCCAGAATAAGCAGTGAGGAAGAAGACAGGTGGTTTTACCCACCTAGAGGGGGTGAGGCAGCCTACATCCAGTCCGTACCAGAGCTGCCCTCCCTGGAAAGTTTTCGCCTTCTATCTCTCTGATGCGCAGAGTGGGCAATGCCCACCTGTAGGCCACACAAGCCCTTGAGCATGCTGTTGTGATGATCAGTGTGGCAGTCCCCAGGGCTTGAGTTCAAATGCCTCCCTGTTCTGTCTCCCCCAGGAAAGCTCAATAAAGTGATCTAGGAGACAGCATGTGCAAAGGCCCGGAGAACGAAGAGGACTTGGAGAGCGTGGGGCCTGAGAAACAGTTTGCTCCGGCTGAGATGGCAATGGCACAGGAAGCTGGAGAGGAAAGCTGGGCCTGAAAGTGCAGGAGCTGCTAAGCCATGCTAAGAAGAGACTGGACTTGATTCTTAGAGCTATAGGGAGCCATTGAAGGGCAGAGGAAAGCAGAGTGGCCTGCTCTGATCAACTCTATCCCATTTTACAGATGAGAAGAGTGAGGCATAGAGTGCTGACATGATTGGCAATGTTAGGATGTGAATCCACGTCTCATCCTCACAGACCTTTCTGTCCCAGTCTTTGCATCAGGTCTCCCTTTTGATCTGTCGAAACCCACAGATACTGTAAATGCCAAGAAGGCACAAGCCCAGAACCAAAATCTTCCTTCTGGGGTCACACAGAACAAGTCCAACCCCTCCCCTGTGTGCCAGCTTTTCAAAGTCCACCTGTGAGTCTGCCCTTCTCCAGGCTTGAATAGCAACAATGTCCTAGCTGTGTGACTTTGGACCAGTGAACTGCCCTCTCTGAACCATGGGTTGTTCATATGTAAAATGGGGATAATAGCAATGTGAAGGACAGGGATGTATGCAGGCTCCCTGGCTCATGGTGAGCCCTGAATAAAAAGTGGCTAATGTCACTTGAGGCCCTTTACCCCATGCCCACTCTCTTCTGAACACCTCTCAGTTAAACTGAGAACCAACAAATATTTTGAAGGCTGGAAGGGAAGTCCAATTAGAGCTTATAATGAACCTAGACTCAAAGAGAATGAGTCCCTCATCATCTGTCCCAGGCAGTCAGGCTGCACCTTGCAGGGCAAATCCTGAAAACCAGACCTGAACTTGAAGGACAGACCCTGAGATGCCCCCCAGAGCAACTCCGAGAGTTTGGATGAGTGAGTAAGGGCTAACCCTCCCTTTCCTTTTGGAAGTTTTCATTAATTCCACTTCTGTGTTTTAATAATCTCTTTCCCCTAATTTGATGTTTATTTCTTTAAGCAGTGTTCATTCTAGAAAAAAAGTGCTCTCTGCCTTCTGTCTGTGTGGGTGGAGAGACTGACACTACAAACCAAGATCTGGGTTTAAATCAGTTCATCCAAAACTTTACCTGATGCACGGCATTTCTCCCTGTGCTCCTGGCCCCTGAGGGATCAACTGGCCCAAAGAGAGGACAGTTCATACCTGGCCTGGAGTCCACTGCATCCTGACATGTGTCCCACTTGGCTGGGGAGCAGAGGATCAGAGGATCAGTGGAGAAGACTGGTCAAGACCGGCCCATGGAGGGAGGAATCCAGAGAACCTATTACAGGGAGATGCTCCTCATGCCTCACTTCTAAATGTCAGGGCCTTTCTCTCTCTTTCATGGGGGATTAAGCCTCAGGGAACCCTTCAGCACTCACGTTGTCTCCCACTCTTCCTGACACAGCACAAGTGATGATTGACCAAATGAATGAATGGTGATGAAATTTAAGAAGCACTTGGAATAAACACTTTCCCTTTTTGTTGTTGTTGTTGATCTTTTTCAATTGGTACTACGGTGGTGCATGATGAAAAAAAATTTTTTTAATGATTTATTTTGGTATCATTAATCTACAATTACATGTGCAATATTACGGTTATTAAACTACCCCCTTCACCAAGTCCCCCCCACCAACCCCATTACAGTCACTGTCCATCAGCGTAGTGAGATGCTATAGAATCACTACTTGTCTTCTCTGAGTTGTACAGCCCTCCGCACGCCCCCCAACATTACGTCTGCCAATCGTAATGCCCCTTATTCCCCCTTGTCCCTCCCTTCCCGCCCATTTTCCCCAGTCCCTTTCCCTTTGGTAAATATTAGTCAGTTCTTGGGTTCTGTGAGTCTGCTGCTGTTTTGTTCCTTCAGTTTTTTTCTTTGTTCTTATACTCCACATATGAGTGAAATCATTTGATACTTGTCTTTTTCGGCTTGGCTTATTTCACTGAGCATAATACCCTCTAGCTCCATCCATGTTGTTGCAAATGGTAGGATTTGTTTTCTTCTTATGGCTGAATAATATTCCATTGTGTATATGTACCACACCTTCTTTATCCATTCATCTACTGATGGACACTTAGGTTGCTTCCATTTCTTGGCTATTGTAAATAGTGCGGCGATAAACATAGGGGTGCATCTGTCTTTTTCAAACTGGGCTGCTGCATTCTTAGGGTAAATTCCTAGGAGTGGAATTCCTGGGTCAAATGGTATTTCTATTTTGAGTTTTTTGAGGAACCTCCATACTGCTTTCCACAATGGTTGAACTAATTTGCAGTCCCACCAGAAGTGTAGGAGGGTTCCCTTTTCTCCACATCCTCGCCAACATTTGTTGTTGTTTGTGTTTGGATGTTGGCCATCCTCACTGGTGTGAGGTGATATCTCATTGTGGTTTTAATCTGCATTTCTCTGATGATTAGCGATGTGGAGCATCTTTTCATGTGCCTGTTGGCCATCTGAATTTCTTCTTTGGAGAAGTGTCTATTCATGTCCTCTGCCCATTTCTTAATTGGATTGTTTGCTTTTTGTTTGTTAAGGTGTGTGAGTTCTTTATATATTTTGGATGTCAACCCTTTATCAGATACGTCATTTATGAATATATTCTCCCATACTGTAGGATGTCTTTTTGTTCTACTGATGGTGTCCTTTGCTGTGCAGAAGCTTTTCAGCTTGATATAGTCCCACTTGTTCATTTTTGTTGTTTCCCTTGCCCGGGGAGATATGTTCATGAAGAAATCACTCACGTTTCTGTCCAAGAGATTTTTGCCTATGTTTTTTTCTAAGGGTTTTATGG
>JAVSCE010006117.1:0-43961 GCA_032199065.1 Smutsia gigantea
ATTGTTTTGGTAGGAGATGATCAAATTAGAGAACAGCATAACCTTTAAAAAAAAGCTGTTGTTTTCTGAGCACAAAGCGGCTGCCTATTTTGAGCTGGTTGCAGAGCTGAGGCAGACTGTTCAGAAAAGTTTGAGAAAGATTGTGGAGCCTAAATACATCAGTTCTTGCAGTGGGTGAAGACAGTCTGCCTCATATGGCAAAGGGATCTCAACCCACTTGTCTAGGTCAGCTTCCTGCCTGGAGATGGAAACATGACCTATGAGTCAGCTCATGATTATACGATAGACTGCAATAGATTCGCTTGATATTGCTTTGTGAAATTGCTTATTTAATTACCTCCCCGAAAGAAGTTCATTTTAGAATGTTTCATTTAGGCTATGTGAAATGAGTAGATTTATAAAAATGTGTAGTGGTATTCTTTCTATGGAACCTAAAATAACCAGTTTATACAGCCATGGGTTCTCCTGTTTTCAGTGCCCAAATTAGACCAATTCTAAATAGGGTTATTTTGAAAACACCCAGACATCTGGCCTTGTTTTTATTCTCTTTGTCTTCCTTAAACTATCTTCTCTCTACTTCATGAGTGTACTCCTCAAACAACATTCACATGAATCATTCAGGAAGAGAACAATGATGCTTTTACTCCAGGTGGGTTCTGTTTCCCTAAAATATTCAACAAACGTTTTGGGGACACTTATTATTTCATGCTCCTCCTGGTGCTTTCATGAGCATTATTGCATTCAACTTTGTTTCGTTGTCACACTGCTCTTGAGAAGCAGACATAAATGTTTTCATTTGGCAGAAGAAAATAAAGAGACGGAAAGAATCAGTGTGCCTCAGAGTCATGTAAAATTAGTAAAAGGCAAAGATAGGCTATAAGCTCAGAGTTTAAGATTTATTCCTAATGCTTGTTTTGTAATTGTCATGCAAAACTGCTGAGAATTTCATACTAACCATTTTTATAGGTTTATATCAAAGTATATTTTGAAAGTACTTATGAGAAGTACCTTTTCAAATGCCAACTTAAAATTGTGTCTAGATTGCCGATCCTATAGTGGAAATAAAAAGTCTAGAAATTGACTTTAAATCCTTAGTTATAGAAAGCAAAAGTCAATATTCCAAGCTGCCTTTATGCTAAACTACTGAAGGGTTAGTTTGCAGGTTTTCATAACTGTGCCCTTAACATATTGCAACAGACGGACTTATTGTTTGAATGATGTTTAAGTTAATCATGACATAGGGTCTTCAGTGTATGTAATATAGAAGTACTGGATAAATATATTGCTTCTTTTCCTGTTAAAGTTGAGCCATGGAATTATTGTTTAATTGGAAATATACACAAATGGAAGATAGATATCTTGCTTGGAGCATGTGCCTCAGAAGACTATATCTTGAAACAGTTTATTACAATTGAATGAAAATCAATGACATGAGAAAATAGAATAAAGAACAGATAGGAAGAAGAATAAAAAGTAAAGAACTTGATAAAGAAAATGACGCTAAAGAAATCTCTTTAAAAATACTTATAAAATGACATCTGTCCAAACTGGAAGGTTACTTGGAGGACTTTATGGAAAGGGAGAGATTCTGGTCAGAAATGTGGTGTTAGGAACTTGTACTCTATCTGTGAGGAAGGTGAAGTTTGATTATTACAAAGATTTGTTTTGCCGTCAAAAATTACATTTTAAACTTAACTGTCTCTGAAAATTTCAGTTATTTAGGAAACCCTTTCAAGGTTTTAGCTGTTGAAGTTTAATCTGTTTTGGTAATTAAATTAACAACTCACTGCTTCACGACCAAGTATCCTTTATTGTTTAATTGTTTAAGTTAGGTAACTTTTGAAAAACTGCACTTGTTACATCTGGTGATTTGGGCATATCATAGAGTCAGTATGACTAATTTAATAAAGAAGCCATATTTGCATATGAGTACCAGTTTTAGCTGTGAAAGCCCATCAGCTTGGTATCCACAAAATCATCAGGTAAGCCTGGAAATGTACATTGAAATCTTAAATAACATCTCAGACTCAAGGAGCAAGTTTAATTTCTTGAGGGAATTATCTTCCAAATGAAACATCCAGAATGACAAAAATGTCTGAAGGAAATGAGGTCTCATTCTGTCTCTCTCTGGTAGGGGGTTGGTGTTTAAGGACATCTTGAAGTAATACTTAATTGAGACATCCACAGTCTCTCAGTGCCTTTAAGTACAGTTGGGAGAGAGAAAAAATTAGATCTTCAGTATTCTCATCCCATGTGCAATATTATTCTGTTTATTTCTTTCACCTACATTTTGTCATTTGCAAAAGGTACTCAATAAATAACATATATTTCAGCCATAGATATTCTGGTTTGTCTAAGTACAGCTAGAGGTATTTGTAATGAAAATTTGGATCATTCCTCAGTTTTTTATCAGTAATTTTGGTAATTGAATGGGAATTTATTAAAGGATGTAATCTAGGTTCAAATAAGTTCGTTAAAGCACTTATGGAGGGTACTAAATTTATGTCAGTCACATACTGGTGGCCCAAAGAATGATCTCTACTCTCAGATGTGTTTCCTTCTCTCTGAAGAATTTTAAAAACTAATTTGGAGTTTAATTTAATGGAGTTAGGAGGGGGTGCACCCTGCAGCTGCTGAATCTCCATCATTCTCTACTATCTTCAATAACCATTTTTTTTTTTTTGCAATAGTTATTTGGCTCCTGAAGGAATTGGATTTTATGGCAAGATCCACTGCTTCCATAATCTTAGCAATTACTGGGAGAAACAAACACTGTGGAACAGTTAAATAGTAATTTGGGATGGGATAGGGCTATGTCCCCACAAGTAATCTGAAGTAGTGCCATGGTTGGGAGGAAGGAAGATAAGCATGCCTGGTGCGTGGCTTTGTGTTGTGTGGGTAGAAGGTGGAAGGGTGGAGAAGGTGTACCACAGTGTGTAAGGCTGGAAAGGTTTGGAGAAGTCCATCTGGGTTCACGTGGGGAAAAGCGGAGGCTTTTCAACAGACCCTCCCAGGCAACATTGAATATATTCATGAAGTACTTTGAACATCCAGTATTTCACCAAATCATTTGGTTCTGGAGTGACTTCCCTCTTCGTACTGCATTTTCAGAAGATGCCATATAATTGAAGATGTTGGTGACAAACAGGCCACCACGCTGACACTGTGCATCTACCACTTTTCTCTGGGTTATTTAATTTTACACTAAAGGGGCAACCTCTGAGTGTGTGTAAGGCAAAGAAGGAATGTGGAGGAGGTTGGGAACCAGCATTTTAGGAAAAAAATAATTTTGTATTGGAAATATTTGCTCTTTATAGTCATGGATACAGTCTGACCTTTAAAAACCAGGTTAACTTGTCTGTTTACTTCCTCTTTGACTAGGAAATAACTTCCTGAGGATAAACTAACTTCCTCAGGAAGCTCCAGACTTTCCAAGCCTGTTAGGGTGATTAAGAAATAATGAGGGACAAGCACTTTATAGAAAGGGTGTTCCTTTGCATCCTGTATACTTATAAAACATAGAAAGTCCACATTATGGAGTAATTTACAAGGAATTTAGACATTATTGGTAGTCATTAAGAAACAATTGAATTGTTATAAGGAGTATAGTCTTTGGGAAGCAGATGATAATACAGTTAATAATTATAAATGTAAGAAGGAAGCTTCTGCTGTTTATGACTGCCCCTGCCTTCCGAGGTGGGGTGGGCCACCCGGTACACTGAAGGGCATTTGTTCTTCCAAACTGCATGTATTTGAGGGAGTGTTTGGATGTGGGCTTTAGACAGCCAGATTTCTCTGCCCAGTGGAGAGATTCTGAACTGCAAAGGAAGGAGACACGGGGTGTGTCCCGGAGAGTAAAAAGGGGATAGAAGGGAGGAAGAGATGGTGGAGGTGGGTAGATGTCCCAGCATGTCGGCAGGGAGTGGCTGCCAAGGTGATGACTGCCTGTGTCCCTGAAAATCTTTAATCATTCTTTACTGAACTTGCAGAATGCTTGGAGGGCATGGGCTTCCTGTGGAAATCCGTGAAAGACTGAATTTTGAGACTGTCCATTTGTTGTCTTTGTGGTCACCCGACATACACAGATTCATCAAAAGCCAACTGAAGTATCCATCTGTTAACATTTCCTTATTGTTACAATTAGTACAAATGTAAGCGTTCTGTTATGCTTATATTCTGTTATGTATAATAATATTCTATAAAACATATTAATTTATGCAACATTCAACTTTTCTCTTTCAAGTCTAATTACAAATTCACGTTGTTCCAATCATTAAAATTATTCTCTTTTTGATGCTTGACTTTCAAAATTTCTTCTGTGGAAAACCTTTAAGCATCTCCTTTGTTCTTCCAGCACCATCCTTCATGCTGTAAAACCACCCTTGCTTTGTGGCTACAAAAGAATGTTCCAGACCCACCCTTATTTTTATTTTTTTTTTCTGTTCATGATGCAGAGTCAGTCATGCCAAAGCATCTTGGCCCTTTTTGTGGAGAAATGTATTCAAGACATAAATCTGGGAATCAAGCAAAGGTTCCCTGCTGTTGTGGGCTCACTTTTAATAGTTAGATCTGGAGAAAAAATATTTTTTAATGCATTAGTACACACTGATTTGATCAATTTATAATACTATGTATTACAAATTCTTGCACTATACTTATATCCTAGTGATATGAAATTTCACTTCCCACTAATACTTTCTGCCATTCAGCAACCAAAGATGAGTTGGGCCTTCCCCATCAGATCTCCAAATATGCCCAGACATGCATGATCTGTAGCAGTGACAAGAAATAGGCTACAGCTCAGTCACGATGCCCATTGTAAAAGAGTTGTGTCTGTGTTTCAATTGCTGCCTCTATGGTGTCCTGAAATTGCTTGAACTTCTTTGAGGAAGGAACTGTGTTTCATCCAGCTTTATATACCCAGTGGCTATCACCATATTTGACATGAATGAATGAATGAATGGGTTCTTTTGCAAGATTTTAAAAAGGAATAACCCTCTTGATTAACTTTTCCATAAGCCATAAAGACTATGATCTCAGAAGCTATGCAAAACCAAGGTAATATAGGAGAGGTAGAGTTACTTCTTAGAAGAAAGACTACTTCTATAGCTTAGGGAAACGAGGCACATCATGGTCATATTTCCATTGATTGCTTTAAGTTTTGCCCTTTATGTTAAGGGAACAAACTTCTTTAAGCAGAATGGACACAAGAGAAGGAAGATGGAACAGAAGATGTTTCTAGTGTCTGGTTTCATTCATTTCAACATTTTTAAACCAAGAGAAGCTTTGTTGTCTGAATACTAGCTCTATAAATAACTCATTTTTCTGAGAAAATTTTTTAACATTTTAGGTTGCCAAATGAAATAAGCCTTAGGAATCTGGAATATGGGGGCTGGGCTGTTCAGCCTCCCCGCCTCAATTTTGAGGGCAGAAGAGTAATGTTCTTTCCTCCTCACCATTTGAACTTTATTAAATGCCTTTTTAATCTCTTTTAAACTTAATACATTGAATTGTTACAATTCTCCATCTATTGATATCTCAAAGTACCAAATGAGAGTCTGTGGTTCTTTAACTGATGAAACTGGAGAAGTAAGTTTCATTATATTGGCACAAAATGTGGCTGAATTGTCCAGTTTTAATAAACATATTTAGCTTTTTTTGGGTTCACTGATTTATTATGAAGAAAATGTTAGAAGAAGCATTCCTAAGGAGAAAATAATATTGTTCTTTCCCCCTGCCTTTTTTTAAGAATTATCCTAGAACCAACCTTGACCTCACATTATCTTTTGCGAGCTGTATTCTGTTTTCTAGAAACTGGGCAACTGTAAAGTTCATATGTTTTGTTTAGCTGGATTGGATCTGGTCAGGACAGAGATTGGGAAATGAATCTATTCAGTCTCAGAGATTTATAAAAAGCTAAATTCCTATTAAATAAATTTGGAAAATGAAGTAGAAGTCGAAGTTGAAGATTCATTTAATCTGAATGAGAGAGGAAAAGAACCTGTGAAACAAAAATCTTGTGACTTTCTTTTTCTCTCCAGTTATGTGTGACCCAAGTTACTTAGCCTTAATTTTTTCTTCTCTGTAAACCAGGAGTAATAATATGATCTACTTCATCTGTTGGTTATGATGATTAAATTAAAAAATTATATACAGTGTGAGTCCCTGTGCATATTAGTTGGTTTAATTACATCAGATTAATCACAGCCACTTTTTGGAAGTTCCATTATACTACCTTGTTCTGGGACTTTGTATGGAAAAAATCCTCCCCTAAATGAATTCAACATAATTCTCATGGAAATCCCATAACATTTTAATTTTGAAACTTGACCAAATTTTAGTTTTTTCACCTGGAAGAATAAATCCAACATCTATAAGTACCTACCCTATGTGGACATTGTGTCAATTCGATTACATGTGTATGCCATTATGTATGTTGAATTACTTATATATGTTGAATTCATTAGTCAGATGAATACTTGTACATATGAGGATGTCCAGGAAAATTTTAGAAACAAGTAATGAGAGTAGCATTTCCTTAGTGTCATGAAAATATATTATACATTACAGATATTTAAGAAGTGTGGTATGGTAGAGCTCACTGTAATGGAACAGAGAGCTTAGGGTAGACTTATATGGTAGTTATATATGGGAATTTAGGGCATGATAAAGATGGCATTATAAATGAATAAGGGAGATGAGCCTAGCCAACACATCCTAATGGGAAAATCAGCTTCTTATTTTTAAGAAAAGGAACATGGACAGCCTAATATGTTCCTGATGTCAAAATAAATCCTTAATGGATGAAAGGTTTAAATGTTCAGATTAAATATACATAAATTGTTGTATGATCTTGAGGTAGCAGAACCTTTCAAAATGTAAAAACAGAAGTTGTCATGAAGCTAAAGAAGGCCACCAGCACACGTGTGGGGGTAGACCCTGCTCTAGAGGGTAGAGGAAGATCTTTCTCTTTCTTTTAAGCAGAGTTCAACACGGGTTTCTTTCATATTGCCCGACTTCTCAGAGCTTTTGGTGTGTTAGTGTATGTTAATCTAGTAGTATAATTCTTATACATGTGAATCAAGAGCCTTGAAAAAATGTGTACACATGGACACCCAGGACTTTCACAGTAGGAAATCACCTTAAAAATATGAATTTTATTTGTAGATATATGCTTATTAATGTATATAACATTAAAACATTGGTAAGGCATTTTATGGAGATAGTAGTATGTCAGAGTACTGTTTAGTCCTATCTTATATTAGTGAACAGTGTTTAATGATAAGGGAAAATATTTACGAAAAATGCAGATTATGAAATAACATTTGCTATGTGATCCCAATTGTTCATAGGATTGTAATTGAAGAGGAAAAAGACTGAGGAGACATATTTGAAGATGCTGTCAATGGTTGTCACTGAATGATGGAATTACACATTATTTTTATTGTTTTTGTTTTCCAATATTGTCCAACTTTCCTTATTGAAGAGGTAATTTATAGAAAATTCAAATTGGTTCTTTTTTAAGGGCTGAAATTGTCTCTTCGGCTAGTTGTTTGTGGAATTTTATTGAATGTGGTATGACCAAAAATTAAATACTTGATTTCTTTTTTTTCACTACTGGTTCAGATTTTTGGATAAAGATCAATCAGTCTGTTTCTCATCCCTGTGCTCAACCATGCATTCAGCACCCATCTGTGCAGTGATCACTTGCTTTCATTTCTTTATAATCAATTTTAAAGACTTTTCTATTCTTCAAACATTTTCCTGTTAGTTGAACATACTTCCAATGCAGTTTTTCTCCTTTATATACATTTAAAAATAAGCTTCCAATACATTGCATATATTCTGATTTATTCTATTTTCATATACTCATTCATATTCTGACTCATCAAATATTTACTGAACGCCAGGTATTGTCCTTGGTGAGCCAAACAGACATAGACCTGACCTTCTGGAACTTTTCATCTTGTAGGAACATAGATATAGAATCTCAAAAATAAATTACATGCTAAATAAAGAATGCATTCTTCAATACATGCCTCGAAGTAAAATTTAAGCTTGACAGCTGAATGAGGAACAGGAAATCAGCAAGGTAAATATTTGTGGGAACATAGGTTATGTGGGGAGGTGTGATGTGAAGGAGAGTTGTTTTCTGGTTATGTATTATTTATTGTGTAAGCAATTACTCCAAATCTTAATGCATTTGTTTCCTGTTGTTAGTGCAACAAATTACAGTTGACTTAGTGGCTTAATACAACACAAATCTATTAGAGTTCTGGAGGTCAGAAGGCCTACATGAGTCTCAGAGGACTGAAATCAAGGTGTTGGTAGGGCTGTACTTCTGGAGGTCCAGGGGAGAATCCTTTCCTTGTTTTTGGTTTTCTAGTTTGGTTGATGGTGTCTTCCTTCATCTTCGAAGCCTGCAGCCTAACAGTTTCAAATCCCTCTTGGTCTCCGACTCTGGTCCTCCTGCTTCCCTCCTAGAGGACCTTTGTGTTTACTTGGGGCCTGTGCAAATAATTCAGGATAATCTCACCATCTCAAGATCTTTAATCACATCTGTCAACTCCCTTTTACCATGTAAAGCAACACGTTGAAGGTCTGGGGATTAGGATGTGGACATCTTTGGGGAAGCTATTATTCTGCCTTTCATGTTTAGTTAACTTGAAACAACCACCATTCTATCTCAATTTTTTTTCAATCAAATTTGGGGCTTCCCAGTAATTCTGCTCCTTGTGTCATGGTCTGAAGTCACTGGTGGTATTCAGATGGTGGACAGGCCGCTCTAAAAGGTCAGCCATGTGTGCCTGAGCCTTGCCTAAGATGGCTGGACTGTTGGTTGAAGAGTCAGCGGGTGGCCTCTCTAATCGGGATGGTTTCGGGGTAACCAGACTCCCCGTATGATAGCTCAGGGTTCCAGAAAGAGTGCTTCAAGAGGTAGGAAGAGGAAGCTCCCTGTGGGCAGCTATGAGGCTTGGGCTTAGAAATTGGTACAGCATCTCTTCTGCCATTTTCTATTAGTCATAGCCATCACAGAGCTGCCCGGATTTGAGGGTAAGGACATGGACCCCCACCACTCCAGGGGACGAATGCTGATGTATCTGTAGCTGTCTGTAATCTATAGGCTGGACAGGTGGTGGTGAGGGATTCCATGAAGAGGGATCAACATGAGGCAAGGCACATGTGACCTGGAGGGAGGTTAGGGTGTTTCTGAGCAATGGCCTGTGTGTATGTGCAACCCAGTGACAGAGGAGAGAAGTGATGGTGTTGAACTTGTAGAACCTTCTAGGCCATATGCAGGTTACAAACTGATTCTGAGAGCGAGGAGGAGCTCCTGAGGACGTGCTCAGTAGCGACAGACCTGCTCTGGCTGCTGTGTAACCCTAGGTGAGGCGGTAAGGGAAGCCCATCACGTGGTTTTTTTCAAGTAGCTTCTGACGGAGGAGTGGTGAAGTGTGGTCAGTGTTAGTCTGTGAACTGTTTGTCTATATGAAGGTAAATAGAGAAATCGAGAGTGATTAGAATTCTTTATAGCTCCTTACAGCAACATCCAGAGAGAAGAGCACAGGCTTGTATTTTGTGTGTCTTTTAACTTTAATTTTTCACTTCATTTTTGTGGCCTTTTACAAAATATTCATGTGAATTGGAAAATTTGAAAAAACCTTGTTATTTCCTACTCACTGGTTGAGAAAACCTCCTTCCTAGACCACAGGGTCTTACCTTAGCATGTGTGTCTTTCCTTTGGGTCTCCCTTGGGCAGCCTGGACTCACTCCTCATGGAAAGGAATGCTTTGTACTACGTGTACAGGATTAGACTCTGAGGCTGCACTGGGGGGTCAAACTTATTTGTTCATTTAGTATGTGACTGCTGAGGGCTTGGACGTAACAATTTAATAAACTTGCATGTAACTATTGTCTGTTCAAGTCCCTGATGTGGCCGCTCTTCCATAATGCCAGTATTTATTTGTCATAACTTTAGCATTTGCATTTTAGAATTAAGCATTCTGTAGTTATATTAACCATGCAAAACTTCTTGCTCACAGTGATAGGCCAGTGTGTGGTTGGTGCACATTTGAAAAAATAGGTTGAAACAGGGAGTCACTTAAAAATTAATATGTAGGCTGTAAATATTTTCTTTGAACTCAAAACATTCATTTTCCATTCTTTTGAAGTTAGATGAAAACCTTCTCTTTGTTTGGCTACTGGTTGGGGGTCTGCAGGGTCTTTCTTGCATGGATCGTAAAGCAACATGTTCAGTTTTGATGTCTTTAAACTTAGTGGGATGAAATATACTTTTATTTTTCAAAAAGTAACAGATGTAATAGAAAAATTTGGAGAGATACAGCATAAAAATGATATGTTACATACTTAATCTGAAATCCATGTGTTTGAGATTAGAATGTGCATTTTAATATGATAAAAGGAGAAGGAAGCAGAAATGCTCCATTTTTGTGAGTAACGTGTGATTGGTCACTCAGCTCCTCAAATGCTTGAATTCTTGCTGCTACTGCAGAGCATCTGATAAATTTAGACATTCTTTGCTGACAGTTTTATCTCCCAGAAGTTAGAAAAAGTAATGATGGCATAGCTTATAAAATAAAAAACTATAAAAAATGAAATTCTGGTGATATAATTGAGACCATTTCCAACGAGAATTGAGGGCAGTGTTCTGGATCTCGTATGAGCTCAGATTTTAAAGCCCACATAAAAGAGATAAAGACAGGTGGACAATTAAGAAAAGCAATACCAAAATTTTGGGAATAATTTTAGTAGGAGGAACATCACAAATGAGCCGAGACAGACAAGAATGAAAAGCAGGAAATGACCCAAGGGCATGTTGCTTGAAGTTACGTAACAAGGTGAAGTGGGGAGCGTGTCAAAGCATAAGACGGTGTCATTTCGCAGGGGACAGAGGGAAAGCAGAGGGGTGCAGATGCTGGTCTTCAGTTCTTTCAGTAGCAAGGAGCGTGCCTTTATCAATCCTGACTGGCGCAAACGGTAGCACAGCTAACCATTCCTTGGTGCTGCCCGTGTGCCAGGCACAGTTCAAGGACGTTGTGCATATTAGCTCATTAACCCCAGAACTGAGGAGGCAGATGGTATTACAACCATTTCAAAGTGAGAGGAGGGCCAAATCACATAAGTGATTTGCTCAGGATGGTGCAGCTACTAAGTGTCTTGAACTAGGGCATTTCTTCCCCTGGACTCCATTCTTGAGATAGGGCTCTACAATTGAAAATCGCAGCCCGCCCAATGTGATGGCATGTTTTAAAAAGAATCTTTGAGATGAGTACAGATCACCAAAGCTGAACAGTCACAACACAAGGGACTCAAAGAATTGGAGATAAACCAGTTATCTGATTTTGAAAATTGAGCGAAGTGTAAACTTGGGAAACCACAGCCCGTTAAGTCTGTTTCAGTTACTCAGCTAACCCTGCTTTCCATCTGCTCTGTGACAGACTGTGCAGGACATTAAGGTTAAGAAGACACATTAGACACCAGTCGTGCCCTCCAGAAGTGATGTCTATGGGGAAGATAAGCAAAAGAAAGAGAACTATAATTCTGTCTATTGTTACTTAGAAATCACAGTGGAACCAGAGGAAGGGGGAGCCATACCTGGGGGAGCATGTCTTAGAGAGGCTTTACAGAGGAGCTGTTGTTTGATCCAGGCTTTTCATGGTGAGGAAGAGTCACCCAGGGAGAACAGGAACAAAGAGTCATTCTGGAGTTTGAAGGGAGGCTTAGAAGTGCGAAGGTGCCAGAAAACATGTGAAACATGGGTTATGTAGCCCAGGGCAACTCAAACTGGGGTTCAGGACCAGCAAAATGGCATCCCCAGGAGCTTGTTAGAGATGCAGAATTTCACTTCACCCTGGACCTGCCAGATCTGCATTTTATCAGGTTCTCTGGGTGACTGATATGCACAGTTAGGTTTGAGAAAGCATTGTTATAGCATGAGTGTGTAATTTCAGCCTTGAGTGCATGCAGTGGGTTGTAGTGGTGGTGGGGGAACAACACATCTCCTAGTCAGGCTCACCTAAGACTGTATCCCAAGGGTGGTGGTGACCTGTCACAAAGTCCGAGTGCAACTGAGTGGGTAGTTTGCATGCTTGATCCTTGCACATCATCAGTCTTTGTTCCAACCTGTTTGTAGTTTGTCCAGAAACAATGTTTCTACAGTGCTTATAGAAAGTAATATTCCAAAGTTTGTGATACTAGAAGACAGATTAAGAATAAAAAGGATCCTCCAGCACTCTCCTTCTTATTCTGAACCTTAAAATATAGTCAAAACTGTACACAACAAAGTCTGACTTCCCTACCTAATCTAGTTTTCCAGGCAGAATTAGAAAATGATCCTTCAGTGAAATGTTTCTACTAAGCAGTGTTATTTTATGTTTTGATCTTTGAGGGTCTCTCATGTCTTGAGAAAGACTTTGATGAATAATTATCGAGGAGGGCTTGTCTTTTTTGGTTCATCTCTGGCACTGTGAGTTAGTCTTAAATTTCCAAATCACAGAGTCCACCTGGTTCATGTTCAGAAATATCTGTAAGACTGAGCGGGTTCTTCACATACAGAAAGGCCTGGCTTTGAAATTGGGGTCTGTGAATTAATGGACCTATACAAAGCTCAGTCTCTCATTCCAAAAACAAAAGATAAAAATGCTTTTCTCTCAGGATATTGCAAGCATCAGAATTTAATCTGTGTGAAGTCGTGCAAAGTCACTGTTTGGCAAATGGAAAATGCTTAATGAACAGTAGTCATTATTCTTAATAATTTACAGAAAATAGTAGCATCCAGAAGCTGGGAGCAGAGGGAAGATGGTGCATGCCACCACTTCAGTGACTTCTGATGTTCTTGCTGCTTTTGCTCAGCTCTGTGCCCCTTGTTGCACCCACTCTACTGAGGGCCATAGGAATACCTTGCCCCTGAGTGCCCCTAACTGAGAGAGAGGCACTTATCCTAGAATATTTAAGGAAGGGCTGATGGTCCTTGGACTGCATTTTATGGCATCGTAAGGAGCTTTGGTGCATGCCGTAGTGTTTGCCTAGAGCGGTAGGGATGGGCGTTACTTTAGTCTGTATTATGTTCCTAGGGCTGCTATAACAAAGTGCCACAAACTGGATGGCTTCAAACCATGGAAATATACTCTGTGACAGTTCTGGAGGTTAGAAGTCAGAAATGAAGGTAGTGGCAGGGCCAGACTCCCTCTGAAAGCTGTGGGGAGGACTGCGTCCTTGTGGTGTCCCTCGGGTGCAGTGCAGCCCCTGCCTCTGTGCCTCGTCATCACACTGCATATATATATATTTCAATATATCTCTTCAGTGGATGCATTTGAATTCCTAGAAGAGTCTTAGGGGGCTAGTCTGCTCTCTTTGATGTGCTTAGTCTTCCCTGTAACGCCAGGCCAAGGGCAGCATCTCACATGCTAGAGCTGGAACAGTCCTGGGAAGCTAGCTAAGGCTCTCATACCTGGCGCTGGCTGAGGCCCTGTGGCCTGAGCTTTGTAACACACCCCTGGAGTTCAGTCCTCTTCAGGTAAGTCTCCATGCTCTCCAGGCATTATTCTGCTTCCAGAAAACCATAGTCTGTTTCTCTAGGTTCTGAGTAAATGTGCCAAATACTAGCATTTGCTAGCATTGCTTGAACTGAGCTAGTGCCCCTGGAGCCTTTCCATGAGGCTGGGAACCGAGGGTGGTGCATGGCCCCTGGGCATCAGGGTACAGTTGAGGTAGAGGGCCCAGACAGTGTGGAGTCCTGCCCACCTGGTTCCTTCCTCTGATGAACAATCAGTTGGTTCACTCCTCATCCATTGCAGGGAGTTTTGGATGCATGGAACGTCCTTCACAGGGAAATCAGAGGATGGGGAGTGAGTGTCTCCTAATTGTCACCGCTACCACCTTAGTTGTGCTGGCTCATTTTGTGCATCAACCTGTCAGGGCCACAGAGGGCCCAGGTACTGGTTCAGCATTCTGGGTGCATATGTAGGGGTGTTTCTGGATGGGATGAACATTTGAATTGGTGATCTCAGTAAAGCAAATGACCCTCCCAATGTGTGTGGACTTCCTACAATCCATTAAATGACTGAATAGACTAAAAGGCTGAGGAAGAAAGAATGCTCTTCCTGCCTGTCTTCAAGCTGGAACATCAGTCTTCTCCAGCCCTTGGACAGGGACTCAGACTTGGGCTGGAACTTACAGCTTCAGTCTCCTGATCCTCAGGCCTTCAGACTTAGCATGAACCACGCCACCTGCCCTCCTGTGTCTCCAGCCTGCCAACTGCAGATCTTAGGACTTTTCAGCCTCTCTTAACTGTGTGACCTAATTCCATATAACAACTCTGTTTATATTTCATCTCCTCTTGGTTCTGTTTTTCTGGAGAACCTTGACTAATGCATTAGTAAATGTGACCTCCAGCATATTTGGGGATCCATTGAGACTTTGAAAGAGCATTGCTTTCGGACGCATGATTTCAACAAGCTTAGCAGCTGAAATAATTGGTATTTTATTGCTTAGAAGGGGTCTTAGAAATTCTGCCTCTGCCCTAGTCCAGTGATCTCATTCTACTTCTCCAGTCTGCTTTTATGTTCTTGTGTATGGAAAAATTAACATGAGGGTGGCTTTTTATGTGTTTCTCCAATGCTTTATGTTTGTTGAAGAAAGAAAATCGCTCAAATCTCTTTTGAACTGGGCTGGGATATGTAATCCCCCTAGGGTACCACACACAGCCAGTTTGGGTGCTAACAAGCCTCTGAGGGTCACAGATTTCAGGGCTGTGTGCCTGTCCAACTCAAACCCAGAATGAGGAAGTCCTGCCTAGCATTCGATCTCTGACACAGAGGAGCTTGGAGTGACTGGCGTGACCAGGAAGTTGGGGCTAGTTAGAAGTACAGATTTATGGTCTGTGAAACCCGCTCTTTCTTACCTAAATCCATACACTCCAGTGGTGTGGGAACTTGCTGAGCGTTTCAGGGACTCTAAATGAAAGGAATTTTGGTTCGCTCTAGACCCAATTGATGCCATGGAGCAAGCCAGGTTCACCTTTGTACCCTCAGATCATGTGTCCATCTAACATGTCCCATTCTCCTAAAATTCTTATATCCCAAAACAACTTGCCCTCCTGTTCAGTTGATTTTGTGAGTTTAAGGAAAAGAACTTTCACATCACTGCTTCATAAATTAACTGCCAAATCTTGAGTATTTTCTGCCTTTCTTCATGGGACCGGAGTGCCATTTTACTCATCTCAATGATAATTTGTTTAACAGGTTTCATTTGCTTTTCCTTACTTAATACATGGACCCTTTTATGTGTTTAACAGATATTTGTTTAAGAGGGTCTGCAATATATAATGCAGCTAGCAGCCAAATTTTTCACATAATAATTTTTTATGAACCATACAAAGACAGCTTGAGTTTTATAAAATCTAAATGAACTTTCTAGCAGCAAAGGTCCCAATCCTCAGACTTCTTCAAGGAGCTGCTTTCCTTTCTATATGTTTGAATTACTGATCTTGCTAATCCTATCTTTTCCCCTTGCTGCAGTATTTTAGGAGAAAGGAACCAGCTAAATCTGGCTAAAGCTTTGCGTGAATTCTGACTTCTACAAATCAACAAATTTATCCAAATTTACCTCAATGACATCACTTTGTAATCTGTATCATTCTTTTATGTAGAGGTCAGAACCTCAGTGTAATGTCTGTAAAAAAACTCAGCCTGGTTTCCTCATATGAAAGGCAGATGCATAGAAAGATCTTGAGTGGAACAGTCTTAGATGGAACAACATGGGGAAGCCCTCATTGTTCTCTGCTACTTTCTTTACCTCTTGTATTGTGGCCAGTATTGGAAAGGTGGATAGATGGAGGGTTTAAGTTCTTTAAAATATGAAGTATGGTACTTTGAACCATGCTTGCTTTCCCTGGATAGAGCAAGAATTGAAGGCTGAGCTCCGAGAGTTTGAAGGAAGTATTTACTTCCCTACAATATAAGGTTAATAAAGATGAAGACTGGTTTGGTTGGCCAAGAAAGAGGAAGTAGGTCCCACATGCACAGTTGATATAATGTGCATCAAAGTATCTGTTGATTGGAAGGAGTGATTGTCTGTGAGTGGATCATCTTTGCCATGGCTGTAGAGGAGGTTCCTTGGATTTGACCTGAGGCCATGTCAAGGCTTAGCAAATACAGAGAGGAATTTTGTCCAAATTAGTGCTTGGATGTGTGTCTGCCTGTCTTGTTTTTCTCCATTATAAAACCAAAATAAGTGGTTTTTTAATTAAACATTGTTTTGACAACTTTATTGTCATTCATTGAAAGTAATGGTGAATTTGTCAGGCCACAATAACCTGCCTGGAGTTTTCCTTTTCAAGTCCAGCCTCATTGATACTTTTCTACTTGTGCTGGTACTTTGGAACAAGGTGTTAAAGAATAGTCGTTTGATTGCCCTTACATGGGAAATAATAGAGCAGTGACATTATAACGGTAATGCCTCCTTCTTCCCTGCCACATCAGTGAAGAGAAAGAGAGGGAACTTGCCCTTTTGCCTACCTGACTAATGCTTCATTTCTATGGAGGCACGCCCTCAGACTTCAGTTTGTCATTTGCTCGAGGAGACCGGATCTTAGCCCATCAAAGATGTGCAAGAAGCTTGAAGCCTTAGTGAGTCATGCTGTCGTAACAGCATTAATGGCATCTTTGAGATGCTCCTGAGTTGATGGTTTTCAGATATAGAGAAACTAGTGTACTGCTGAGAAGTTAGTCCCCTCCCACTTCACTGGGAGGAGGAGGGCCTTTGACACCCACGTGTGCTCTGGGTGTGTAACGGAACATCCAGACATAGTGCCCTCACCTCTGGATGGACCCAGGGCACTGGCAGAGCAAAAGGTACTGGAAGCCAGCAAGCTTAGTGCCAATCTTTATACAGTGTTGGGATTTTATATTTGTCTTCTTCTTATCCCAGCTGGGGTGTTGACCCATTCTGATAAGTCAGCAATTTTCATGGACAGAGTGACATACAAAACTAATATGGGTCTGACAGTTTTTACCACGATCTGGATGCCATGTGGATGTTTGGTTTGGGAAATTAATTTGCTTTTTTGTTGTTTCCTTTTCATTAACCCAGCCTGTGTAGTTATAGTTAACAACCGTTTTATCAGTTGACGCCTTCCTTTCGTACAGACCTCCATAATACGAAAGCTATCTCATGTTTTCTTAGATTTTTTTTTTAATTGAGGTATCACATTACATTAGTTTCAGGTGTACAGCATAACCATGGATATTTGTGTACATGGCAAAATGATCACAATAAGTCTAGTTAACATGTGTCACACACATAGCTTCAAAAACATTTTTTTCTTGTGATGAGAATTTTAAGATTTACTCTCTTAGCAACTTTCAAATATGCATTACAGTATTATTAATAGAGTCACCATTCTGTACATCACATCCCCAGGACTTATTTCATAACTGGAAGGTCATGCCTTTTGACCTCCTTCACCCCTTTCACCATTGTTAGACTGTTTTTCTAAAGTGTCTTTGTAATAAGAGTTTGTCCTCCTTGTAATGGGCTTACTTGGTTCAATTCTATATGAAACTTTACAGATTGGAAGTTCTGTCCAATAACAAAGTAACTTGGCTGCATCGTTCACTTGAAAATGACAACATAATTGCCTTGCGTTCCTTTCAAACATGGAATTTTGGCTTGTTTAGAGCTTGTTCTCTGTTCTAACAATCACCCGCAGTGATTACTTCATTCATTTTGTTTCTAGAAACTTTAAAACTCTTGGAGGCATTGAGGTTTAATGGGGGTGGTAGAGGTGGGAGGAGGGGAAACGTTAGAAATCACGATTAACCCTCCAACTTGGTGGGTACTGTGGGAAATTTAAGCTAACACTCAGCCTCTTCAGCTGTGAAATGAAGATAAGAGTACATGCCTCCCTTCTCACACAGATTGAGGGCAGCAGTTTGGTAGACTATAAGAGACATGCACAAAGTTATTTTTTTGAGATTTATATACTACTTATGTAAATAATAATAATAAAATAAAAGTAGTTAGTGACTACTTTGTGTCTGGAATTTTTCTAGTTATGCCAGTCAGTCCTCCAGTACTCCAAGGCTGTGGCTTTATTGTTACCCCCATTTTACAGACGAAGAAACTGAAAAAGAGGTTAAGGATCTTGCCTAAGGTTATATGGTTGGTAAATGGTCAGCTTATGAATTGAACCCAGACAGTCTGGCTCCAGAAGGAAGAACTTGAAACAATGCCAGGAAATAATTTTCACCAAGTTTGGCTGGAACCAGGCTTGAAAACTCTCTGCAATGCTGCCTGTATGGCTGTGGCAGGGGCTGAATAGATACTCCTACATTAATGGAAATTAGACATTCTCCTTGGCTGATCTTATTCCTCAAATCATTTTCAGCTGTTTCAGAGCCTTGGAATTGCTGGAAATGTTTAAATGCCACATTGTTGATTTAACTTTTGTTGTTTTGCAATCCCCTAAAATTCTCTGTTTTAATGTTAATGGTGTGTTACCATGTGATGCTAATGGAAGACTGTTGCCCCCCACGTTGAGCCATTATGCACTGTGGTCCTGAGAGAGTTAGCTTGTGTTACAGTAAGTCCATCTGGCAGTCCCCTAGGAAGTATATGACCAAGAGATAACTCCAGAAAACGCAGGAGCCTGGTTGTGACCTGGTTGATTCTAGAATTCACTGATCATTCTTTGAGGAACTGGACTCGCATGAGGTAATGTGTGCTGCCTATGTCTGTTGGTCCACATCACAAAACAACCAAGATTTAGTCTGGTCTTCAGGTCTTCAGTGGTACCACTCAAAGCTCTCTGATGGCACATCTGGTGAGCATAAAGTCTGTGGAAGTCCTACACTAAATTTGATTGGACTTATTTCTGGATGGGATCAAGATGACAGTGTGAAAAAAAAGAATTCCAGTCTATCTGTGTGACCTTACAATGAAAAGAATAGGTTAACATTAAAATTTATTTAGCACATATGAGGAAATTTCACAAATAATTGCATTAGCTCCTCACAAATTCTTATGGTTTAGATAAGATGAGCATCATTATCTACACGTAAGTAAGACTCAGAAAACTCAGCCGATAAGTGTTCTAGTGTAGTAGACTTCAACACAAGCCTTAGACACCCAGCCTGCCTGCTGCCCCATTCAGCATCTCTTTCATTTCTTGTTATCTCTCAATATGTAAAGGCTACTGTCAATTTTTTGAGCTGTGTCATAATATGTTACCTCCCAAATCCAAAGTGTAGACCACAACAAAGTCTAAAATCCAGAAGGCAAAGAGGCTAAGTGGTTAGAAAATGAAGTGCTGAAAAGAGAGTACTGAGGGAAAATTCAGGGCTGGATGTAGTGGATTAATATAGTTTGCCCTTTCATTATTATTTATCCTCAGTATTATACAGTAGGCAACAATAAGAGTCTCAGAAAGAAGAACATTTTTTAATCAAGTTTATTTCGTACCACTGATAAAGGAAGAGGGAATTGAAGAGCAATAACATTTGTTGAAGTGTGTTGGCATCCCACTGAGTGCTACATGAAGGTCATACTTCTTCACCTTTGCTGCAACCCCAGTAGGGAGTGGCACCTCCATTTTACCAATGAGCAAATGTAGGGTAGAAAGTAGAAGTCCTTTGTCAGAGCTCATGCTGCCGAGAGTCTCTGCCAGAATCTGAAACCAGAATGTCTGTTATTTCTGCTTTGTCATGCTGCCTGTAAAGCCTGGAGGTGAGATTTAGTGCTGAAAGTAACCAGTGGGCAGTAGTACATTATAAACGCTTACCACCAGCACACATTTTTAATGAAAACTTTAACAACAGAAACGTAAACATGAAGTAGACAGAATCAGTGGCCACATTTTGAATGCACACTTCATCTTCCTTCTGCCACCTGCTATTGAATTTAGTTTGCCTTGACACATAGACTATTGATTGACTGCAACATACATTGAGGAGTGCTTTCACTAATATTTAATTCACCCAGGAATTGAAGTTGGTTTGTAGGATCCTATGTGGTGTCTTTTTAAACATTGTGCTATTGCTTTTTACATCTGAACTGGTAATGAAAGTACCACTTGTCACTGAATGCCACGTTTTTAAGGACAGTGAAAGGATATGTACAGAACCTTCTGAGATGCAGAAAATGAAGCGATCTATAACTAGACATACATTAAAGGGCTCTAAACTCTGACTCTAGGCTTTCCATGAAGGGTTTTCTCCCCTAGTAACATGACTATTTTCTACATTTTAAAATCTCAGGAACATTCCTGCGGTGATCATTTTTATCCTGTTTGAACTAATGCCCAGTTTAACTGTTGGGTCTTCACAGAGCCAAGTGTATCAGGTCCCAGGATGGCCCGAACCTGGCAAATTGAAGGGGCCACATTCCTGGAAGCTAAGGTCTCTTACCAACTTCCACATGCATTTGGGTAAAGCTTGTTTTTCCATTTGGGCTGTCTTAGCCACAGTAATTTTCCCATCCGCTAGCCTGCGCCCTGTTGAAGACTTCTGTTGACCGATGAGCTCCAGCTGAAATGATCTTCCCCAGAAACTATGGAGAAATGACCACTTGAACTCAGACTCTGTAACTGTTTTATTGTCTCAGACTGTGCTCATCAGAGTCCCAGCCAAGTCAATTTCAACTCTTTTTGGAGCCAATTCATTCTTATTCTTTTAGGAAAATGGGCATATATTCATGTCCTTTCTTGATATACTTATTTTTTTTTCTTGCAGCACATGTCTACTTTGCCATTGGAAATCTAACAAGCCTTTCTTATTGGTCTCAATTAGTATATTACTGGTTCGAGTTATTGTTATGGACAGGTCTTATAGTCATAAAAGCTGTGTGTAGGCCTAGGGAGCAATGGAGTAGCTAAGGGAAATTCATGTTATGAGGTCCTGAGAATAAAAGGAAAGAAAGGAGGCTATTACATTTTGTCAGTTCATTCTAATTTAACTAGGTAAACTTGGCTCGACTCTCCCATCTGTGTGCTTAGGCAAATATATTTGTTTCTGGTAGTGTGTAGACATCCAAAGGTATTCTCACAGCCTGGATTTTTTGACGTTTATTTTACAAAGATATAACTGCCGTGGACTGCTCGTGTATCATCTAGGCAAGACTACACAAAGATGCTGAGTCAGCTCCTCCAACATCCTATCACTCTATGACTGAGAGTCTGAGGTCGAATATTCATAGGCCCTACTTAGTCCTCCGTAATCTTCTCAGTGTGTGCTTCCACTCTGTGGTTGACGCTGCTTCAGTCGTTCCTGCGGCACAGCTTTACGTGGTCTCTGGGGCCAGTCCTGACCTTGGCTAGAGATATTTAAAGAGCTCCAACAGAATTCTCTGGGCCTCTTCACCAAATGATACTAGTTTTTGTCTGGTCCTGACCATGTGTCCAGTCCTTAGAAGTGGACTGCTGCCTGATTCCAAGACTGGAAAGCTGCAGGAAACAAGACAGTGTGTATTAATTCAGAGAGAGACAATAGATCAGTAGAATAGAAGAGAGTCCAGGAATATACAATTGATTTTTGACAAATGTGCCAAGCCAATTCAGTGGGGAAAGGATAATCTTTATGACAAATGATGTTAGAACAACTGAATAGTCCTGTGCAATAAAATTAACCCCTACTCCACACTATATACAAAAAGTAACTTAAAATGGATTGTAGCCTAAAATGTAAGAGCTAAGACTAACAACAGCAGCCAACAAACAAAACAAACTTCTAAAAGAGAACATAGGAGAAACTCTTGGTGACCTTGGGTTTGGCAAGACTTACTGAATGAGACACAGAAAGCCCAAATGATGAAAGGAAAAAAAAATCAATAAATTGAACTTCATTAATTTTGCATTTCAAAAGAACTGTTCAGGAAAAAAATGGCAGGTCACAGACTGGAAGAAGATATTTACTAATTACAGATCTAACAAGGACCTGGGGGATCTAGAATATGTAAAGAATTCTTGTAACTCAATAATAAAAAAATTAACCCAATAAAAAAAATGGGCAAAATATTTGAATAAACCCTTCACTAAAGAAGATATGTGAATGTCAAAAAGGCACATGAAGAAGTGCTCAGAATCGTCCTTAGGGAAATAGTAATTAAAGCCACAAATGAGATATCACTACAGACCTATTAGAATGACTAAAATTAAGAAGATTAAAAAGACTGAATGTATGTAGTATAGGTAAGGATATGGAGCAGCTGGAACTGTCAGTCACTGCTACTGGGGAAATGCTGTACCCAATTTAGAAAACAATTTTTCAGTTTCTCAAAAAGTTAAACATACATCTACCATATAATCCATTCATTCTACTCCTAAATAGCCAAAAGAAACAAAGTATATATTCCATACAAAGACTTGTACATGAATGTTCATAGCAGATTTATTTTTAATAGCATAGAGCTGGAAATAAGTAAAATTTTCACCAGTAGTTCAGTGGACAAATTTTGAAATAGCCATACAATGGAATACGATTCATAAAACAAAAAATGAATAAACAATTGATGCATGCACTAGCATGGGTTTAACTCAAAGTAGTCATGCTGAGAGAAAGAACCCAGACAAAAACAATGTATGACTCTTGAAGTTCTAGAGAATGCAGACTAATCCTAGTGACCAAAAGTAGGTCTTCTTTGCCTGGAGACATTGAGGGATAGGAAAAAGAAAAAGAGATTACAGAAGAGCACAAGAAAACTTCTTGCACGTGATGGTTATGTTTGTATACTTGATTGCAGTAATGTTTTTGAGGGTGCATTACATATATTAAAGCTCATCAAACTATATTTTAAATATGTGCCTTTTACTGTATATCAGTTATACTTCAAGAAAGCAGAATAAAAGCTCATTTAACCCCAAAAGAATTGCTAATGTACTCTACTAATGAAAGTTGAGAAAATAAAGTATACTGTGGTCCTCTTTCTACCTGGAATTTTATTTCTGGGAAATATGCTCCCCATGCCTGAGTCCCTATCTCAGTATTGTGTGAAGTACCTAGTAATCATATAGGATCTGGTTCAGCCTGTCCCTCAGTTTAATGGTCTAATACATTCTGAGAAATTTTCTCTTACCTGTTTCTGTTTTTGAATATTTCCCCCACTAGATTCCTCCCGGCTGTGCTTTCTTTCCCCTTTGGACTATGCTGTTATTTCATATCTTGCCCTCTTCAACTATGACAGCATACCTGAATGCTGGTGTACTTTTCTTTAAATTAATGTTTACTTTATTTCATTTGTTGAACGTAATATGCTCTTACCACTCATCCTGCCCCACTCCCAAGTGTGCCCCCCCTACCAGTTGCTCAATCTTTTCCTGACAGTGACTTTTGAAATTTGACTAGTTCTTGTCTATGACATGGCTGTGGTCAAAATTTAAGAACGTGCTGTAATAATACACCATTTTGTTAATTTGTGTGAAATGTTATAGACTCATATATAGTCTTTAGATAGGGGAAGATTAAAATCTCAGCAACTTAAATTTCCTTTGATATTTGATACTCAAAACCTAATACAGACCTGGATTTTTGTTTTTCAATTTATTGGGAATGAAGTTTTGCATTTGCTTTATTTCCCTTTGTTACTTGGAAGCTACATCTGCCTCCATTTTTCCTTGACCCTGTGCACTTCTTTCTCTTACATCAAGCTGAAATACAAACACCAACATATATTCTTTTCACATCTGACTTAATCTGCGAGTCTTTCTTTTCTTTTTACACCTTCCTGTGTCCGCCTCAGCACTCATGCTTGCACGTGTGTTTCTGTATGCACTTATTAATTCCTTGCTCATGAGTGTTATCTCTTCTCGTATGCACTTCTGATTTTCTCTGATTTCTTTGATTAGGGTAGAAAGAACTCCTGTATCACCAAGTGGTCGAGTAACAAGTGATAACTCGCCCATTTCAGGTGGCAAGCCTTTTTCTGCATGACCTAAATGCAGGACTGTTTCTATGAAGCAGTGATTGCCTTGAGAGTTGAGGGATTTGCTACTCTTTGATCAGCTGTTTTGTTGTCAGGTAGGTACAGCCATACTTGGAGCATTTTTTCTTCCTTTTTATCACACTTCCTTGAGTATACAGGATTTTACTCAAGTCATAGGCCAATACCTCAGCCTCCTGCTTCATGAACAATTTTATGAGCTGATTTCATGCTATATTTGGAAGTTTGTGCTGTTACCCACAAGAAAGAAATACCCTAAGATACATTTAAAATTCCATCTCATGCAGAATTTCTGATAACCTTTATTTAGATTCCATTGTCAATGAACTTGTGACCTATGGGCCTGATTTCCCTAGTAGGAATTATAACTCTGGATGGAAAGGTTATCACTATTTAACCAAGTAACGTTGCCTTTCATCCATCTGGTGCAATGTGTTGCGAGACCACTTAAAGTTTTGAGAGACAATTAAAACTAAAGAAGATAGGCCGTCAAAGCTGTTGGTCAATAAAAAGAGCAAGATATGAATTAATTTCAGCTTCTCAAAAAGTCATCTTTATTGGAAGAAGTTAATGGAATAAAAAAGGCTTGTTTTATCCATTTCTTCTCATTGTATTTGCAGTGATATGATCATTTCCTTTTGGAGAATTCTGCACAGAAGCTATCAGAAATGACATGCACTTTCAGTTTTCCTGATTTGGCATGACCAAATGATTTCATTTTTTCTCAGCATGGTATTTATTTACAAAAACTTGCCCATTTACTGAAACAGGAATGACTTTTGACCCAAACTTGGAGGACCAATAACATGATTTAGCAGCAATGAACCTGTCAACACATGGAAATAAGGTTTATGGTCATGCAAATGCTTTTTACTTCATTTGGGTCAAAGATACCAAACAGGGAACTAATTAGACTTAAGTAAACTGGCTTTCATTCCCACAGACAATGGGACCAATTATTTCTTAGAGAAGGGTTTGCTCTAGGGCCAGGGTTTATAACCCCTTGGAATACCCGTGAAAGGTTCTCCATATCAGGCCAGATGAGTTGAGAACTCATAGATGCTTACCATGATATATAAATGGTAGGGTCTTTAATTAGGCTTATTTAAATCATTGAGAAAGGAGTCTGGGAATCCATTTGTGCAAGGATGAGATTGGAAGAGGATGATCTGCCTCTGAATTCTGTATATGAGGTAAGTTTAAAACACCACCACCAAAAAACCCAAAACAGTTCTTTAGCAATCAACTTACTGCCAGCCACAGATGGTCTTTCTTATAGTTTAAATGCCTGGTGGCATATTCGGTAGCTCTTTATTTTAATATTCTTGATGTCTATTACTTGTGTCTTGAATGTAATACCTGAAGGATTCAAGGTTATTTAAAGGATTCAAAACCTCTAACTATTCCCCAAAGCTTTAATCTCTGAAACAGAAAACTTCCCAATTAGAAAAACAGATGCCTGCTTTGGCCCCGTGAAACACTGAACTATGAGAGAGATTGTCCAGGATTTTTGGTGGTTTTTCGCTGCATGTATTGGATAAATCCTAGAGGAGTAGGCTTTAAAATTTCATTTTACATTTAAAAAATCATGTGACTAGGATTCTACCATAAGCCTTACTTTACTTAGATATACACATGTGGGCTCTGTAATTATAACTCTCTAGAATATAAACTCCACGTAGAAAGTTATGTATATTCATTTTTGTGTTTGAATGCTATGTACATGCTAGAAAATTCTTCAGAATGTGACTCAAGTGAATCTTAACTGTGAACTGGGAGGTGGCTGATATGCCGTGGCATGTGTAGAGTGCCTGGCTGAGAAATACTGTGTTCCTGGTATGGCCATATTCAATTCAGGTCATTGCTGACGTCAGCACACATTTCAATCTGAGTTACATTTGAACATCCTGTGTTAACCAAGGTGTGGAAATAAGCAGAGGCTGTATTTCTTTCTGTGGTGCCAGAATTGATATAGAATATAACTTTTGACTAAATTAATCAGCACTTCCCTATGTGAGGGGGTATAATGAGCAGAGCTCTAGGTTACAGTAAGATGTCTTTATCGACCAACTGTGGTTGATCAGTTTGCCTGAAATTGGTGGTTTCGGTGTGCCTGATAGTTTTGTTTCTGTGGATTCCAACATATCAACCATTTCCCATGGTCTTGGAGCAAGAGAGTCCACTTTCAAAACTTGGCATCTTGGAGCATGAAAACTAAGAGAAACCTGTGTTCCTATTAGACTAACTCACTCATTTTATAGCTGTAGGAACTGCATACTGAGAGGGTAAATGACTTAACAAAACCTGGCGTCTTAAACAGTCTTGAAAACTCAGATCACTTAACTCAGCTCATTGCTGCAGCAGTTGTACTATTACTGTATCTATTCATTACAAAGCATAGTCCCATCATCAGTACTAAGCACTCTTGGAGTCACCAACTTTGATCATTTTGTGCGAAGTATCAGAGTTATTTTTGTGTGAAGGTGTGTTTGTACTCCTTATTTTGTTCAAAATACTGTTTAAGTATCTTGCAGGCAAAAAAACACATTTCTCTGTGTACGTGCTTACCCCTGAGTCACACTCATTTGAAAATTTCAGCTTTGGTTTGTGGTGGAAACTGGAACTATAGGTTCTGTATAGAGAACCAGGTAATTTCACAATGTTAAATGAGACACATTTTTAGTTCTGGTTAGAAATAAACTTTGAGGGGTTGTGCAAGTATAGGTTCATGGGAATCACAGTAATTTATGAACATGTTGAATTGCAGATTATTATTGTTTGGTAAATAGAATGCACATATACATGCATATAGTTGTTATTACAGTAAAGACAAATTGGAACTTTGAGCTCTACACAATGAATATCTCATAGATGTGTCAGTTTGAGAAAAACAATAAATGTAGTGTACAAGACAATCTATTTTAATTAAATGGTGTGTCCCATCAAAGCCATTTCATATAAAAATTAAGTTATCAATATAGAGCACTCTGGGCATTACTTAAAAGGGTAGGTTATACATTTTATATACTGTAAAATCAGATACAGTTGGAAAAATAGGCTAAGTTGACATTATAAAAATGAAAATGAGAAAGATCCCATTCATAATAATGTGGGAAAAAAGCCATGAAATACCTAGGAATGAATTTAATGAGAAAGATTCTATGAAGAGAACTATAAAATTATATTGAAGGAAAAACCCTAAAGAATCCACACCAAAACTACATCTAATATCTGAATTTAGTAAAGTTGCAGGATACAAAATTAATACACAGAAATCTGTTGCATTTCTATACACTAACAGTGAACTAGCAGAAAGAGAAATCAGGAAAACAATTCCATTCACAATTGTATCCAAAAGAATAAAATACCTAGGAATAAACCTAACCAAGGAAGTGAAAGACTTATACTCTGAAAACTACAAGACACTCAATTAGAGAAATTAAAGAAGATACTAATAAATGGAAACATCCTGTGCTCATGGGTAGGAAGAATTAATATTGTCAAAATGGCCATCCTGCCTAAAGCAATCTACAGATTCAATGCAATCCCTATCAAAATAGGGATTCTTCAATGTACTAGAGAAAATCGTTCTAAAATTCATATGGAACCACAAAAGACCCCGAAGAACCAAAGCAATCCTGAGAAAGAAGAATAAAGTGGGGAGAATTAGGCTCCCTGACTTCAAGCTCTACTACAAAGCCACAGTAATCAAGACAATTTGGTATTGGCACAAGAACAGACCCATCGACCAATGGAACAGACTAGAGAGCCCTGATATAAACCCAAGCATATACAATCAATTAATATACAATAAAGGAGCCCTGGATATACAATGGGGGAATGACAGCCTCTTCAACAGCTGGTGTTGGCAAAACTGGACAGCTACATGTAAGAGAATGAAACTGGATTATTGTCTAACCCCATACATAAAAGTAAACTCAAAATGGATCAAAGACCTGAATGTAAGTCATGAAACCATAAAACTTAGAAAAAAATCCAATAGGCAAAAATCTCTTGGACATAAACATGAGCAACTTCTACATGAACATATCTCCCTGGGCAAGGGAAGCAAAAGCAAAAATGAACAAGTGGGACTATATCAAGCTGAAAAGCTTCTGTACAGCAAAGGACACCATCAATAGAACAAAAAGACATCCTACAGTATGGGAGAATATATTCATAAATAACATATCTGATAAGGGGTTGACATCCAAATTATATAAAGAGCTCATGCACCTCAACAAACAAAAAACAAATAAGCCAATTAAGAAATGGGCAGAGGAGCTGAACAGAAACTTCTCCAAAGCAGAAATTCAGATGGCCAACAGGCACATGAAAAGGTGCTCCACATCACTAATCATCAAAGAAATTAGAAACACAATGAGATATCACCTCACACCAGTTAGGATGGCCAACATCCAAAAGACAACAAATGTTGGTGAGGATGTGGAGAAAGGGGAACCCTCCTGCACTGCTGGTGGGAATGCAAATTAGTTCAGCCATTGTGGAAAGCAGTATGGAGGTTCCTCAAAAAACTCAAAATAGAAATACCATTTGACCCAGGAATCCCACTCTTAGGAATTTACCCTAAGAATGCAGCAGCCCAGTTTCAAAAAGAGAGACACACCCCTATGTTTATTGCAGTACTATTTACAATAGCCAAGAAATGGAAGCAACCTAAGTGTCCATCAGTAGATGAATGGATAAAGATGATGTGGTACATATCCACAATGGGATATTATTCAGCCATAAGAAGAAAACAATCCTACCATTTGCAACAACATGGATGGAGCTAGAGGGTATTATGCTCAGTGAAATAAGCCAGGCGGAAAAAGACAAGTATTAAATGATTTCATTCATCTGTGTAGCATAAGAAGAAAGAAAAAAACTGAAGGAACAAAACAGCAGCAGACTCACAGAACCCAAGAATGGACTAACAGTTACCAAAGGGAAAGGAACTGTGGAAGATGGGTGGGAAGGGAGAGATAAGGGGGAAAAAGGGGCATTACGATTAGCACACATAATGTAGCGGGGGGGGGGGCATACGGGAAAGTCAGTATAACAGAGAAAAGACAAGTAGTGATTCTATAGCATTTTACTATGGTGATAGACAGTGACTGTAATGGGGTATGTGGTGGGGACTTGATAATAGGGGGAGTCTCGTAACCATAATATTCCTCATGTAATTGTATGATAATAATAGGAAAATTAAAAAATTATATTGAAGGATATAAAAACAAATCCAAATAAATGGAAAGATAGACCATGTTCTGGATAGGAAGACTTACTATCATAAAAATGTTACCTCTTTTGTAATTAACATATAAATTTAATGCAGTTCCAATATGAGTTCATTTTTTTCTTTCTCTTTCAGAGCACATAAGTGATTCTAAATTGTATATGGAAGAATAAATATATGAAAATTGCCAAGACAGTTTTTAAATGGAGCAATGGCAAAGAAGCTTATCCTCGTAGATAGGAAAACCTAATACAAGGTGCCTTAAATGAAACAGTGTAGTACTGGTCTGCAATAAACAAACAGTTGTCTAGAACAAGTAGAGATCAGTTAACATGTAATTTAAAGATGGCTTTTCAAATCAGTGGGTAAATTATATATTATTCAGTTGATGAAATTGGAATAACTGTGCTTTAGGAAGAGGTTAAAATTTTATTCATAATTCATATATAACAAGAAGTTACAGATGAATGAAAAATAAGTCCACAGCGTCTTGGAAGACTTTACAAGAGAGTATTTGTGTAATCATCATATGGTGATGTTTTTTTAAAAAGCAAGACCAAAACTATACACATGTAAAGAAAAAAGCACAATTGATATCATGAAATTTTAAAACATGTGATGCAAAGACTCCGTGTGGACATTCTAAATGTTTATGGACTGGCCAGCAACTGCTGAATGTCATTCAGATGTTTGGGGAATGACTATGTTTAGAAATTCTGCCTTCCTAATGGGGAAGCCAGAAATCCACTTTCCCAGGCTCCCGTACAGCTAACGTTGAGACTGGCCTCACAATTAAGATGCACCTGTTGAATTCTGATTCAGAAAAGTGTGATGCCTTTTCTAAATTCTGAAAAGATGGTGCCTCATGAATTAACTATACTGAGAGAGAAAGAGAAACATCCAGCTCTTCGAATAAGCAATGTCAGTGACAATACAGCGCCTTAATTTGATCATTTCCCCTGGCTTTGTAGCCTCAGAGATCAGCTGTTATTTCTCCTTGGAACTTCTGTGATCTGATATCTTTTAATTCCTTTTCTGCTTACACTAGTAGGAATTGTGTTTTTAACTAAGAATTCTGATGGAGTGACCCCCATAAAAGGTCAAAAGACAAACAAAAGGCGAGAGAAGATAAATACAATCTAAATAACAAACAGTCAAAACAGCTAAAGAGGAAAAAATATGCACATGATATAAACAGGCAATCCACTAAAGAAGAAAATGCAAATAAAAAGCTACATGACCTCCTAGATAATTAGGGAAACAACAATTAAATCACAAGTTTCAACCATCATATTTGTTAAAACTTAAAATATGGTTAGAATTCAGGGCTGGTGAGAATGTGGAAAATAATTTTATTATGCCCCATTGATGGGAATATATAGGCGTGAGGCCTTGTGACTTGGCAATACTTTGTACAATTAAAACACACTCACTGATTTGTTAGTTTCATTCATAGCTTTATCCAAAAGCATTCACTTTTTAGGATATTCAAGCAAAAACACACATAAATACAAATAAGGATGGTTATCACAACGTTTTATGGAATAGGAAGCATCTGGAAACAACTGAAGTGACTATCAGAAGGAAAATAATGGTGTAAGAAGAATTAAATCCGTAGTCTGGAATCCTGCAGTGCTGGGGTCTCTCTGCATCAGCTTGGAAAACCAGTCTTGATATATTATTAAATGAAAATGTCAAACTACAATCTTATCCCAATATAAAAAGTTACCTATGTAAATATATTTTGTAAGAAAAGTTAATATTACAGAAGATACACACCAAATTGTTAATAGTGCTTGTAATGTGGAGGAGCTGTTGGATGTGGGGGAGGGAAACTATTAGCTTTACTTTAGATGTTTCTGTATGGTTTGCTTTTGACACAGTTGCTTTTATGGCTATGAAAAAGCATGATAATGAATTCTGTGCTACCATCTCGGTCTCACTCATCAGCATGTTATTGAAAACTGGAGGGGTCTGGATATCCACTCTATTTTCTCTGCTTAACTCCCTAAGGAATGAGCCACTCGCCCATCAGAGCAAGAGTGTCTCCATTAGATGGGATACTCAATCCAAGGCCAAGTTCTGGTAGAAACATTTCCATTCTTCCCATCCTATCCCCTCTGAAGAGTAAATTTCCTTCTCTTTCACTCTTTTGCCTTTTGCTTTCTCAGTTTTCACTTTTTTTCATGAAAAAAATGAACGATTGTCCTTATTGCCAATCACCAAAGCAGATCAAAGTTCAGTAGAAAGGACTTGGATGCTGTGGGACTTGCAGAAGAAAAATTTATTGGGAGAGAAAAGGGCTGCTCAAACTTCCTTGTATAGATTTCCTATGGTATATGGATGGAGCCATCCAACTTCTCTCTCCAGTCTTCTATTAAATTATAAGAAGGCAAACAAAGTTATTGTTCATTTAATGTTTATTCCTATCCACATATTACTTGATGCCAAATTTATGACAGCCCAGTTAGGATGCCAGATAGTAGATATACACTTGGTAGTGTCATAATCTTAGAGTATAGCAAATTTATGCCCATTTTGTAGAACTTGGAATGTAATCTTAACAACGTTTAAATGCTTCTGGTTTCCTTTTTTCTTTTCTTTTTTGCAGCATTTCCTATGAGATACTGTGACTTTGTCTAGGATCAAGAACTTTACTTCTCTCACTTCAAATTACTTCCAAGCAGTTCACCATTCCAATGTGGAACAACTGTGGTTTCTTGAAGCCCCTGGACAGTCCATGTAATTTTCCATATGTCTGACTGTTAGGGAGCAATCTTTTATATTGAGAAACTCCTAAATTCTTTCTTTCACCTCTTGGTCTTAGGTCTTTGAAACTGTAATTTGAAATATAACTTCAAATTACAAATCTTCATTGTTAGTATGTAGAAATTCAGTTGATTTGTGTTAACTGATGTGTATCCAGTGAACTTGCTAAGGTCCTTATTAGTTAATAGTAGATTTTTGTCGGTTCTTTGAGATTTTCTGTGAAGATTATCATGTCATCTGCAAATAAAGGCAGTTTTAGTACTTTCTTTGTAATTTGTGTGTATTTGTTTTTCTTGCCTCATTCATTGCATTAGCTAGGACTCCTGTATAATATTGAATATACATAGTAACAGTGTACATCCTTTCTAATTTTAGGGGAAAAAAGCACCTGGTCTTTCACCATTAATTGTATTGTTAGTTATAGGTTTTTCTGTAGATATCCTTTATCAGGTTGAAGAAGTTTCCTTTTAATGCTAGTTTGCTGAGATTTTTTTACTGTGAAAGGATGTTAGATTTTTGTCAAATGCTTTTTTTTTGCCCCTATTAGTCATCTATTGAGATGTTCATATGGTGTTTATTTTCAGTCTTTTGAATTAAATGAATTGCTTTTTGACTATTGAACCAACTTTCTATTCCTGGAAAAAAACTGCTTACGACATACTATCCTTTTTACATATTGCGGGATTTAATTTGCTGTTCTGGTAAGGATTTTTAAAAATTCATATTCATGAAGGATATTGGTCTGTTATTTTTCTTATCTGTTTTTAGGATGAGGGTAATGCTGATCTCCTAACATGTTGGAAAATATTCTTTTCCCTATATTTTCTGGGGAAGCTTTTGTGGAGTCAGTATTATTTTTTTTAAATGTTTGGTAGGCTTCATTTGTGAAGCATTCTGGACATGCAGTTTTCTTTGTGGAAACATTTTAATTGTGAATTTAGTTTAATGGTTAAACGGGTATTCAGGTTATTTTTTCTTGAATGAAATGTAGTAATTCATGTCTCTCAAGGAATTTTTCTATTTCATTTACTCTATCAAAATTATTGGCCCAACAGTTTTCAGAATATTAATCTTACTATTATTTCAGGTCTGTAAGATCTTTAGTGATGTGTCCTCTTTCATTCCTGATATTGGTAATTCTTTCATTTTCTCTCTCTTTCCTTCTCCCTCTCCCTCTTTTCCTCCCTCTCTTCCTGTATATCATTCTGGGTAGAGGTTTGGCAACTTTGTTGATCTTTTCAAAGGACTAGATTTTGACATTTTTCTCTATTTTTCCATTTCAGTTGTATTAATTTCTGTATTTATACCCTTATTATTTCTTTCTTTCTGCTTACCTGGGGTTTAATTTGCTTTTTGTTCTCTAATAACTTAAGGTGGATGCTTATATTATTGATTTAAGAGCTTCCTTCTGTTCTGATGTAAGCATTTGATGGTATAAACAACTCTCAATTACTGCTTTAGCTGCATCACACAAGATCTGATATGTGTATTTTCAATCAGTTTCAAATATGTTTTGATTTTGCTTGTGACTTCCCATTGTTTCTACATATTTCCTTAATTTTTCTATGTATAAATATTTTGGGATTTTTCCAGATTTCGTTCAGATATTGGTTTCTAGTTAAATTCCAGTGTCATTAAGAACTTGTGTCATTGCTCTCTTTATTCCTAGGTATGTTGAGGTATTTTTCTCCCCTCAGTAGCTTAAGGCTTATACTTTTAATAAAAGATTCAGGGAAACAGTGAGTGTTCCATGTCTGTCCTTGCAGTAGTTGATCACCTCTTGCACACAGACCACTGAGAAGCATTCTCTGCATTCTCCTTCCCTGACCCCAATTTTTGGCATGAGCATTTGGTGGAAGCCAGTGAAAATGCATATTAATGAGTGAACCTCTCCTTGTCTCTTGTACTTTTAACTATTGTAAATTGATCCTCCCAAGTCCAAATATGGTCTTTAAGAATTCATTAAACTTCCAACTGCTTTCTTCTTACCTAATTATCCAGTGGCCACCACTTCTTCCCATCCTCTGCCAAAGGTTGTCTCTCGTCTCTCCTTGGGATTCAGTTTAGGTTGCTTTACAAGCTCGACTAACTCTTCAGATGAGGATCACAATTTTCTGGCTTTTTCTCATTGCTACAGTGACGTTAACTTACAACTTCCTGTGTCCTAATCTGCTATGGTTTTGAAGCTGTTTACTATCCCAAATGTTCTTTTATGAACAGATTACAATTTGTTTATAGCCCACTTAAATTATCACAGAGTAAAAAGAATTCTTTGGATGAGCAGAATAGTAGAGTAGGGCATATCCATGCTATTATATCTGGCAATGTCAACTCAGCTTTCACTGCACTATGCGTATTATTGGATCATAACGTGTTTACTGTCAAAATATATGCTGTCTTTTTCATACATCCTGCCATTGCTAAGCCATTTCATCCCAACCCTGCTCTTTGAACTGTTTTTTTGATCTCTTGAGCAAAGTTTTACACAATGTCATTTTAAATTATAGTTTGAAGATTAATATCTCTTCAGACCACCCAGATTTGGGAGATCCTGATCTTTCATTCATCAGAGTTGCTGTTCTATCAGTAAGTCACTGATGAAATACTGAATAGGTCACAGCTGAGTCCAAAGAGAGATCTGCCAAAAACACCTCCTTCCAAGTTTGACAGTGATTCATGAATTGGTACACTCATCTTGATAAACTCCATTTAAATAATCTTGTTTTTATCTTCTATTATTCTTGGTTATAAGATTGATTACATGATAGTTCTGAGTTGCTTTCTCAGAAGTCCACATGTACTATCTACTATATTTACAAACTGTATTTATTTGTGTAATAACCCCATCCAATAATAAAGTGAAATTAGTTGTACATAGTAAAGCCAGGTTAGCTATTAATGATTATGCTTCAACTTATAGCCATTTTCACACTATCCCTTAATAATCTGTAGTAATACCTACAGTTTGGAGAGTGCATGTGCTCATTTTCTGAAAATCATAACATTTGTCCATTTTATGATCTTCTGGCATCATTTCTACTTCCCACAATTATTCACGTATTATGTTCAGTGATTTTAGGTGCGTGTTTGATCGTACTCTGGAACACTTTTAACCTGAAGTCGAAAACTGAAACTCACTTGGATCATAGAGCAGCTTTTGTCCATGTTTCTTTATCTTCTTTTGGATTCATATACATTTACCTGTTTTTTCCACAATTTGCAAGTGGTAGTTCATGTGGTCTGTCAGGGAAAACAAAAATGAAGTGGGAGCTCTGTCTTTTTCATTTCTTACTAGCCACTGGCTCCAGGAAGAGCTTTTAGCCCTGCCTTGATCTTGGTCATTTATTAATTTGACATCAAGTCTTTGATTTTAACCTCAGTACTCTTTTATAAATTACATTTTGACCTTGTATGTGGGATTGCTCTGTAGTAAAAGGAGACCTCCTGTACTTTGTTCTTTTTTTTTTTTTTTAACAAAGATATATTTTTTTAAATAAAAGATAAAGTTTTGGGGGATACACTGATAGACCGTAGTAAATTCTAGTCATCAGTTCATAATATTGGGAGCTTAGAAAATAAATGATAGTAAATATGTTCTAACACCAATCCTGGACTGCTGTTCCACATGCAGACTGTTGAAGAAGGTGTTCTTTCCTTTGGAGTTTTTTTTTTCTTTTTAAGTTAAAATGACTGCAGGAATGTTGATCAGTCAAACTTAGTAAGTCCATTTGCGTTGGACCAGTTTCATCTGATAGACTCTAATAGCTCTTCTCTCTGAGTGGATAGACAGCAGTAGGAAAGAAAACACCATTAAATGCTAGTGTACTATCTGCAGGGCACTAATTTCTAAAAGTTGTACCTCTTATTCCAGGAAAAGAGGACTATATTTGATAAACCTAAGCAGAGATCCCTAGAAGTTAGAGCAAGAATCAATAGCTGAGTGCAGATTTCATTTCATTAACCAGCCAGCTGGTCAGCAGAAGTTGGTGAGCCAGTGTGTTCTCCGTTGACCATGTCTGTTTGGGGCTGTCTCAGTGGTGTAGTTACTAACCTGGCCCTGACTTCACATACATCCGGTTTCTTCTTCTTCAAGCCACCTTCTCTTCTGCACTTCATCTCTCCATTTCTGTCACCTTCATTCCAACCATCTTGCAAACCTAAAACTCACTCAGTCTTGATTCCTCCTTCCCGTGTGTGAAATTCAGGTGATGGCCAGGCTATGGAGGCTCCTCAAGAGCTCTACAATCTGCTCTTTCTTCCTTTTGTTCCATCATTAGAACTTCGATTTGGGCCCTCATTCCCTCTTGCTTGGAGTAGCCTTTCACCGAGATTTAAATCTTGGCCCTGTAATTGTGGAACTATAGATAAATCACCTCTTTGAGCCTCTGTTTCCTCATTTTTAAAATGTTGGTAGTAATAATATCTATTTCATAGGAAGTGGGAAGTGTTAAGTGAGCAGGGTAACCCGACTAGTAATAACTGTTCCTTGTTGGTATCATTACCGCTGCCGCCAGGACCACTGCCATTACCCCCCACCACCCACCCTGGCTTTGGTCTCACTACGTACAGTCTAGCAGGGCTCCTGTCAACTACAAAAGCCACTTCTGACTCTTGAATGAGGCATACATGCTCCTCTCAATCTCGACTCTCATTAAAGCCACATCCCTGAATATCTTAAGCTATTCCTTATGTCCCTATCTTTCTACATGCTGACTGAAGAAAACCATATTCCCCTTCTCTACCAGTTCTTACTTTTTTCCTCAAGATTGTGTCAAAGATGTCCAGTTGCTTCCTGATATCCATTACCCCTGCTTCCTTGGTGGCAGAACTTCTTGATTTTTGGATGTTTTTGTCTGGACACCTGTTTTCCTGGAATAAAGGATGTATTTCCCAGAAGCAGGATATGGCCAAGTGACTAACTTGTGCCCAGTGTTAGGTAAGTGGATATTCCACATGTACCTTATAGAAAATGTCATTAAGAGAAAGAAGCATGCCCTTGTTTTTCTTCCCTTCCTCCTTAGTATTGACTTTAGCAGCCATCTGGGACCAAGAAGTGGAAAGCCACACTCAGAAGGTGACAGCACCGCAGGTAGAAGCTACTTGGATTCATTGCCCTGGCCCAGTAACTTCCAGGCTTTTTATATGATTTAAAAAAACCAACATCTTATCCAATTTACACTTTTATTTGGGGACTTCTGCTCTTTGCAGCAGAACTCTTATGCAAGTGATTAAAACCTAGGTCAAGAGTCATTCCTCAGCTCCCAACACTTTTTGTGTATCTTGCATTTATGGTTGTTACCAACTGACATGTCTGTGCTTCAGTTTTCTCTTTTTTTTTTTCACTTCAGTTTTACTTCATTTGTGAAGTAAGGATGAAAATGGGGGACATTCCATCTGAGTGTTGTTACCATGAGTAAATGAGATGACACATATAAGATGATTAGGACCGTATCTTAGAATGAGTGATCAATAAACATACATGCATTATTGTTGCTATTGCTGTTATCACTTCTGTATCGCACACTAGACAGTAAGTGTTTCAAAATCTGAATCTGTGTTCTGATGTGCAGCCCAGGGTTTGGCTTGTAAGTGGATGTTCACTTAGTGCTTTCTGTCAATGAATTAAAAAAAAAAATGAATGGAACTTGTCAAAAGTATTAAAGTGTAGAATTTCAAAGCATAATATGGTAGCAAAGAAATATAATTCTCAAAGCATTTACTAAGGGAAGCATAATTGGCTGATGGCCCACGTGCTGTGCTCTGATCCAGTGCTGCATTTGCCCCAGAGCCGTGCTTCCCAGGGCTGCGACCAGCCAGTGATTGGCTATGGCAGATACCAGGGTGAGACTCAGGGCTGTGCTACATCCCCTTTCATTGTTGTCAGGTTGGCCATGTCATTTCTTATGCTAATTAACGTCAGTGTAAGTGATGTGTTACTTCCAGGTGGAAACTTTCTAAGAGACATCATATGGGTTGCTTTGTTCTCTTTTCCGTCTGCCATAAATATCACAATGCATCCAGATAGAGACTGAGCCATTAGGATATGGTCTTCAGTGGACAGATGGCATGAGTGAGAGATGAGCTTGTGTTTTAGGGGATTGTTTGTTACGGCAGTATATCCTTGCCAAAGTAGGCTGGTACATGTGGAATTGTGCAGAGCAGTCTTCTTCAATGGGAAAAGTCTGCATTAAGAGTTAAAAACAGCATCCTTCTGTCTGAACCAGGCTAAGAACTTACCTTGAAGTTTCCTGTGAGAATAAAAATAACTGGTAAAAATTCTAATTTTAGTCATTGACTACATGAATGGGTCTTTGGTACATCTCTTTTATTTAAAATTAAAAATCTTTGTCCGTATTTTCACATTTGTCTTTGTGCTTGGTGTTGGATCACCTACCTGCTTCCTCCAAGATTTCCTTCAGTACTGCAGAACGAAGCCACTGGTCAGGAGACACGACACATAGCACAGACCTCTGGTTTATTATGTACCCTGACTACAGTCAAAGTCAGTGGGATAAACATCTCATTTGTAATGTCCAAAACGTTCTCCACCCCATACCCTTATAGCTCTGCTATATCTAGGCCCCCTTTTTCTTTTTTTAAATCCTTGACCTGCTGCATAACTCTTCCCAAACTCATCCTCTGACCTTACTCCAAGATAGAGCTAAATGGAAATGGATAGCTTTGCATTCTCCTTTAATTGCTGTTTTAGTTCATTTACATAGATCTTCTTTTATTACTATCATGATAAGGGGGACTGAGAGCGGTGTGGGCTCCCTTCAATCTCAGCTCTATTTTTGCTCTATTTGAACAATTTCAAGTGTGTTCTCAGCTCCCCACCCCACCCCCCCCTCCCAACTTTTGTGTAGAAAGAGCGCAAAGTTTCTATAGTTTGTCCTTTACATTGCATTTTTCATATATGGTTCTATGTTCTAGTACCATACAGCCTTTCCTGAACTCCTTAACTGAATTCCTTTAATTTAACTAACTAACCCTGATCCCATCTCCTCCAATATAATCAACACCAATTAAACCAATAATACCACTCTAAGCAGTATTTTTCCTGAAAGTTTTACCCATGTTTTTTTTTAGTTAATCCTCTGCTGAGTTAGAAGTCCTACATAAAATCAGAAATTGGTTTCTCTTTTAAAAAATAAACATCAGCTTGGGATAATGAATATTTCTAATTTTTAAGACTCATGATCAACAAGTTCCTAACTCTGACTTTGGGTTTGAGGCAAAACTGACTCCTCTCTGCCTCTGGATGATTCTTCTGTAGGTTCAGCGACCACAGAGAGATGTGTGGTTGTGATCAGTGGCCATGGCAGCTGTAGGTATAGAAGGGCCCAGAGCGCAGAGTTAATTCAACTCTGGTACAATTTAGAACTCAATATTGAATTGGAACAAAAACAATTTTAGATAATTTTGTTCATTCAACAAATTAAGATCCAGCTTTGATTTCTAGGATTATCTTGAAGGTTTGGTCTGTTCTATTAATGGAGGTGTGTACAGAGAGAAATATATAACGCTTTTAAAGCATTTTGTGTGCTTTAGGTCAAAGACGCATCTTATTAACAAAAGTCTCTTTTGCTGTAAGCATTTATAGTAGGTTTGAAACTATCCCTGTTGTCAGGAGCTACTAATGCTAATAATGCTAGTTGCTAAAAATTGCCTATTTTAGAAAAAAATTAATCTGAATTTATGCCATGACTAAACTCTGGGTTACGTCAATGACAGGGACCTCTACTGTATTTTTCCTGCCTTTTAGGGAAAGAGAAACCCATGGCACTTAGTCCCTATGTCTTTATATGAATTGCTTGGCCATAAAAGAATACAAAGAGGGACTTTCAAGACACCTTAATGTCTGTAAATAGATTTCTTCCAGTTACATTAGCGAGTAATGCCTTTAAACTATTTGGAAAGGGTATTATTTTAAATAGCTACAGCTCTTTTAAAATATCTTCAGAGTTTTTTTTTTATGTGGTTGAAGCACCTTTGGCCAGTATTATATCTCTTTTCCCTCCTGTTTAAAATTAGACATATTAGCAGTGTTTTCATTTGGTTTCTAAAAATGATTTTGTTTTTAGAGAGATTTTTATGCTGGAAATAACATTTTAGGTGGTCTTTTAAAATCTGAAGTCACAAATTCAAAAATTATTTTGTAATTTATTTTTATAAATTTAATTACTGTCAGTTATCCACCTGTCCTTTCTATTTTGGAAAAGGTATGTGATTGATATTTTGCTATTTTTAGTCTCTTGAGTGTTCCATCAAATTTTCCAGATGAGCCGAAGTAAAATTTGAAAGAGCTGCTATATGTAAGGATATTGAATGGAGTTTTCTTGGACCTTTAAAAGCCACTGAAGTGGTAGAAAAATGCTAAATAATCAGACTGAAAGTATTACTCTCATCCTCATTGGTGGCTTATAATACTTCAGGAGCATAATCACCTATCAATAACTTAGCTACTCGAATAAATTTTTTGGAAGGAGTCTCAGTGACTGTATTGGTGGCAAACATTGATCATGAAGCATAGAAACTCGTCTAAGCAGACATTATTCTTCAAAATGAATTTTGTCCTTTGGAATGGTCCCATGGTAAGGATATGCACTGATTTAAACAATGTTACCACTGCTTAAACAATTCTGAGTCTCCTTGGAATTGTCTCCAGAGTCCATGAGCCAAAGAACAAAATTCGTCTTTTGTACTTTTAGGTATACCTCATTCTTGACCCCAAATAATATCCCCAAGCCTGCGAATCCATTTTATTTATACAACTTGGCTCTTCATTATTATTTTGTAGTTTTTAATAAACACATCTTTAAAGAACAGAGTTTTGTTGCCATTATGTTTTAAATGTTTCAAACTCTGAAATTCCAAAGGAAGAAGTCCAAAAAAAAAGTGAACCAGTGGCAGCATACTGGAAAAATCATGTAATTCCCTAAGCAAATTATTTTGCAAGTGAGAACATGAATTTGGATAGAAATCTGGCGTGGTGCGGAAGTCAGTTGCATGTGTTTTAATGTTATAGAGGGGAAAAACTAAGTATAGGCTTTTAAGAGTCTTCTGGATTGTTTCTAAAAGAGCCCCACTACTTGCTATCTATGTGATATTGGGCCTACTTCTGAACTACCATTTCCTCAGCTGTGAAGTAGAATTGTGAGAAGCAACCTTGCAGGATAGGGTAAGACCTGGTGGTAAGCCCTGCAATGTCTGGGGTCAGTCCATGCTCAACCATGGTGCCCTAAATGAAGTTCATATTATCAGCATATATCTACATAGCTCATGGAATGCTCCATTTCACTTCTTGTTGGTATAGCTATATTATTGGATATCAACTCTTACGTTATAGAAAAAAATCAATATATGATGTGGATGCTTTTAAAGTTTTTAAGAAGGACCAGACCCAACTATTAACTGCTTAAAAGTTTATTGCAAGGAATCCAAGGTTATTAAAGAAAAACACTGAAAGCAATTATCAGGATGCAAAAAAATATTTAGAGATAGTGGAATTGTACATAGAAAATCTAACCAGTTTGGGCCTGAGGTTTCTGTTCAGAAAGGAAGCTCACAGAATTAACTAATCCATCACTCAAGGGAAGAACTCCAATCCCAATTGTCAGAATTATAACTTACATGGTTTGGGATTTTACTCTTCACCTTAAGAGTTTTTGATTTTATCTGAAAAAGATAGGGGGGTGTTATTAAATTTCAAAACTATGAAGAATTCCTCCTTCCCTATCATAAGAGGTTAGCCCAATCTTTCTTGACCACAAAAAATGCAATTGATAATCATTGTAGGTAATTCTGATTTTTGCCATATATGGGAGATGTTAGTGTTGCCCCATATTATTAGAAAGAGTTAAGTTTTCTTAGTTCACTGGAAGGTTTTATTTGCTCTGACAATATCGCAACATTTCTTTCTCATCATTAAGATTCTGGAAGTGACCTCTAGAAGCTCTCCTGGAATTCCCAGCGCTGCGCGCATGTCAGTTTTTAGTCTTTGCTGTGTGAAAGAACCTGCTTATGATTGGACTTTCCCCCAAGACCTTGAACTGCAACAGACTAGGTCAAGTAGATTATCAGCATTTATTTTGGAACACAAAATAAATCAGCAATCAGATGAACAATGCATCAGTTACAGTGCTTGGAAGGGGATGTTAACTCCCTGAAAAAAGCAATTAAGTCAAAATATGCTTTATATTCAAAATGTCAAGTCTTATATGAACTTACATATTAACTGAAAGTATTTTTGCTGTAGCTGAACTTTCAGAAACAGAATTTTTATGATCTGTGTTTGCATTCTCTGTTAAAAAGCATTTTAGTTGCAAAATTTTATCCTGAATTGAGGCATTATGTGAAATAAATAATGGAGGATATACAACTTGATACTGGGACATTTTAACAAATAAAACAATCTCATGTCATCTCAACTTCTATGGATATTTTGGATAAAGCAGTGGGCTGGAGAGGCCTGCAAAGTCCATTTAATTGCTTCTATTTGCCATTTCAGTTAGCTTATGTAAGTGCTCCAAAATCGTATTTACTTACTTACTAATTGAAATATAAGGTCTTATTTGTGTGGATTACCCTGTTAGAGGAAATACAGAGCAGGAAGCCATCGCTCAGGCCTTTGGTGCTCGCTGCTCCTGCTTCTCTCAGTGGGCTTGCATTCCCACTATTGCTCAGAGACCTGCTGGGTTAAATACCTAGTATCATGCAGTCCGTAAAATTCCCATTCAGTAGGTCTTAAGCAGCCTCTCATCTTATACCCAGGTTACTATTTGAAGAATTCTGAGTGTATCTTGGTTGCTTTTAATAGGACCAATCATTTTATCATGTGAATGTTCACTCCCTGGCTTGGGTTACATTTTGTTTTGGCATCAGTGGAAGAGGTGTATGGTTGTTTTATTCCTTTATTATTTCTCATGCCTTTTGGGTGATAGGACTTGGCCAGTAGAATGGAGTCTAGAGTACTAGTGGCATGAGAAGACAAAGAACACAGTAGCACTAACTGAGGTAACGTGTAAGAATTTTCACTGTACTCTCCATAAATCATGTACTTCATATTATTGTTTATTTCTAAATTCTGTTGCTCCTGTTTCCCCTTCTCATCTGAAATCAAACAGCTGACTTAGGCCTTATCCTTAAGTCTACATGCATCTGGTATTGTTTAATGTAGTTCAATCCAATAATTCCTTTTCCTTGACTCACTTGTCACATACAAAAACCTTCCCCAAGCTGTGTGCCATGGAGCAGTTATTTAGCATGCAAATATTACTCAAAAATTGTTCATTGTCTGAATACTGGGTAATATTGAAGTTGAGAATGGTTCTTCTTGCTGGCTATTTGAAACTATAACTAAAATAGTATAGTGGCCTCCAAGGGGTGTGTGTGACAGTTTATTTTACATAGAGCACCTTCTCAGAGTAGGACTCCATGACACACACTTTAGGAAATAATGGGTTTTAAGATTTAAAGCTGTAATTCCTTTGCATGTCATACAAGGCTACTGCTTAGCTTTTGAAATTCACCTCCTACCACCTTGTCCTTTGACAATGCATATCAGCCATACCAACTGACTTAACTTTTCCCTAGCACACGGCCCTGCTGATTGACTAACGTGATGTTCCCATTTTACTGGATTCCCATCTTTCACCCCCTTCAACCCTAAGCAAACTTCTCATCCTTTAAGATGTGACTCAGGCTTCCCTACACCTGAGAAGTCTTCTCCGACAATGCCCAGCAGCACGTAGCACTGTTTTCAGTGCTGCTTCGATGTATGGAATATTCACTTACTGCACGTACAGGCAGTTTTGAGTCCTGTGATCTGCCCACAGTTTGGTCATTCTTTGCTTCTGTGGTTCTCTCCCCTCCCGCAATCTTACCTCTTTTTACTATGTGCATTTCTAGTGTACAGCAGAGTGGCCTGCACAGAGTAGGAAATCAGTGTGCAATGGCTAGGTGCACAGTCCTTGAGTGTCCCTTATGTGATGTGCTGGGA
>JAVSCE010006118.1:0-72417 GCA_032199065.1 Smutsia gigantea
AAAAGCAGGTGTTGCAGTACTTGTATCAGACAAAATAGACTTCAAAACGAAGAAAGTAGCAAGAGATAAAGAAGGACATTACATAATGATAAAGGGGTCAGTCCAACAAGAAGATATAACCATTATAAATATATATGCACACAACACAGGAGCACCAGCATATGTGAGACAAATACTAACAGAATTAAATGAGGAAATAGACAGCAATGCATTTATCTTAGGAGACTTCAACACACCACTCACTCCAGAGGACAGATCAACCAGACAGAAAATAAGTAAAGACACAGAGACACTGAACAACACACTAGAACAGATGGACCTAACAGACATCTACAGAACTCTACACCCAAAAGCAACAAGATACACATTCTTCTCAAGTGCACATGGAATATTTTCCAGAATAGACCACATACTAGGCCACAAAAAGAACCTCAGTAATTCCAAAAATATTGAAATCCTACCAACCAACTTCTCAGATCACCAAGGTATAAAACTAGAAATAAATTTTAGAAAGAAATCAAAAAGGCTCACAAATACATGGAGACTTAACAACACTCTCCTAATTAATCAATGGGTTAACGACCAAATCAAAACAGAAATCAAACAATATATGGGGACTAATGACAACAACAACACAAAGCCACAACTTCTGTGGGACGCAGCAAAGGCAGTTCTAAGAGGAAAGTATATTGCAATCCAGGCCTATTTAAAGAAGGAAGAACATTCCCAAATGAATAGTCTAAAGACACAATTACTGAAATTGGAAAAAGAAGAACAAATGAGGCCCAAAGTCATCAGAAGGAGGGACATAATAAAGATTAGAGAAGAAATAAATAAAATTGAGAAGAATAAAACAATAGAAAAAATCAATAAAACCAAGAGCTGGTTCTTTGAAAAAATCAACAAAATAGATAAACCCCTAGCCAGACTCATTAAGAGAAAAAGAGAATCTACACACATAAACACAATCAGAAATGAGAAAGGAAAAATCGCGATGGACCCCACAGAAATACAAAGAATCATAAGAGAATATTACGAGAATCTATATGCTAACAAGCTGGAAAACATAGACAAAATGGACAACTTCTTAGAAAAATACAACCTTCCAAGACTGACCAAGCAAGAAACAGAAAAACTAAACAGACCAATCACCAGCGAAGAAATCGAATTGGTAATCAAAAAACTACCCAAGAACAAAACCCCTGGGCCTGATGGATTCACCTCTGAATTCTACCACACATATAGAGAAGAAATAACACTGATTCTCCTTAAAGTTTTCCAAAAATAGAAGAGGAGGGAATACTTCCAAACTCATTCTATGAAGCCAGCATCACTCTAATACCAAAACCAGGCAAAGACCTCACCAAAAAGAAAATTACAGACCAATATCCCTGATGAACGTAGATGCAAAAATACTCAACAAAATATTAGCAAACCGAATTCAAAAATACATCAAGAGGATCATACGCCATGATCAAGTGGGATTCATCCCAGGGATGCAAGGATGGCACAACATTCGAAAATCCATCAACATCATCCACCACATCAACAAAAAGAAGAACAAAACCACATGATCATCTCCATAGATGCTGAAAAAGCATTTGACAAAATTCAGCATCCATTCCTGATTAAAACTCTCAACAAAATGGGTATAGACGGCAAGTACCTCAACATCATAAAGGCTATATATGACAAACCCACAGCTAACATCATACTTAACAGCGAGAAGCTGAAAGCTTTTCATCTAAGATCAGGAACAAGACAGGAATGCCCACTCTCTCCACTGTTATTCAACATAGTACTGGAGGTCCTAGCCACGGCAATCAGACAAAACAAAGAAATACAAGGCATCCAGATTGGTAAAGAAGAAGCCAAATTGTCACTATTTGCAGATGACATGATATTGTACATAAAAAACCCTAAAGACTCCACTCCAAAACTACTAGAACTAATATCTGAATTCAGCAAAGCTGCAGGATACAAAATTAACACACAGAAATCTGTTGCTTTCCTATACACTAACGATGAACTAACAGAAAGAAATCAGAAAAACAATTCCATTCACAATTGCATCAAAAAGAATAAAATACCTAGGAATAAACCTAACGAAGGAAGTGAAAGACCTGTACTCTGAAAAACTACAAGACACTCCTAAGAGAAATTAAAGAGGACACTAACAAATGGAAATGCATCCCATGCTCTTGGCTAGAAGAATAAATATTGTCAAAATGGCTATACTACCTAAAGCAATCTACAGATTCAATGCAATCCCTATCAAACTACCAACAGCTTTCTTCAATGAACTGGAACAAAGAATCCTAAAATTCATATGGAACCACAAAAGACCCCAAATAGCCAAATCAATCCTGAGAAGGAGGAATCAAACAGGGGGAATTACACTCCCTGACTTCAAGCTCTACTACAAAGCCACAGTAATCAAGACAATTTGGTATTGGCACAAAAACAGACCCACAGACCAGTGGAACAGAATAGAAAATCCAAACATTAACCCAAACATATACAGTCAATTAATATTTGATAAAGGTGCCTTGGATATACAATGGGGAGATGACAGCCTCTTCAGCAGCTGGTGTTGGAAAAACTGGACAGCTACATGTAAGAGAATGAAACTGGACTACTGTCTAGCCCCATACACAAAGGTAAACTCAAGGTGGATCAAAGACCTGAATGTAAGTCATGAAACCATAAAACTCTTAGAAAAAAACATAGGCAAAAATCTCTTGGACATAAACATGAGCAACTTCTTCATGAACATATCTCCCCGGGCAAGGGAAACAAAAGCAAAAATGAACAAGTGGGACTATATCAAGCTGAAAAGCTTCTGTACAGCAAAGGACACCATCAGTAGAACAAAAAGACATCCTACAGTATGGGAGAATATATTCATAAAAAACGTATCTGATAAAGGGTTGACATCCAAAATATATAAAGAACTCATGCACCTTAACAAACAAAAAGCAAATAATCCAATTAAGAAATGGGCAGAGGACATGAATAGACACTTCTCTAAAGAAGAAATTCAGATGGCCAACAGGCACATGAAAAGATGCTCCACATCGCTAATCATCAGAGAAATGCAGATTAAAACCACAATGAGATATCACCTCACACCAGTGAGGATGGCCAACATCCAAAACACAAACAACAACAAATGTTGGCGAGGATGTGGAGAAAAGGGAACCCTCCTACACTGCTGGTGGGACTGCAAATTAGTTCAACCATTGTGGAAAGCAGTATGGAGGTTCCTCAAAAAACTCAAAATAGAAATACCATTTGACCCAGGAATTCCACTCCTAGGAATTTACCCTAAGAATGCAGCAGCCCAATTTGAAAGGACAGATGCACCCCTATGTTTATTGCAGCACTATTTACAATAGCCAAGAAATGGAAGCAACCTAAGTGTCCATCAGTAGATGAATGGATAAAGAAGATGTGGTACATATACACAATGGAATATTATTCAGCCATAAGAAGAAAACAAATCCTACCATTTGCAACAACATGGATGGAGCTAGAGGGTATTATGCTCAGTGAAATAAGCCAAGCTGAAAAAGACAAGTATCAAATGATTTCACTCATATGTGGAGTATAAGAACAAAGAAAAAATACTGAAGGAACAAAACAGCAGCAGACTCACAGAACCCAAGAACGGACTAATAGTTACCAAAGGGAAAGGGACTGGGGAAAATGGGCAGGAAGGGAGGGATAAGAGGGAAAAAGGGGCATTACGATTAGCAGATATAATGTTGAGGGGGCACGGGGAGGGCAGTACAACTCAGAGAAGACAAGTAGTGATTCTATAGCATCTCATTACGCTGATGGACAGTGACTGTAATGGGGTTGGTGGGGGGGACCTGATGAAGGGGTAGTTTAATAACTGTAATATTGCACATGTAATTGTATATGACTGATAATAAAAAAAAACCACAGCCTTTCTTAGGCTGTAAAACACACACACACACACACACACACATACACAAAAAAAAGAATACAGCAGCCCAGTTTGAAAAAGATAGATGCACCCCTATGTTTATTGCAGCACTATTTACAATAGCCAAGAAATGGAAGCAACCTAAGTGTCCATCAGTAGATGAATGGATAAAGAACATGTGGTACATATACACAATGGAATATTATTCAGCCATAAGAAGAAAACAAATCCTACCATTTGCAACAACATGGATGGAGCTAGAGGGTATTATGCTCAGTGAAATAAGCCAAGCCGAAAAAGACAAGTATCAAATGATTTCACTCATATGTGGAGTATAAGAACAAAGAAAAAAACTGAAGGAACAAAACAGCTGCAGACTCACAGAACCCAAGAACGGACTAATAGTTACCAAAGGGAAAGGGACTGGGGAAAATGGGTGGGAAGGGAGGGATAAGAGGGAAAAGGGGGCATTACGATTAGCAGACGTAATGTTGGGGGGGCACGGGGAGGGCTGTACAACTCAGAGAAGACAAGTAGTGATTCTATAGCATCTCACTACACTGATGGACAGTGACTGTGATGGGGTTGGTGGGGGGGACTTGATGAAGGGGGTAGTTTAATAATCATAATATTGCACATGTAATTGTAGATTAATGATCCAAAATAAATTATTAAAAAAAATAGATATGAAAAAAAATTGTTCAAGAAGGAAGTGTAATACGAACTATTCAATGTAGAAAATAAAAATAATTCCAGTGACCCACACCAGACATTAAAAAAAAAAAGACATGCTAAGATCAAGGGACTATATTAAATGATAAAAGAAAAGTGTCAAACGCGGTCTGTAAGATGTTACTGTTTGTTTAAAATGTCTGTGTGTGAAATTCTTTGTATATGTACAGAAAATCTCTGCAAAGATGTCAGTATTGAGGGGGAAACTAGGGTAGCTGAGGGCAGCAGTGGAAAACGGATTAGTGCTGGACACCTTTTTTATACTTTTCGATTTTATACAATGTAAATACAGCATGCTATTCAAAATAAATACAATGAGAAACTTTAAAAAAAAAAGAAAGAAAGACCGTCATGAAAGCATCGCTCTGCCATTCTCTTGGCCTAAGTTTGGGCCGGTGAGCACGTTTCTCACAGTACCAAAAAGCGGAGAGCTCTGACTGGCTATAACATGCAAGGGCTTTTACAGAAAAACCTTCTTTCAGATCCTGAAAAATTCTAGGTAATATCCGTTGCACAAGTGCCCCTGGTCAGCTCATCAACCATTGGGCAGGAAGCCACCTTGCTTTTAAGACACAGCTCCTCGCTCTGAACCATCAGTAGACTGTAAATGTGTGGCTGAAACTGATTCAGAGGTATTTGTAGGGGGAGTGCCAGGGCAGAGCAGGCCAGTGGCTTATGAAAGATGACCTAAGTAAGCTATTTTCAAATGGAGCGACGGCAGCCATTTCAGAGGGACTACTTTGTACATCCTGTTCTTTCAACCTTTGAACTGGGCCAGATTGCCAACATTTCAAGAATTGAGCAAGAACAAGAAAATCCTGTTTGAAAAGACTGATAAAAGTGAACTTTTGCCTAACCAACCAATAAAGTATGAATCTAACCCTGCCTGTCAGCATCAATGACCTCTTCTTTAAAAGAACGTACCTAAAAAAAATTTTTTTAATGAAATAAAATAAAATAAATAAATAAAAGAGCATACCTAATCCCTCTTTTTGTTTCCATAAAAATGCTGAATCTCGTCAGGACTATTTTGGGTTTCTACCTAAATCTGTAGAATGGCAATTCTTTGATTCCCACATAAACACTTTGCCTCTTGAATGGGTTTTCTTGTTTCTATGTTGACAGGCTTTTAGAATTGCTGACATTTGGGGCAGTGTGTCAGGTTACTGGGGCTTCGCTTGCATCCCACGTGGCAACTGCCAACACCAGTGGGTAGGGACCTGGCTTCAGACCAAAGCAGAAGCCTCTCTGCAAAGAGCTCCCTCACTTCCTCTCTCCTCCCACTTCAGACCTGAACGACCCAAAGCTGCCTGGTCTTTCACTTCAAAATTCCTTTGGCTTCATTCCCTCCTAATTGGGAAAGGGAGAAATTTCCATAATATGAGTATTCTAATTGTTTCAAGTACCTGTTGCCTGTTGCATCAGTAATTCTGCCTTGGTTAACAGGAGAGACACGATCTGGGCAAGTTTGAGGAGGCGGCCATGCAGAACCCGTCCAGGGGCGTCTGGAGACGGGGTGCCTTCGGCAGTTCCTAGTTACACTGCAAATTCAGACCTGGGGCTCGAGCCGCTGATTAGGAAATCAGAACTGAGGTGGCCATCCATCCATTTTGAGCACAAATGGGCCCACAAAGTTGTTAATTCATTGCATTTCAATAAAGGCACAGGCTTGGCATCCAAGGAGCCAAAAATAATTTGTCCTTTTTGCGGGTAAAATTGTAATATTTCCAGAATACGTCGCCTGGCTTTAGAACATTTGCATATCAACAGGAGTTACTCAGTGGTGGAGGGAAGTTCATCTCCATATCAATGGATAATTACCTGGGCAACTGAGGGCTTATCTGAACGTGAGAGGTGAAGGAAGAGGCTCTTGCTTGCTTCTGCCGGAGCAGGAGAAAAAGAGACTGCCCCGGACTGCAGTTTGTAAGCAATAAACGGGCTTTAAACTTTATTTCTCCCTTTGACTGATTTTGGTTTTAAAGGTATTTTGCCCCAGGATTCCCTCTCCCGGACTTACACTTACTAACTTCCAATAAAATGCTAATGTGGAACTTTTAGGGGGGCATTATTTTCCTCGGTTCTTGTCCCCTCTGCAACAAAGCATTGAAGGGCAGAGACACAGTAGTGAAGTAGAGTAAAAGTTTTATTTAAAGTTACTTAAAGAGGAAAAGTGCAGATGACCTCAGTGGGGAGAGGCACCCTGAAAGGTTGGAGAAAGTTTAAGACTATGCACTTAGAAAGTGCTGGTGACCTCAGAGAGAGGAGCACGCTGAAAGGTTGGGGGGGTTCCCCCTTTTAAGGATTTTTTTAGGAATGTGACAAAGGGCTAGCAGTGTGGACTTGTTAAGTGGTCTCAAGATGTTTATCTTGGATGAGACATTGAGTTTCTTATCAGTCCTCTGGGTAATTCTGCAAAATTAGCTTAACACAAGAAATTTACTGCTCTGGTCCCCTCCTACGATCCAGCTTTCTGGTCTGGGAGCATATCAATTCAGACTGCCTGCCCTGCCTCCCAGGTGGGCTGACTTATTGTCTGTTTGCTAGAGAGTAAGTTAAGAATCTTACTTCTTAATTTCTTGGGTTTTAAAATGCAGTTTTAGCTTTAAGGTGGAATCTCCCTGTCTTCATTATGCTGTTTATGGCTAGGCCTTTTAGCAGGCTAAAGTAAATCTTACAGTGGCATGATCTAATTGACACAATGAAGACATGGGCTGTGCTCAGATACTTTTCTTTATCTGGGGAATATTCAAGCATTCCAGGCCAAGCTGCTCCTGGCCTTTTGAGCTTAACTGATTAACTCATTAACTCAGTCTTTTCTGGGTTTCTAGTTTTAACTGGTTAACTCCAAGTCCGTTGTAGTGGGCTTTACTGGCCTTAATTCTCTCTCTACCCTGCTCATATCTGTTTTCCTGTCTAATAGAACTAGCTGGTGCTCTTAAGATCTGCATACCCAGAGAAAGGTTGCTCCAGAATAGCCTTGGGCAAAATAGCAAAGTGGAGGACTGGCTGTAACTCCAGTGGGAAAATCCCAGGGCAAAATACCTTTGAAACTGAAATCAGTCAAAGGGAGAAATAAAAGTGGGAGAAACCTGTTTCTTATAAGCAGTTCACTTCTACTTTCCTGTGTCTCTCACAACCCAGCTGCAGAAGAGTCCCTGCTCAACCTCTCCAGGTCCAGATACGCCCTTGCTCGCCCTGGTAATTACTTATTGATATGGAGATGGACTGCTTCTCTCCACCCCTTGGAAACACCTATTGTTTGGAGATTCACTAAAGCCAGGGGAAAGATTCTGGAAATACTGCAATTTTACCCACTAGAACATAAGTTTTGTCTTAATTAAAAACATAAATAAAATAAAAAAGGGCTCAGTAATGAGAGACTAAATGTACAAATGGACAATGGCCAGATAATATATAAAATAGAACCCTGACCCACAACGTGCAGAAACCAGCCCAGGAAACCAGCCCATTTTCTACATTAACCAGGCCAGGAAGCCAGCCTGCTATCTATGACAGACTTACAGGAGGTCAGACAACTATCTTCAGTAAAATCCAGGAAGAAAAACAATTACCCCTATAACGATTGGTTCAAAAAGTCCAGGACTTGATGAATAACTGGCAGCTTCCCTAATATTTGTCTGTTTCCAACTTAGGACCAACTAGAGAAAGCTGGATATGCACTGGATGCCTGCCTCCAGCTTCCCCATGCCAACTGCCTCCAATCAGGGCCCACCTGAAGTCTTCCCTTTTTCCGCTTAAAGCTTTCCACTACTCTGCCTATCTTTGAGTCTCTGCCAAAACACAAGGGACAGTGGCTGCCTCCCCGGCTAGACCAAGCTCTGAATAAATAGCCTTTGCTTGCTGTCATCGATTGGTCTTCTTTTATCTCTACAGTAGGGTTCCATCACTTGCTGGGTACCTGACACATCCCTGACCACTGTCTTGGGAACTTGGTTGCCTTTCATACAGTCTCCTACTGTATAAAATGGAGTGAATATCCATCACAGTATCATGAGAAAGAAGTGTTTTGTAAACAGATACAATGAAGCAATAAAGTTATTATTGATGATGTCCACACTGCCCCTCCACCGCTTCCCCCTGCTCTCCTCTTTCCTCCTCTCATTTTACATCTCTTGGTCTTAGTTCAGCATTTTAACTTTAATATATAAAATACATGGGAAGACATTTAACCACCTAATAAATTAAAATTTTGGAAACAGAGACATGTAACACTTTTTCTCCACCTCAGTGTCCCTCAGCTCCTCTTCCACCCGTCCTCATTTCTCTCCCGCCAGGCCTCCCCCCATCTGTTTGGGTTTCTCTCCCCAGTTATGCCTTTTGTACCATCAGTGTCTCTCTTCCTCTTTTTCTCTCCTTCCTTTCCTCATTGTTGTTGACGGTTTCTGTTCTTTGATGCTAGATTGGAGAATTTTCAAAATTATAAAATCCTGCAAGTTTTCCTTATTTGAGGACAATATCATCAGTCTGGTGGGTCTCAGAGCATTTTGAAAGAAATACAGTTTCATTACTTCCAAGGACAAGAAGATAACACTGGTTGAGAACAGAATAAGAAAGTCTTGCACTTGAACGGATCAAGCTGTAATTAGCCTATTAATTGTTTAAATGCAAATTCAGGCTCACGAATAGATGAGCATTTCCCTGGTTTGTGTTCTTAATTCCATTAGCAAATCATCTTCTCTTAGATGCATAAAATCCCATTACAAAGTAATATTCATCACAAAAATTAATTCCACGGTCTCCCATAATCTCAAATATTAATCCCTGGGCCCCTCCCAGTGCTTTGTTCACATGATTACAACAAATTTTCCACACATCAGAACTTTGTACAACAGATACCGTCACAGCAACTAGGCCTGATGGCCTTACATGGGGCCGATGGTGGCAATTCTGGGCAGTCATTCCCAAGCCTGAGGGGGATTCCTCATAACTGCCTCTCCCTCACCTTCCCAAACTTCTCAGCCAGGAGATGTGATGTGAGCAACATGTGAGCATTTCTAACAAGTGCCCAGATTTTCCCCGATGCTGTCGAAGCGGGGGCCACACCTAGAATGACTGCCTCAGCCGCTGTAAGGACTAGGGCTAGTGTGAGCCCAGCCGAAGCATCCCTCTTTCACTGACACGCTACCAAGGAATGAGATATCTGACAGAGACCAGGCCTCCTGGCCTTAGGAGGCGAAAGGTCACTGAGGACTTCCCTTCCTGCTAAGGTGCATATGATTGATATCAGCTCCTAGCAGATCCTTTCTTGAGAGGAAGTTGCAGGAAGAAGGTGATAGCAAGTCAACCAAAACGACAGACCCAAAAGGGCAGAGAGAAGAGGCTGGGAGCACTGAACAAGCTGGGTCCACACCAGCTTATCTACCCCCAACTGGCTTTTGAAAGGAGAGCCTCTCCCCATAAGGATTCTCCCCATAATGTCTGTTTCTATTGTCTTTTGGTTGTCAGTGAAAGGAGAAAAGGATTTCTAAGAAAGTCAGAGTGTGGATAAGTGATTCCAAACTGCCAGGCACACTTTGAGAATGTTCTTACAGTTCTGCGTGTAGTTATCTCACTCTGATATTAGAATCCAAAGGAACGGAAGTCAGATTTGATAACTGGTATATTTGCTTAGATGTAAAATGAACTGGATAGATTTGTATTGGTTCACTTGACCTGGGGCTCTAAGAAGGCTTTGATTTCTAAGTATTGTCACTCACCTGTGGTCATGGAGCACAATAAAACCGAGCTGAGCTAATTAGGTTCCCATTTCTCTGAGGGGTCCGGGGAGCAAGGGAATGCAATAAGCCCTTGCTGCTGAGGTAATAACTTGGGGTAGAAGGGCCTGTGGGGAGGAGGATTCAACAGACTTGGAGAAAGGCCAGGAACTCTGGTAAAGGGCTAAGTGCAGGCAAGAGGCCCACCTGCCCGGCATTTCTTGTTTGCTCACGTCGTGAGCAGAGGCCACCCTTGATTGCACGGACTTCTTCAGCAAGAAGAAACAGTCAAAATATGTGCATTCAGAGATGGGTCTGGCCCGAGAGTGGCCCTGAAGGGGCGTGAGTGGGGAGGGCACAGTTGCTACCACAGGGCACTTTCTCCATGTCAGGGTGTTCAGCAGAGTATTTAAAATAATGTGTTGACATGATACTTGTTAAGACAATGATGAAAGAATGTAAAAATGAAAGCAAGACTTCCTACTGAGGCCCATTCTGCTTCTTCAAGTGTCCCTGATTAATTTGTGGGTTGACTGAGAGTAGAATGAGAAATTTTCTGTAATAAGCAAAGTTTGTAGGTGGATTATAATTTGTAGGTGGAAAGTCCAAGGTAGTGATCAAAGCAGCATAATTTCTGAATCAAATAGTAAGAATGTAACTGCCTCTAAGAAGAATGTTACTGAATATGATAGGCAAGCAGATCCTAATGGGTCATATCCAGATTGGTATGGAATTGATTTTCTGTGAATACATTTCTGTGATCACGAGATTGTAATCATTACTAATACATAAATGAATAGTGTATCAATTACTAGTAATTGTATTAAAGTATTCTTGGGTTTGTGTAAAAAGTAGTTGATTTGAAGCAAATTATACTATGAATACTTAAAATGTAGGCTCCTCGTTAATAAACTGATACATAAAGGAATAGTCACATAACAGTTACAAAGGGTCAATATCAGGTGGCAGCTTCAAACCCAAAACGCTGATAAGATATGAAATAAAATGTTAGTTGACACATTAAGAGCACCAATGACATGTTGCCCATGACACCTTCTCTCTCTAAAAAATGGTGAGCTACAGATGTTGTCAGAAACAGTGAATCTCTTTCATATTACTCTGAAGCTTATAATAATGTAAACTCCTACAGCAATGGTGATAAATGCTGGTTGTAACATATGCTTGTGATTTCCTGCTGTTTGATAGTGGTGGGCTCAAGGAATAAGAATGTGAGAAGCTGGAAGGATTGAAATGTGCAATAATGGCACATTTATTTAGGTAAATAAATATCCGTTGCTGCTCGGGATCTGCCAACTTCTGGCAGAGGGTTAAGTTTGAAAAAACAGAAAAATGCTTCTGACAGAATGAAGAGATATTTTTCCACATTGCTGTGCGACAATCTTGGGAAATGCCGTCTTATACATCATCGTCGTCGTTAGCATATTGTTAATGTGGTGGTTAATGATCCTACTATTAATAAGATTGAAGTGGACTCATTAATCAATCCTGAGATAATTAATAGGTAATAGGGTCAATACTGCTCCTGTTAATGGCTAAGAGCTTGGTTTCCTATATGGTAAGTATATGTTTTCTGAGTATATATTTGGTGAGTCTTGATATATTTTCTAAGAGAATGAAGTCATATGGAATTAAGGCAATGCCTAACTCTAAATCTGTAGAAAGAACTAAAATAACAAATTCAACTGAGAGTACCAATGGGTTAACTGGCAATAGGGGATCCTATAATTAAGGGAATTAACAGATGACCAGCTGTTACATTTGCTGTAAGATGCACAGTGAGGGCTATTGGTTGACAACCAACATAGGAATAAGTATAAAAGATGTTCCTTGGGTTACAAAATGTAAAATGAGGTTTTGGTCTTACAGTGGAAACCAGTAATAACTGTTCCTGCTGATTTAGTAAGACTGAAATTTGTAAGGTTATTGAGATTTGAGTGATTGTGGAAAATGTCTGGTATAGCACAACTGGCAGATCTGTAGTCCCAATAAATAAAACAAGTCACATACATATTAGAGATCAAGTTTGTCCTCAGTAGCTACGAATTAACTTTAGTTGTTTTAAGAGTAATTAGACTACTCACTGCTGGAATGTAATGGATTATGTAGTTCCTAATAAAATGGTTTGGTAAGAGGAACAGATTGTTGGAAATATAATCAAGATTACAATAGGTAATTCTAATATTGTAAGGTAATGAAAGAGGCGAATACATTTCGCTTCCTTTGGTCTCTCAAGGGGCTGGGTGTTTGGTTACTTCAAGTATTTTGAGCAAGGGTGGTAGTGTAAAAAGAGAACCAGAGATTTTAAATTGAAAGTTGCTAACTGGTGTTAGAATTGCTGATAAGACAGTAATGGTTCTGCTGCTGTAGCTAATTGGGCATGTCATTGAAGAGGAATTTAAGCTCTCGATGTTTAACTGAAAATGTTAATGTTATATGAACTCCTCAGTTAATTTAGAGTATGGATGCAGATCAGCTTTTGAAATATTCCATAGGTGCCATTTCAAGGGTTGCATCAAGATTTTGAAGCACTGTACTTAACAAATATCAGGTCTTGCGAATGTTAATGTACCTTGATTTAAATCTGTCTTTTTAAATCTAAAGGTAGCACAGCTCATGAGTAGAGCACATCTTTTGATGAGACTAATATACTGATCCGAAGGTCTATGAGTTGTACTGTTTGATTCTCAAGTTCTAACAGATAAAATTTTCCAGGTTTTAAGCCAGTGTTAAAATCATGCAATGAATCAAAGTTAATATTTCATAGTCTATATATTCATAACTTTACTAACATTGATGTCCTACTGTCTTTGTGGTTAAGAATAGATTATCAATATTACCCATTAAGTATAGAATTAAGCAAAGAATTTGTAAACATTAAAAATTTAAAATTAAAATAATTGCAGATAACAGTTCATACTGTTTCTATTTCATGAGTGTCTATCATGCTTATATAAGATAATTTTGCAAGTAATGAAATGTAATTATAAGGCCATGTTTATAGAAATGCAGTAATTTTTCTAAAATAGAATTTGCATTTTGAAACTATAGTTGACACGGGTACACCATTATGGCATAATAAATTTTGACCAATAGGTCACTTGGACAAGTTTGTATAATAGTTTTTACTAATGATTTTTCTGTTAAGAAAAAGTCTTAGTAGTTACGAGGTTGAAACTAATTTTGAGGAATTTGATTCTTAAGGGGCTGGCTGTTTTGGTGTTTCAAGTGTATTTTGAATCCATAAGCTTTTACATAAAATTAATTATTCAATTGTTTGTTATGATGGAGGGTATACTTCTTGTTTTTCAGTAAATGTTTCTCCAGTTATAATTAGAATTACTGTTTTTAGTGAAGTAAATGACCCTAAAGATGAGACAGTGCTTCATGCTGTATAAGCATGTAGAATCTAAATAGTCTGAGTATTGTCATGATAGAGCAGAATGACTAAAAATATGTTAGGGAAAGGGAGTTAAATTAACACTTAGGAATACCATTGTAATATGGGCTTTTGGCTCATGTAACCAATGGTATATATCCTGAAAATAATGAGAATTAGTACACAAAGCCACCTGCTCCTGTGGACAGGATATAGTGGAAATGAGAAAGATACATAATATATACTATGAAGGCTAATTTTATGTGTCAGCTTGGCTAGACCATGGTACCCAGATAGTTGATCAAACACAACTGGAATTTGCTGTGAAGGTATTTTTCAGATGAGGTTATGTGAGTAAGCCTCATCCAATCAGTTGAAGGATTTTAGAAAAAAAACATTGATTTTCCTTAAAGAAGAGGGAATTCTGCTTTTGGATTCAAGTTGCAACAGCAACTCTTCCCTGGGTCTTAAAAATCATCTCACTCCATCCAAAATAAAATCAAAGGACAATTCATTCAAAGAATACTAATAAATGACAGACGTTGTCAGAGATAAATTAAATACTCTAATGATTTTTCCTTGCTTTGGGCAAGAACTTATCTTCACTTTAAGAGAAAACAAAGTACTTGCTTTGCAAAGTTGAAATGATTTGTATTATTCTTCCAGTGTGAAGTGACCCACACCATTTCATCATTTCAGACCAGCAACATGTGAGGTTTCAAAGTGAAATGCGATTTCTCAAAGGTAAAAACCAAGCCCACCACAGCAAAAAGTCATAATATTCAAACATACCATCCCTCTAGTTGGATTTTTTCATCCTTCTTGCTTACATATCAAAGGACCAGTGGGAAAAATCTCAAATATGTTCTTTTATCTCCCTATACATCTTAGTACCCTGACCCTGTTCCTTAGGAATGTCCAGAATCTAAATCTTATTTTCTTAAAAATCATTATCCCAACATTAGAAGGAAAAAGCTTAGTCTCAGCAATGATTTCCTGGATATGACATCAAAAGTAAAGATAACAATAGTAAAAATAGGTAATAGGTACTTGTTAAAATCAGAAACAAATGGAGACCAACCTTGAAAATTCCCAGTGCAGACAAAACTGGTTTAGTTATGAAAACAAAGCTTAATTGAGTGTATTTTGCAATATCAACTTGATCTGGATCATTTCTTGCTTGTGCCTTCGCAAATGATAAGTAAAACTTGAACAGTTTCCCATAGTTGATATAAGGTATCTACTGACAAGTGTAATACTGTAACCAATCACTGTGAAGAATAAAGTCATTGTTTTCTCACTACATAAGCTGCTTTCTAACTGTATGACCCTGGGCCTCTCCATGTTCTGGTTGCCAAAGTAGACAATAGAATGGTGGTTACCAGAGGATGGGGGGAGGGAGAGCTAGGTAGTCATTGTTCATTGAGTATAAAGTTACAGTTAGGCAACAGGAGTAAGTTCCAAAGATCTGCTGTCCGACACAGTCCCATTTAACAAGTTTCTGTACACCTAAAAATGTGTTGAGAGGGTAGATCTAATTTTTCTTACCAAAAAGCAGGGAGGTGGGGGAGGATGGCGAAATGAAACTTTTTGAGGTGATGGATATAATCAAGGTGTTTATTACCTTGATTATAACATAAATGCATACATATGTCCAAACTCACCAAATTCTGTATATTAATTGTGTTCAGATTTTTGCATACCAATTATACTTCAATCAAGCTGGGGGTGGGGGGTGAAAACAATACCTTGGATTTGGTAAATGCCCAGTAATGCCAGCAACTGACATAGCTGTTATAACGTTTATGGTATTACATTGTAATTTATGCTTGTGTCTGTATCTCCTACTATGCCAAGTGCTGCTTAAGGGCAGTGAATATGATGTTTAGGCCTATAAAATTATGCTTATAAAAATATAATACTTATGTTTAGCAAAGAATCTGGCACAGAATGGGCCCTCAAAAGTAAATAGAAGAATGAATGAGCAAAGAAATTAGATTTAGTGATGTATCTGTGATAGAGCACTGCATTCTTAAAAACCTGACTAGGTCAAAGCACAAACTGCTAAGACATTCCCAAAAGGTTTGAGAGATTCAAGGCACTCAGGGACTGAATCAATGCATTCACAACTGTATGGCCCATCATCTCCTGAACACAATTATAGTAACGTAATTAAAAATATGGACTCTGAGGTTAGGGACTTGAAAGCTGACTCTGCAACTTAATTGTTTTTGGTCTTAAACTCTATGAGTTACAGTTTTCTCATGTACAAAATGGTAATAATTATAATATTGCTTCATTGATTTGTTATTGGAATTAAGAAAAATGATTTATAAATACTGCCTAGCATAATTCTTGGCATATAGTGTTGAATAAATAAATAAATGAAGTTTTGGCAATGAATTTTCTTGAGTTTTGTTTGTCTAAAAAAAAAGTCATTCACTTTCACTTTCTCCGGTTATAAATAGAGGTCTATGTTGGCAAAAATATTTTGAGTGCTTTAAAAATTTCATTCAGTTGTCCCCAGGCTTTTATTGTTTTTTTGTTGTTGATTTTTAAGTCTGTGGTCAGGTCTTACTGTTGACCCTTTGAAGGGAATGTATCTTTGTTGTTTTTAAGATGCTCTTTCAGTCTTTGATTTTCAACATTATTATTATGTGACTGAGGTCTGAAATTTTTATTTCCTTTGTAATTTATGGACCCTTTCAATTCCTGAATTGATCTCTTTTGGAGATTTGAAAACTTGTAGCCATTGTATCTTCAAATATTTCTGCCCCTTTCCTTTGGGATTTTCCCTCTCTTTTGGGGATTGTAATTACGTATATGTTAAAACTCTTCACTGAGACCTACATTTTTCTGACATTTGTGTCCACATTTTCTTTTATTTATTTATTTATTTTTCTAATATAATTTATTTTGGTATCATTAATCTCCATGTGTCCATCCACATTTTCAACTTTGTTTTCTTTGTATGCTTCAGTTTGGGAACTTTGCAGACCCTCTTCAGCCTGATTTTTTTTTTTTTAAGGCTCCTCGGTCTGGCAAGGGATAGTTTACTGGATACTGAAACACTGAAGAGATTTTCATTATCTTAAGTCCTTAATAAGGGGAATTTTTCTTGTGTGTCTTTCAAAAGTTCAGTCTTGAGATACTAAAGAAATAAACTCTGGAGAAATACATCTCATTTTAATTCCCTACTGCAACAGGCTCAATGTTTGTGTTCCCTCAAAAGTCATATGCCATAAACCTAATCCCCAATTACAAGTATCTGGAGGTAGGCTTTGGGAGAGGATTGGGTTATGAGGGTGGAGCCCTCGTGAAAGTATTGCTCTTATACAAAGAGGCCCCAGAGAGCACCCTGGCCCCTTCTGTGTGTAGTTATAATGAGAAAACAGCTGTTTTATGAGCTAGAAAGTGGATCCCACCAGACACTGAATCCACTGGCACCTTGATCTTGGACTTTCCAGCCTCCAGAACTGTGAGGAATAAATTTCTGTTTACAGGCCACCCAGTTGGCAGTATTTTGTTAGAGCATCTCAACTGGACTAAAACACTTACTATTTATTACGTGGTTTGTTATTGCTGTATGGCATTCATTAACATTTTTCTCTCTTTTATTATTCTGGTTTCAATGTTCTATGTGTTATTTAACCCCTTTATGGGCCTGCTTCTAAAACCCAGACAGATATTTACCATCAGTCTTATGATTTCTACTATAGCCAATATAGAACCTGGATAGAAATGGGTAGAAAGCTACAAATATTTCTAGCAGATATAGAAGGGGCTCTTTGAAAAAAAAAAAAACTCTGGAGCTATGGAAGGGACACTTAGGGAAAAAAAAAACACAGCTATGTTTTTTCCTGGGAATGATGAGAAAGATCTAATATAACTTAAGAGAAGAAAGGAATATTGAGAATTAACAGAATATCCTCAGCTTCGAACACTCCTAATGTTTATTGGCAGAAACTAAACACCAAGAATCTCCTATGCTTTTAAAAATATAACATTAAACTCCTCTGGAAGAGGAGCCTTGACAACATAGGAACATTTGTAAACCTGAGACATGAGGGAATATAAACCCTGCATTTTTTGACTATAGATATTCTGAACAGAACTAGGTTTATTCCATATGAATAAACATGAAGGGGCAGATCCAAGAGTGTTCTGCATTTATTTAAGTAATAATTCCCCCTTAAGGAAAATATTTTACAACTGTAGTGGGGCAGTGAGGAGAAATCATGCAAGTTAAAAATGCCTTCAAGTATAACCAATGGCTTAGGGGACCCCAGAGAAGGAAGCCATGTATGCTGAGAAATTACCCAGCTTGGCAACTCTTAGGAAACACTCCAGGAATAGGAACTTTCTGATATCTTTGACTGCTCTAACAAGGGCTTCCACAAATCATATGGTGCTGTGGTCAACCACAGAACCTAAATTAGAAAAACGTAGCAGGTTGTGAGGAGACACAGATTTTATCCTCAAACTAGAGGCAAAGTTGGTAGGGGCTGGGAAGGGTGAGGAGGTGAGAAATGGGCAGAAATGCAGATGTGGAGAAGAATATGAGTAAATATGGTATAATTCTCTCATTACTAGCTCATCAAGAACAAAACTAATTTTCCCTGACATAGTTTCCTATTAGTGGGCTGCATAGACCCTTGAATATTAATACTGAACACCTCAGATCATATATTAAAAGAAAAATAAATCTGTTTCAGAATTCCCAGGAAATTTTTCTGGATTTCAGAGCTCTCAGGAATAACCTACATTCTTTGCTTTCTGCCACTAAATAAAGCATGTTAAACATTGACTGAGAAATGAGAAAAGTTCCATCTTGCATTCCCAACACAGTGTGATGACTAAACCCAACTTTGCAAGATAGAATAGATGCAAAGACCCTAACAAATTTAAAAGAATATCAATGTTTCCACCCGTGAAAGTGCTCAGAGTTTACATTGAGGAAAGAAAAATCACTGAGAACCAACTTGTTAAATATGTTCATAAGCACAGCATAAAATGGACAATGAATGAAATTCTGATCTTCTCAAATGGAGGCAAGAATGGCTAGACTCAGATTTCTTTCCTGTGATGGTAAGACCTGAGAAGTAACATTTTCAAAGGTTTTGTTTACCACTGTTGCTTGCAGGAGATTCTGAAAAGCACAGTGGTGAAACAAGCTAAATGACACTACATCAACTCCATCATCTGTAGCCATTTGGATTCAATTTTCACTAAAGGTTATTTTATTCTCCCCTCTTCCCCCAAAGCAACAGACCTCATACCATCCCCTCCACAGCTCTTTCTTAGCTCTTTGACACATTAAATTATTTTCAAGAAATAGTTTCAAGAATATTTTGCATTACTAAAAGGAAAGGATTGAATAGAATATTATAATTTACAAATCTCACTTGGCAAAATATGTGCATATATAAATCAACATTTCTGATGAAGGCCCCCAAACCCTTTCAGTCTCCCACTGAATTCACTCAGTGTTCCTCATATGAATACATTCAGAGGAATAATGCATTTTAAAAGTGCCTCGCTTGATAAAGATGGTTAACAAAATAATTCAACAAGACAATCCCAGCTTTGAACCTCACTTGAGCCTTCAATATAGAGGTGGGGATCAATCATACTGTTTTGTCCTAAAGCTGCCAAGGTGAAGGCCTAAGGGAGAAAGGCATCTAGCCTCTAGCCACGTAAGTAGTGCCATTCTACTCAAAAGAAGACTCTTTACACACACACTCACTCATACATCCGAGGAGACAGTATGGTAAGAGGCGCAGAACCCAGACAGGGCTGCAGACAGGGGCGGAACTCAGTCTGAATCCAAGCTCTTCACCATGGTTGATCCACTGTTGACCTTGGTTAAATCAGTTAAACTTGTAGAGCTCCAACTCCTTCATTAGGAAAACAGAGGTGATACAATGGAGTACTATTCAGCCATAAGAAACAAATCCTACCATTTGCAACAACATGGATGGAGCTGGAGGATATTGTGCTCAGTGAAATAAGCCAAGTGGAGAAAGACAAGGGCCAAATGATTTCCCTCATTTGTGGAGAATAACAAAGAAGCAAAACTGAAGGAATAGAACAGCAACAGACTCACAGACTCCAAGAAGGGACTAGCGCTTACCAAAGGGGAGGGGTGTGGGAGGGCGGGTGGGGAGGGAGGGAGAAGGGGATTGAGGGGTTTTATGTTTAGTACACATGGTGTGGGGGATCACGGGGAAGACAGTGTAGCACAGAGAAGGCAAACAGTGAATCTGTGGCATCTTACTACACTGATGGACAGTGACTGCATTGGGGTATGGGTGTGGACTTGATAATATGGGAAAAGTAGCCACCACATTGTTTTTTCATGTGAAACCTTCATAAGAGTGTGTATCAATAATACCGTAATAAAAAAAATTACAGTAAGCAAGCAAAAAAAAATAGAGGTGATAATATCTACCTCCTGGAGTTTTGTGAGGATTAATAAGGTGTTATGTGTACATGAACCCAGCACAGAGTAGGCTCACATCCAGTGATGGCCATCATACCTTTCAGCGTCCTCTGTCCCCAGCTATAACAACTGGCAAGGAAAAATACAAGAACCGTAACTCAAGTAATGGTTCTCAAGTTACATCCACTCTTTCAAGCTGTACGCCCCGTCTAGGGAGAAGATCACACATCTTCCTGATACTCTAGTATTATTGGCTTCTCATGGAAAAGATAAAGTCTAGACCTCAATTGTCTTACTGTTAGCCCATAACACATACAGAGTCTAAAAGCATATATAAAACAGTGCATTTCCTCAGATTTGACTTCTGACTGGGGTTGAACCTTAGTTCTTAACCCTTAACACACCCACATAGCCACCACCCGAGCAGGGAAACCCCCTCTCCTGCTCCAGCTTTATCTTTTCCAAGGATCTTTGGACACCAAAGAGGCTCCTCTTTTATTTTTTGCCTTTAAAATATTTTCATTATATGTTCAGATAGTCAGCCCTTCACTCTACCAAATGCCATCTAGATGGTTCTTGAGCAAAGCATCCAGGGAGGTAAAGAGGAGTTCATGGATGTCTGCATTTGAGAGGCAATAGCTTCCTGGTAATGAGCACTTTCACAGTGCCCAGAAATCCTGTGCACCTCCAGTGTGTTCTTATGCGTGTTTCCACCAGTGAGAAAAGGAGCAAACAGACCCACTCTCTACGCCCCCTCCATAGAAATCTCTCAGTCCTCATGAAGACCAGTATCCCTCCCTAACTCCACCTGTGGCTGAAGAGGTACTGAGGTTTCTCCGCACATCCTTGGCCTACACCGTTCAGTCTCTAGACTCGTAGAAGTGTCCTGGGACCAAGAGCTTAGACACAGCTCTCCGCCACCAGCATGCCCTCTGTCATACCAGTACACCCCATAGGGCACTCTGTTTCCAGTATAACATTTTCAGTCCCCATCTGGACACTGCTGCCTCCAGATTAAGTTCTTTACAAGGGATGCATTTCCTCCCTGATTAGGAATGGTAAAAATCTCCCCACACACCTGAGAGAAGAATCACTGAATCCCTAAACCCTCACTTTCAAGTATTCATCTGTTTCTCTCTCTCTCTCTCTCTCTCTCCCACTAGGGAGAGAAGGAGAGTAGAGGGGACTCTTCTTGATTTTGGAATCAAAGCTTTTAACCTCCCATGGGAGATAAGGTCAGCCTCCTGAAAAGTAGCAGATACTCTCCCCACTGAACTGCAAATGAATAGGACAGCATTCTGCGTTCTGAGCCCTGGCTTGGTCCTACCTTCAAACAAACTTTATAAACTTGAAGGTGTCTCAGCTGGCCTTTTATTAGACTGAATGTTGGGTTCAAAATCTGTTTAGTATCCATCTATTATGTATCTTGGATTGCTGATGCCTCTGCAGGTGACAGTGGGCTAGTCTTAGATTTTTTAATCTCGAACAAAACACTTTTGGTGGTAAATAGATCTCAAAATGTCTTCTTTGATCAGAATAGATCCAAGAGAGAAATACTTAAATTGTTAAGATTCTTTTCTGAAACTGTGTACTATGTGATAGGGAAAAAGAGTGGATTAAACAGTCCATTACCACCAATACATGATCAAGGACTCAGATGTCTAGCCCTCAAACAAACAAAAAAGCCAATATGAATCAATTCTAGAGGTTTGCTAATTGAGTGATTTCTAGACAGGCTGCCTTTGGGGAAATTACCTGCCTTGAAGGCAGCAGACCCAGCAGTCTCATTTCGTCACCACATTCTCCATCCTAAGAGGTAGAACTGCCCTCAGTCCCCCAGAGTTTCTTCACTCCCCTCAGGGTGCAAGTCATCCTGCATCACCCTAGGTCCCAGACAGGACTATTTCCAAATGCTCTCATAGTCCATTTATGGTGCATTTAATGAATTTATATGACACTTCATTTCTGGAGCAGAGCCCTCCTGGTCCAGAAAAAGCCATGTACCTTCATTGCTACGGGGCTGGCTTTTCCCCTTCCTCCACTACCCACAGCTTTGAGACTTCTCACTGAGGACTTTGCCCACCCCATTCCCATGGGGGCAGTAGTGAGGCATCTTGCTGACAAAAATTCTCAGCAGAATGTGGACTTATCTCATCTTCCTCAATCAGGAGTCTCTGATAATACCCCTTCTCCAATATGAAACTGAAAACAGTGACCCCTTTCCCAGGACATTGACCCAACTTTCGCCCATTTAAGATGATAATGCTTTCTAAAGAATCCGTCTACTTCCATTATCCTAGCACTTTGTCCAGTGGTAGGAAGCGGAAGGAAAAAGAGGAAAAATGTGTCCTTCCACTCACAAACACACAAAATCTTGCTCACAGTTGTAAGATATTATGCGCTAACCAGCTGCATTCATTTGCTAGGGCTGCCGTAACAAGGTGCCACAGCGGTGTCTTACTGTGTAACAGTCTGGAAGCTAGAAATGCAAAAGCAGGGTGTTAGCAGGGCTGGTTCCTTCTGAGGGCTGAAAGGGAGAATCTGTTCCAAATTGCCCTCCTGGCTTGTAGATAGCCATCTTCTCCCCTGTGTCTCTTCAAGTTATTTCTCTTTCATGCATGTCTATCTGTGGGTCCAAATGTCCCTTTTTATAAGGACACCAGTCCTATTGGATTTAGACTCATTCCAATGACCTCGTTTTAACTTGGTTACCTTTAAAGACTCTAGGTATCTTTTCTGGTGGAGGAGAGAGTCACACAATTCAATCCATGACACTGCTAGTTCATAGACTGTTCAAGAACCCCTGGACTAAAGCATCCTCTTGCTACAAAACTCAGACTGTGGTGGCAATTAGAAAAGAACTCTGTCTAGTTCTTACGTTGATACTCAGTCAACAATACCAAACTGTGCCCCACGCACTCGTTCATAGATCTCTTCAGTTACATAGATTCTATAAACTTTTTTTTATTCCACGTTTCTATATTTAATGTGAACTCTTTCTGATCTCTTAAAGCTCAATTTTCAAATGGGTAATTTAAAAAAATACTCTTGGTGTTTTTCAATTACTTTTGGTCATAATATTATGCATAATTATGGAAGTTGTTTGGAAATTATTTACTCTAATGAATTAAATGTGTTAAACAAGTTTCCAGAGTGAATAAAGTAGAAAAATGAGTTGCATGGAAAATGAGATGTCCGCTTGCCAGTTTTCTGCTTTGCATTGCCTGGGCACCTACCAGCATGCTTTTAAACCCAGCAAGACCAAGAAATTACCATTCACATATTTACCCATTTTAGCTCAGAGCTCAGAGGTTACTAGTAACTTTTAAGGAAATGTTTGGTGAAATTTGAAAAATTTCACCTACTTCAGATGTTTGTTCTTAAAAAAAAAACCTTCTTCCATTGTCCTTTGAACAAACGGCACTATAAGACAAATTACGCCACAGGTAAGAAGGCTTTTGGGTAGAGTATTGGTTTTACACAGATTTGAAATTTCAGAATCACACCTGCCCCTCAGGTCCAGAGTTTATTTCAGAAACTAAAATCACTTTTTGCTTTCAGCTTTCAAGTTTTGATAAACCCTAAATCCTATATTACCCCCAAATCCCCTGACTTAGAATGACACTATCTTTTCATAAAGGTCTTTTATTTAATTCTGGAGACACCCTCAAATAAGAAACCCAATGAGAAGAATTAATGCTGGGAAGCAATGAGCTTTTTTTTCTCATTGTTCCTTTACTATTTGGGCGAAGACCCTGAAGCATTTAGTAAACCAAAGTTTTCAGAAAGGATGTGGTCATCTGAGCCTCAAGTATTTGAATTGGGCCAATTCTAGATGGTGAAGCTAGAGGGGTGGAGAGAGGAGGAAGTACCCAGGAGAATGAGTCACACAATACCTGAGATAGCTCATTAATGTCAAATATCACTTTAGGGTACAGGCAGGTCAGATCCCTCTGTACTAACTCTATTGAACTTAGTATCTATTTTCAAAATTGTACCTGAGGTGGTGTCCCAGCTCATTCATCCACTCTCAGTACCGGCCTGAACATTCCAGGGCATTGACCCCTTTGAACTCATGGCAGCACGACCATGCCTGGCATGTCAGGTACAAGTCTGAAAAACTGATGGTCGAGCTCACCTGGTTTCTAAACCCCTGTTTCTTTTCCTACATCTCTACCTCTGGTTCCCCAACCCCAGCTGGTATCCTGTTTTGCCCGGGTTAACCCAATGGACACAATTATTAGCAGCTCCGTCGTTTGGAATGTGTGAACAGTTTTGGAATTTGCATCTCAGTTTCTTTGTCTGGAAAATCATGGATGATATGTCAGTACTTAGCAGTGGTATAATTGAAGTCCTGAGACTGGTGGGTCAATAGTGTAGATTCCAGTTCAAGTCTGAAAGTCTGAGAACTAAGAGTGCTGAGGGCAGAGAAGAAAGTCCAGCTCAACAGTCAGGCAGAGATAATACAAACTCCCTCTGCATTTTTGTTCTATTCAGACCCTTAACAGATTGTATGGTGCCTATCCACACTCAGGTTTGGGGGATCTGCTTTACTCAGTCCACCAAATCAAATGTGAATCTATTCCAGAAACACCCTCATGAACACACCCAGAAATAATGTTTACCTGGATGTCTGGGCATCCCATGGCCCAGGCAAGTTCACGCATAAAATTAACCATCAAAGGCCATGGCCCCTGGGATTGCTACATGAAAAGTAGGAGCTTACCTTCTATTGACGTGCTTCCTTCCAGGTCATGGAAATGGGGGCTTATTTCTCATTGACACACCAGCTTGTATATTTCTTAGTAAACCAAGAATTGGCCACACTGAGGACCAGCACATATTTGCAGCCAGAGAATTACTTCATACAGATTCAGTCTGCTATCTTTAAAGGTATGTGTTGCACATAAGCTAACTTAACACTCGCTCTCATTCTCTTACCTTGCAAGGCAAGATAACATCACTGAATATTGATAATCCCCAATACATTCAGGTTAACTTGACCTAGAATTATATTCTTGATGAAGACAGGACAGGGAACACCAGCATAAAAGAAATGGAACAGAACTGATAAAAATGAGGAGTCCTATTCTGTCAGGCTGCAAAAAAAGGGATAATTGCCTATCTGCAGTTGCACGTAACTTATACCACACTATAAAATGCATAATACTGAAGATATGTTCCAATTAGGTTACTAACCCTTAAATTATACAAATAATATATCTTATAAAAACTATACTATATATAGTGTGGAACGCATCTTTTCTCCCCCTCCCCCCTTCTTTTTTCTCTGGGTAAAAGGCTTCGTGGTATGAGGATAGAGAGTATTCATAAAGTTGCAGTAAATCATTCTCCCTTTATGTATCTTACATTATGGTATGCAAATATAGGAAATTTAAGCCCCGGGTTTAAATCAGTGATATTTAAATCAATAAAATCTGTGATAATTTAAAATTTTTATGGGGAAAGACAACATTAAATACAGCAGTTTATAATTACTGAAAGAACTACTACCTCTTAAATTGTTTTTGCTTCTCATTAGGGAGTAAGATGAATTACTTGTAACATATTCTTTGTTCAGTTATATAAAATTTTCATATATACTTACAATGTAAATCATTTTATAAAATAACTTTTTCTTTACTTAGCCAAGTAATGTGAATATTTTTTCTTATAATAACTTCGGACAAATTTTTTGAACTGCTCTCCACAAAGGTTAATTTACGTAACTACAAGCAATAAATAAAAATCTTTCCTTGATTATTAGCTATCGTCTTGAAAATAAAGACTTATTTGTCAACACAATCATTGGAGAAAGTAGCTCATTGTATTGTTTTGATTTTCACTGTAAGTTGGAAAATGTGTTACCAATTTATTGGCTGTTTCCTTTGCAGGTGTTGTCTTGGGGGGCACTCGCCTTGTTCTCACTGGCAAGTGAGAGTTCTCTGTGCAGATTATTAACCCCTTGTGTTCCATAAATCTTGCAAACATTTTTTCTCTTAGTTTATCATTTGTCTGTACATTTTAAAGTGTTTTTTATGTTCTGAAGAATTAAATCTCCATGACATCAAATCTATTTATTGTACCTTATTGTTTCTACCTTTGGTGTCTGAGCAGGAACTCCTCTACCTTGAATCTATATAAATATCCACCTACATTTTATTCTGCAGCTTATATGGTTCTATTTTTTATATTTATACCTTTAACATCTGGAACTTATTTAGGTTTAAAATGTAAGCTAGGAAGCTAACTATTCCTCAGCTCTACCCTCACCCCCATAGCAAATTAGCCTATTTGTAAATGATTTCTTTTACAATTCATACTTTTAACATAGGTTTGACCCTCTTCATCACTTTTCTTTATTAAAAAAACCTATACATAGATCATTAAGATCATTCTGAAATTTTTCTTCTTTCATTTTTTTTTTTAATCCATTGTTATGTGATCTGGGCAAGTTCACTATGGATTCAGCTAGACTGAGAAATGACAATGGAATGTTCCTAGGGTCAAAGAGTTTATACCTGGCTTTATTCTCCCAGAGGTGGGTCGAGCACTAGGATGGTGTCTGCATCCAGCAGTCTGCAGGTTTGTAACCCACCTCGGTCTCCGCCTCCTCCCAGATCACTGGGCAGAGCTCTTTATACAGTGACTCAGTCAGTAATAGCTCATTGCCTTAGGGTGTGGAGGCATTAGTCCAGCAGGAGGCCAGGTACATCATCAAGCTTAGGGTCAGGTGAGGATCCTGCCATAGGAACTTCCATTTCCCCCACAGACAGTTCCACAAAATTGAATCTTCCTTTCAACAGCTCTGTCTCCGTAATCAAGCCATCTATGTCCTTCAATAAAATATTTTAACTTTCTTATATAGGACAGGTTGAACAAGCATTTAATATTTTTAGTGGCTATTAGGAATTGAATCATTTTTTCCTCTTATTTTCTATTTGCCATTGTTGCTATAAAGTTTTTGTTTCCTTGTGTGATACAATGAGTTATAAGAAATACATATTTGGCCATTCAGATGACCAAAAAACATTTCTCAGGTATATTTGGTCTTCATCCACATTCCTGAAAAAGACTTCAGACATAAAAAACATAAAAGCCAAATGGGTGTTTTGTTATGTTCAGAGGCCACCCAAGGGTAGGGGCTGGCTACCAGGGGCACCAACCATGTGATTAGAGGGCAGGAAATCTCAGCTCCCATCTCCCAACCCCTAGGAGAGGAGAGGTCAGACGAGCTAGAGATTAAATCAGCCAACAGCCAATGAGTTTGTCAATCATGACTACACAATGAAGCCTTCACAAATACCCATGAGAAGACCATTTTTCTCTCTCCCTCTTTTGCATCCTGCTTCTCTGTCAGAGAGAGTTTCCATGCTTGGGTAACCAGAACATGTCAACGTGCCACTGAGCCAGGCCCCAAGCTCCATGAGGACAGAACTCCTTTATCTGGGACCTTACCTTATGTATCTCTTCATCTGGCTGTTAACTTGTATCCTTTACAGTATCCTTCTTTAAATTGGTAAGGGTAGGTGTTTTCCTGAGTTCTGTGAGCTGCTCTTTTATGGTAGGCAGACAGCCAGACATAAGCAGGAAGGTTTTGGGGAACTTTGGCTCGTGTTTACATTTAGTTAGATGTTTGTTTATATCTTAAACATTCTGGAAGGATATGGGGAATGAGATTATAGATAACCGACCTACCAAAACTGGCTGGTTCCAACATGGAAAGGTTAACCTTGAGTTCAGCTCAAAATACACTATGCACTCATTTGTATATTAAAAACCACACTGGTGCTATGACAGTTCCAAGGCAGAACATCTAAGGACAAAAAGAGGGTATCACCCTGTTTCCCGGAAGTCCCCTTCCTTTCCCCAAGAATGCCTTGCCTATCCCTATGAATATTCCACCTCCTACTTAAACTCTAGCTAGAAGACCACACAACCGGAATTCCCCTGGGCTGCTCATCTCTTGAGCATGCCTGTACTCCCTCCTTGAGTGTGTACTTTTGCCTTTTTAAACTACTCTTTGTTTGTACCTGCTCAGCCTGCTCACGAATCCTTTCTCAATCAGAGTTATGAACCCTTTCCCAGGTTGAGGTCTCACCTAGTGCTCAGGGAGCTCTCAATAGGTTGGGGTCGGTCAGAAGCACAAGCAACAGCTGGGGCTTGCGAATGGTATCTGGAGTGGGCGGTGGAGGGCAGTCTTGTAGGACTGAGTCCTTAATGTGGCGAATCTGGTGCTGTCTCTAGGCACAGAGTGTCAGAACTGAGTTGAATTGTTGGACACCCTACTGTTATTTGAGAATTGCTTGGTGTCATGCATGGGAAAACCCCCTTCTCCACTCACACACTTTGGAATTGGGGCCAGGAACCCAAACAGAGCTTGTTTGTTTGTTTTGGTTTTCTGTCTATTGCATTCCTCAAGATCTTTAACATAGGAGAAAGGGTTGGAAATATTCCAAAGAATTCAGATTACTTTTAGTTACTATGGTTTGATGATGCAGTGATTGACAGAAATATTGAATTTCTGTTGGAGATTAGTGAAAATTAAGATGAAATTGTTTTGACATCCAAGTTCACAAATCCCAAGTTAAGAACCCTTGATGGCTCTGCATTCCTTAGGCTGTCCTTGGAATACCTGTGGGCACCCTTGCAATCAGTCAGCTGCCAGCAATCTGGAACATGCCCTTAACCACTATTTGCCTGGGATACATTTTTCATTCCTTTTGTTTCCAGTCTTTCTAAGTCATTTCATTTTAGATAGCTCACGTACATCTCTCTCTTAGACTTGAATCCAGTCCAAGAGTCACTCACAATCATCGTGAGTATGAACTACTTCAGACTTACCTATGCAATCTTACCTCCCCTTGATACTTTTCCTTCACATTTTGTTTTGTAATTGGTTGCATTTTCTTTCTCCATTTTTTTCTTTTTATAAATTTGGAAGTTTTATGCAACCAATTTTATCCTTCCGGGCTTTTAAAATACATACAAACTTACATTTTTCTATCATTGTTACTATCCACAGTAACTTAAGACCTGAAAACAAACACAAAGGTAGGTGTGATTGAAAAGATATTTATTGGTCTCTCTCTCCGATGCCCCCTACATGCTCCTCTTTACCCTCAAAGAACAGAAAGGGAAAAGGGAGGGTGAGAGAAGTCCTATCACCTCTCTTTGGGTCTTGGCACGTAATGAGCTATGGAAAACATACAGGACAGTTGTTTTCCTATACTTCTTTGCAGACGACAAGTAGAGATGCCCCTTTATAAAATTCTGAGTTAAAGGCAGTCCATAAAAGTTATTTCTTCCTGAGGTAGATTATACCTAAGATTATATTATTTACTTAAGATTATAACACCATTAACTGACTAGTCTGACAATGCAGACAGGGCCAGGAGCAGATCTAGTAGTATTTTACCCAGTGTGAGTGTCCATCTTTCTCCATCTGTCTCTCTACCTGGGTCTTCTCACCTATTTTCTCTGTATTTGGAGCCCCTGGGTTGAAAGACAGATCATACTTATACAGATATATCCCCCACCCCTGCCTTTGCCATATTAGCATCAACTTACTAGCTAGTGCCTTTCTTTATCTTCACATTTATTAGTTGACAAACATATGTATGTACATTTATATTTGTCTATACCTACATAAATATGCACACCAATGCAAACAACTTCTATTTCACTACATATATTTCAAGGACTATACAGAAATGTAATTAAGAAGGTAGAATTGGTTCAGATTCTCTAGATTCAAATCCCAGCTCAGCCATTTACTAATTAAAAATTTGGACAAGCTATTTAACTTCCCTGTTTCAGTTTCTTCAACTGTAAAACGAGAATAAATAATAATAGTGTCTACTTCATGGGTTCTTCTGAAGGTTACTGGTTGATCCATATAAAGTGTTTAAAATCATGCATGGCACATAGTAGGCACTCAGTAAATGTTAGTCATCAGATACTGCACACATAAAAGAAGCAAGTTCACAGAGAGTGTCTCTGACGTGGGTCAGAGGCACTACAAAAGGGGATAGAAAAGGGGAGTCTCCAACAAGTTGAGGATTTCCCCCAAAGCTCTTTTGACCCCACCCGGTTTGGGACACCCAGAACAGAGGCAGTGGCAGTGGGGAATTCTACAGTCCCAAGAATGCACAGACCCCAGGATTCTTTCTACCCAACCCCTTCTCACCATGCCTGACTTATGATTGGTGATGGTGCACTGCATTCTGGGAACTAACTTGCAAATTTCCTGAGCTGTAATTTTGAGGTGGCAGATTAATATCTCTGAAATAATCTAGGAGAAGAAGGGATTGGGGAAGAATATTTCTAGACTTCTTAGAGAAGCAAATGTCTTTTGTGGTTGGGGCAGACTCTAGATCCCTGAGGCAGACAGAGGGGATAGAAAACATGTTCTAATGTTTTTATGCTGTCTCTGTTTCCAGAATAAAAGACTGAATAGGAATATTTTTCTCAGTCCAGCTCCATTTGCTTTAAACTTAGGGAAGGTCTTCCCAGTTTATTATAATTGTTTTTAAGTTTTCACTTTTGATGTATTGCAATCTCTTTTCTTCTGTCATCATAAGCAATTTAAGTGGAAGCTATTAGACAGCTGTCATTTGAAACAGGAAGAAGTCTCTGCTACTATCTCTTCTAATTTTTAACTGTGATTAAAGTCCCAGATAATGTGTATGATTCTAAAATAAACAGTAACTGGTTATTTAGTGTCTTTCAATTTTCCTTAGTGTCTGAGAATTTGTTTTGTTGAAAAATAAGCTAAGTTGTGGTCTGTCTTTTGGGAGGGAAAATTTCACAATTAAGGCCCTGTTTCCTACTCGTTTGCAGTCTACCATTTTGATTATGAGTTCTGAAAAACTGTGTAATGGAAACTTCTTTTAAATTGTTCTGAATTATCAAGCCAGAGCCATCATTTTTCATCTAATCAGCTCAAAAGACTTGTTCCCAGGAGGTGCTTGATATTAGATCTCAGGAAATAATCAATGTTCTCAGGAATAGGAGGTTGTGATTGAGTACAACTCTGCCATCAGCAGTAGTGATTCAGAGTTCCACATGGTGAGAGCTTAGGAAGTCATGTTTCAACCTGGTGATCTGGGACAAATATTTGATTTTTCTGTATTCAGACCTAGAGGATGCTGTTGTGTGTGGCAGACACATGGCATCCTGTTGATTTTGAGCCCAACAACCATTCCCCTGCCTCTTGTTCTAAGCTGGCAGGGCCCACTTCTCATGAGAGAGGCTGAAAATGTCAGATGCTTACTTTGCCATCCTCCCTTGCAGCTAGGCTGATGCCATATAATCGGGTTCTGACTAGTGAGGTATAATGAGAAGCCTGTTGTGAGGCAAGATTTTCTTCCCTGATGAAGGGTGTTTGTGGGAGGCATTGAGAGGCAAGGAGGCCCCACCTCACCTGATGACAAGAGAGATAGGTCCCATCCCTCTCTTCCTGTGTTTGGATATCGATGTGAGAGGATGTAAATGTGGAGCTGCTGTAGTCCTCTCGTGACAAGAAGATGTGCCTGACAAATCAGGGATGCCAGACTGAGAGACTGCAAGCATCTGAGGCTTCAATAATTGCTGAGCCACTGAAACAGCCCTGGGACCACCTACCCCCAGATTTTCTCTTGGGGAAAGAACAAACCCTTGGGAATACTTATGTCTCCAGTTGCCAATGTCCCGTTTCTCTCCACTTCTAGACACACAGAGCACAGCGGTTCCCTGCCACCAAAGCATGGGTCTGTGCCTTGGGATGAAATGTACCCAGAAGGGCTGTGCGCCGTGCCCACTGCTGCCTACTTGCTGCTTTTCCCTGCGGTGGTAGTTAGGGACGTATGTACGTTTAGGAGGAGCCCAAACTCCAAGCAGCCTGAGATGATGAGCCGGTGAATGCCCACACAGCTGCTGCAGGGGGCTGCCTGTGGTGAATGCCCACACACAGCTGCTGCAGGGGTCTGCCTGCGGTGAATGCCCACACACAGCTGCTGCAGGGGTCTGCCTGCGGTGAATGCCCACACACAGCTGCTGCAGAGGGCTGCCTGCGGTGAATGCCCACACACAGCTGCTGCAGGGGGCTGCCTGCGGTGAATGCCCACACACAGCTGCTGCAAGGGGTTGTCTGAACCCTCAGCCGACTTGGCACGAGTGAGAAATAAACTTGTGTGGCGTTAAGCCACCGATGGAGGTTGTTTCTGCCACAGCATTTTGAAACCTATCGTGCCTGGTATAATCTCCATTCTTTTAGCCACTTTTAGTTTGACATGCTCCTACTTGTAGCTGAAAGCATTTTAATTGGTACAACATACATAACAATTTGACCTGCAAACAACTATTTCTGTAAAATAGAGGGTGGCATTCAAGATGAAAGCATACCTACCATTTTTGCCCCCCCAGCTCCAGTCTCCGTCTTCTAGTAAAAACATCCCAATTTTGCATAAGGAAACCACTGTCGCAGACATGTGCATTCCCTGACCATGTCTTCTCAGCACCACTTCTACTCACACAGAAAGCCACTCATTGCAAACTCCTAAGACTCTGCCTGAGAACTTTGGGCTAGGTATAACAGCATGCTTAATTCACACACAGGGCAAGCCAGAGGTACCCAGGAGTTAATGTCCCAGAAGCCCTCAACAAATCACTTAAATAAATATGTTGGAAAATATCCTAGCTTCCTATCGCTCAGTTGAGATAACTCTAATGTGTGTTCTGAACTGTCTTCTTCTGAGATTAAGCTCTAGCTGCCCAGAATGGGAACTGCTTTGTCAACATCTTTTATTGGCTTCTTTCCCTTCCCTGCCTCTGTTCTTCACTCCCAAATAAAACTCTAGGATCAGCTCTCAAAAGGATTGCTTGCTCTTGAATCCTTGTCTCAGAGTCAGAATCTAGGGGACCCCGAGTCAAGACACTATCCCTCCCCAAATGACCCAGTCTTTTTGGGATTGTCAATCAAGGCGCATTACTTGCTCTGACCTGGAGATTTGGACATTGACTGGAATCACACAAAGGCTATTTTCAGGGAGGAAGAGGCTCTTCAGAAGGTCTGCTCATTAATCCCTTCTTTAAGGGTTCCTGCAGCCCTTCTGACACCTGTCTTTTTTGAGCCAGATCCCTTAGTCGTTGCCCCCAGTTCTACGAGTTACTTCGTATCCTTTCAATAAATTCATTTTGGGATGAGATACCTAGAATTGCTTTCTAGCACTTGAAGTCAAAGAAACCAATGAATATAGACGGTATGTTAGGCCGCTTTCAGCTTTAAAATTTTGTGATATAAATGAATGAGTTATAAAAAGTATAAGAGCACTAAATGCTATATATTATTCATAAAATCAAATCCATACAAGTTACTTGAAAATGTCAGTGTTTTTATGTTTCTTCACATTTCACCTGAAATACAATCTCTGGCTGGTAAGAATGTCTTTCTCACATTTCAACACAGTTCCCATTAACAGTTATTGATCTGCAAGAATGAAATAAATTGCTGGTAGTGGGGAGGGGTCATTGTGTTTGCTGTTTTATTTTTCTCTGCTATTAAGTTCCTATTATTTTGTGTAGAATCTTTATATTACATGTTTTTTTAGAGTAAAAAGTACTTCAGAGATCTCTACGCAAATAAATCTGTAATGCTACAATCATAGAGAAGTCTTGTTATTTATGTTAATCTTACATATCTGAGCATGAGAATTCCTAAATAGAAGTTATTTAAATATGATTTAAAGAGAAGTTCCTAACATTCAAATTTAGGACAAGTTGAGAAACAAATAAATAATGAGAGTAGTGAATCCTTACCAGAATACTATATGTATTTACATAGTCTCAAGTATCTCCCCACAAGTACCAAATATGAAGAGGAAAACAGTAATGTTACAGTGGAAAAACTTAGAAGTCTCTGCCTTATCTAAGTCAACATGAGCCATGAGACAAAATGGCATCACTGCTTCCTGATTTGATATGCTGAGAAGGTCTAATGGTTAATTTTATGTGTCAACTTGACTGGCCCATTGGGTGCCAAGATATTTGGTTAAACATTATTTGTGGGTATACTTGTGTTTCTAAATGAAATTAACATTTGAATTAGACTGAGTAAAGCAGTTTGCCCTCCCCAGTGTGCCTGGGCCTTGTCCAATCTGTTGAAGACCTGAGTGAAATAAACAGGCTGAGTAAGAAAAATTCTCTCTGCCTTACTATCTTCGGGCTGGGACATCAGTCTTCTCTGGCCCGTGGGCTTGGAGTCGGGCTGGAACTATACCATTGGCTCTCCTGGGTCTGGGTTTCTTAGCTTCCATAATCATACCAGCCAATTCTTTTATATACACACTGTCGGTTCTGATTCTCTGGAGAACCCTGATGAACACAGATATTTTGGTTCCAAGAGTGGTTCTAGAGGAACAGAATTTTACAGATGAGCTTTCTGAATTGATTCTGGTATTTCTGGAATTGGCTCTCTAATCTGATCACGGACGGTAATGACTTTCCCTCCAGGAGTAAAGAGAGCACTGACAGTTCATGGCATGATCTGACAGGAGAGTGCACAAAATATCTGCACTGGATACTCCTGACCAACCACTTCTAAGAAACAAGATGCTGGATGACTGTATATGACACTCTCAAACATTTTTGGAAATCTAACAAATATAATGAGGATGGCTGGTTTACTCCTAAATATTGCTGGACAAAGTGGTGAAAAAAAAAAAGGATGATCTCACAGATTCAAAATTTCCAGCTCAGACACCACACAAATGACCTGAAAGCTCCTGTGTGTGCCCTGAAGGGCCCTTGCTCTTGTAGCTGCAGGGCTGAGATCGCTGAAAGTCAAAGGCAGCACCTCATTCGGTGATTAACTGAATTACAGCATAAATTGAACTCCCAACCTCACAGGGTGGCTCATGTTGAAGTGAGGGCATAGAATGGTGTCCTATAAGCCAGCACAGGGATATGTGGGGACACTGTGATGCAGCTGGGGACACTGAGGTCCTAACTTCTGATGAGTTTTCTTTGCCAGTGGAAGAGGCCTCCCTATTCCCAGTGAAGTGGCATTGCATCAGGTATGTGGAAGTTTGTCAACAATGTATAACCTGGATTTAATCATGAGAAAATATCAGACAGACCAAAACAAGGAAATTTTACAAAATAACTGGCCAGTACTCTTTAAAGTGTCAAGGCCATGAAAGAAAACAAAAGCTAGGGAACTTGTACAAATTGTGGGAGACCAAGAAGACATGTCAACTAAATGCGATGTGGAATCCTGGATTGGAATCTCATCCAGAAAAATGCCGTAAGTGGGACAATTGATAACATTGGAATAAAGACCATAGATAAATTAATAGTACTAAATCAGTATTAGCTTCTTATTTTGTATAGTTTTACTGTGATTATGTAAGGTGTTAACACGTGGGGGAATCTGTGTGAAGGATATGTAGGAATTCTTTGTGCTGTTTGCAACTGTTTTACAAGCCTTAAGTTATCTCAAAAAGAAAAGTTGAAAAATAAGTAAATTCAAAACATTAAATTACACAAACATGCACTAAATAGTCAGTGAAGATGAAGGATACTGAGGAAGCAAATGTGAAAATATCCAGAATATTGACTAAGCCTCTGAAATCATACTAGGTTCAAAGCAAGCCATGGTCTCGGTGTGAAAAGCAAAATGGAAATAAGAAACTAGATGTAAAAAAAAAAATCACAAAACAGCATGAAGACCAATGCAAAATGACCATATTCAATCTTAAATATCAAAGGGATTCAGAGTAAAGAACTGATTGAAGGGTTTAGAAGTGAAGAAAAATGTGACTGTTAACAAGTGAAAGATTTTGATATATATGAGTGATTTTCTGTTAATTTCTGTTAATAAATTATAAATGTGTTTCTCTATAGATGCATATAGATATTATATATCTTCTAATAATATGCAGGTGGCTATAAATTATTAATAGAAATTTCTCTGCAGGAAAGGGTGGGTATAGGAGATTGTGCATGAATCAGAAAATTTTGCTGAAGAATTTGGGATGGTACTCCAAATAGAAAAAAATGATCAGCCCAGTGATCCACAAAGACTAAATGGAAAGAAGATGGAATAGTCTGCCATAATAATAATTATTAGTATAATTATGAATGACATAGCAGCAAAAATTTGATCATTTATTGAATGCCAACCACTATTAATCAAGGACTTTGCACATTAATTCATATAGCCTCACAACATATGAGGTAAATTTACTATTATTCCCATTTTAACAGAGGATGGTAAAATAAATGGCAAAAATGGGATTTGATTGCAAGCAGTTTGGCCTAGATGAAGCTTTTAACCACAAGATGACACTTCTTTGAATCTGCAGGAAAAGATTCGACTAAATAGATTAGTTTTCCCTTCTGGGAGATGAAGCTTCTAACTTCCAACACTATTATGCCTTAATATAAACAGTACCAGAAATAGGATCTTCCTGTCGCCAGGAGCTGATGGCAGGGAAGGGATGGTGAGAAGGCTCAGATCTTCGGGTGCAGAGCCCACATGGCCCATCCGCCCCTGAGGCTGGTGGCAGCTCCCCTAGTGGCAGGGCTCTGGGAGGGACCAGAGTGAACCATTCCTGTCATGCAGACACTCTGCCTTGTTCTCAAGATGGTCTCCTGCACGTGGAATGATTAGAAAATGGTCATTTGGGTTGAATTTGATTTGAACTGGGGATGTCAGGGCCTTGGGGCAGGTAACACTTGGTACCAAATTGGTAACTGGGAGGAGCAGTGGAGGACAATGGACAAATGCTCCTAAGTGTGAATTTAGATTTGAAAAACCTCCTCAACCAGTTCATACATTCTGTGTTCACAGAATATGGACTCCAACAGTCAGGACTCACTGAGGTTAATTGAATAGGAAAAGTAACATGATGAGAACATTTGAGAAATATTTGTTCTGGGAACAAAATTTGCAAATGAATTTAGAGCAGGGTTGACGCAAAAGCCTATGGAAGCCAAAGAGGTAATGGATTATAATTCAGTAAAACAGGCAGAGCTGTTGCTTTTGAAGAGGCTTTGTTTCCTTATTAAACACACAGACTATTCATTTCCACAAAGAAATATGCTCTCTCCAATTTTGCTTTTAAACACACAGCTCTTTCAGGCTATCTTTTGTTTTCCTGGCTTTGATGGAGAAACCTATGCACAGAGAAATAGTTCTCTCCTGTGGGACACTCAGCGATGTAAGAATTATGATAAATGAGGACTGACAAACCTAATAATCAGGGAGACATTAATAAAAGAGGGACTGGTTGGGAGGATGCGAAGCTGGAGAGCTCAGGCCCACCCACAGATGAGCACAGGCTCTGGGCCTGCAACTGGTTTTCCCCATGCAGAATGGGTGCCCAGCATTGTCAGACCTGCCAATCGTGCTAGAAAGGCTAAAATACCCACATTTTGTAGGAAATAACTTGACATTCTAATAATTACCTGAAGCTTTTCAAACTGTGTGCAGACTTCCTTCTTAAAACCCTCTCATCTTCTTCTTCCATGACACTTGCCCGAGTCTCCTCCGTCTGTACTGGTTCCTCAGCTCTTTTCCTGGTTCTTCCTCTTTTGCTCATCACCTAAAACAAGGGTCTCCTGGGTCCCCTTCTCTGCTCCGTGTCCTCTACCTGGGCAACCTCACCTGATCCCACGGCTTCCCACCACATGTGCCAGAGATGCCCACACTATATCCAGCCCTGACCTCTGCCTGACACTCCAGACTCTATCAACTTGACATCTCCAAACGGATGTCTAGTAGGAACCTCCAATTGTCACGGCCGAGAAGGAATTCTCCCCTGACCCACCCACACCCTCTCCTCCCCACCTCAGGAAACGGAACCACCATTCACCAAGATGTTCAAGACAGATTTTTAAAAAGCATTTTCTAGATATATGGTAACATTGTTTTGCTTCACATATTTGTTCCCTCTTCTTAGAGATCCTTTCAGCCCCTTCCCCACCCTTTTCACCAGGAAAATTCCTATTTGAGAATCAGCTCCAGAATCATTACCTACAGGCAGGGCTGATCAAATAATTTTCTGGGCCCAGTGTGAAATGAAAATGAGGGTGGGGAAGTCAATCTACCTGTCATAATATGGCTGCCCACCCCAACCCAAAGGCCTCTGCACAGGGACACACTTGGTACCTGAATAGAGGGTGGGAGAGCATCCCCCACTAACTGCCTACAAAACATGCCTGTGGTGCTGCCAGCACAGGGTGGGGACAATGGCTACCTCGCCCCACCCCAAGACACTATGGGGCACAGCCTGACCTTGACTCTCCTTGCCCAGAGCCCTGAGCTGTGCTTGGGTTGGGCGGCATGGCGGCATGCGGGCTTCCCCTCCCTGCGCTGCCCCTTGGCTCCAAGAAGGTGAGAATGAGCCGCTGAGAACCCCTCTTGGGGAGACAGAGAGGCAGCAGAAGGTGGGACTGCACCGAGCTGAGGCTCCAAGCTCCTGGCATATGCTCCACTGCCCCACTAGACTTCACTTACAAGACACACAATGATAAAACAACTAAGATTTTCAAAAATAGACCACAAAGCATTAAACCCCAAGTATGGACACTTCTAAGCATTGGGGCACTGAGCTACTGGTTGCATGTGCATGAAGCTGGTCCTGCCTCCCAGAAATTTTCCCTGCCCAGCCCCCAAAACAGAGCTAGTGGTCCCTGTCTGTGCACCCCGTGTACACTGTTTTCATCTATCATAATTTAGCACATTATGTTAATATTATCTATTTATATCTATGTTGCACAAAATAGCTTGTAAACTTCTTAAGGTTAAGGAATTTGGTTCAATCTTTACTTTTTTTTTTCCAGTATTGAAATTAAAATACAGTATTCTCAGTATTGAAATTGCTTCTCAATAGGCTTTTCATATGTATTTAAACAACTGGAAAAATACACTAACTGGCTGAGCTGGACCCAATTCACGCACCATCCCCACTAGGCCTGCCACCACCAGCACTATGGCTCCATCCCGTGCTTCAGAGCCAGCGCAGCCCCCGCAATGCATCCCACCCGATCCACAGCTTCACATCCCGGCTGCTATGGCCACTGCCACCATCACCAACCAGGGAGTTCCCATGTACAGGCCCAGCTCACAAGGTGAGAGCACCAGGTCTGACCACTTGCCAGACAGGATCCTTGGAGGCTCTGGCTTTCTCAGGGTAGCTGGGAAAGGCTGGGCAACACAGCTGGAAAGGTGGGAAAGTTTACAGCCTAAGGAGGCAGATTTTGACAATGAAAGACAAGAGACAGAAAGGAGTTAGCAGATATTTGTCATTCCTGCCTGTAATGGACTTTCTGAAATGCACTCCCTGGAAATGTCCCACATGACTGGGCGACCAGCTATGTTTGTCCCGAAGCCATGGCCAGCCTGGCAATACTCGGTGTAGTTTCTCTCCCTTCTTTCCTGAGCCTTCTTTCCCCCTTACTCTGGCTTTCCTGGGACAGCACCTCAAGAAAACACTAGCATAGAACCTATGCCCTCAGAAACCCAGCCTGAGACAATCGGTATCAGAAGGGGGTGGTAATAACAGCAGGCATGCTATAGCATCAGAATTACCAATGCTCTCACTTGTTGTTTGTCGGTATAAGGTGGAGGTTGAGACTTGGGATATCAAATTGCCACTACAATTGATCAATATGGGGGTAATTATAATTACAGGACTTCTGCAGTGGTTGGCTACTTGTGATGGCATTGAAATCCTTGATAGGTTTGGGGCAGCTAATTGTCATTTAAGGCATTCTGTGAAAGTCATAGATGATTGTAAGGCAGGTGCTAAGATCAGTTCATGAATACATCAAGCAGGGAGTAGAGCAACACTTGTGGGGGTAGGTCTTGAGGGGGTTAGGCCAAGGAAGTGGAACTTAAGACTGAACAGGAGAGAACTCATTGAAACACACAATTCATCCATAACTTGGAATTTAATGTGTAGCAAGTCTTAATTGCCTAATAAAATTTAATGTGTACCAGTCCAAGAGTAAGCTGGAATAACCCTTTAAAGCCTGGATTCACAATGGATCAGTAAATTGAGGTGGATTTGTTGGAACTTCCTTGGCAGAGTAATGAGGAAGGGGTCCGAAGGCTCAGGAAAAAGGATACACTCACACCCACCACCTGAGTATATCTCCAGGAGGGCTCAGGAGACACTCTCCTTACTGAGAAATGCACTGTTGATGGGGATGCCAACATCATTGAGAAACTCACTGTTGGCTCTCCTCTTCAGGCCAAGGCCGACAGTGGAAGATCCCGGCCTAGCACTGGGCTTTTCAGTATCAATGGGGATAATGGGGTTCTGGAAAGGCAGAGGTGGGGCCCATATAATTACCACACTAAGCAGTACGGCCAAAATGGCAATCAAGCTTCCTTGGTCCAAAGTGAATCTATTATTACCCGACTGATGAAGGTATTCCCAAAGGTAACAACCAACCAACCATGCAGAGCAGTGGTTTCAAGTCTGGTCCTAAGATCAGCAGCTTTAGCATTACCCAGGAACTTGCTTGAAATGAATTCTCACACCCTTTCCCAGATCCACTGACACAGAAATTCTGAGGATGTGGTCTAATGTTCTTCATGTTAATTAGCACTCTAGGTGATTTGCATGCATGCTAAAGTTTGAGCACCACTGAACTAGGAGTTTGTTTGATTTGTACAACCAAAAATAATCGAAATCTGGTGACCATAAGACTGATGTTAGACAATATAATGGAAATTTGCAATTTCTAGTTACTAGATCTAAGTTCACAGATCCAGCCACCACTGACTGAAGGGAAAGCTGGGTTTCACAGTGCCACCACAAGCCTGGCAAATTTGCCAGAGTAATTGTGCACTAAAGGAAAGGAAATACTCAGCCTTCTTGAGGATGGTCATAATGAAGTCACAGCTGACACTTGTATCAGGGAACCCAAAACGCTACCATGGTCCTCCAGTTGAAAATGGAGCCTTGTAGATACCAGACCGTGAATGATGTTTGGGCTCAAACCCATCTCACAATGGATCCAATAAATTCAAGGACCCATTCTGTAGCTATTTCTCTAGTCTCTAAATGTCTAAAGGGACAAATATACTTAGAAGTTGGCCTTCAGTTTCCTGACCTATGAATTAAGGGATATTATAATAAAGAGGTGAAATGACTCTTTCCTCCAGGCCAGGATAGTCAATCAGAAGCAACATCAACTCCCAGGAGGAAGCAGAGAAATTAGTACCAACAAAGACTTAAAAGACTTAAAAATGGTAATTCCTGTAGTATACCTAGTCATCTCACCTTATCTAGCCTCTGCAAAAAAAATCATATGGATCATGGTGGGTGCCAATAGTTTACTATAAACTTAGTGATATCCACAATGTTTCTGTTCTAGATATGACCTTCATTTGAATAATAGTAACTTCATTTGTGACTACTGTTTTGCTGAATGCTTTATTCCTGATTCTCATCAATAGAGAAGATCAAAAGCAGTTCACCTGTTCATTGCAAGGACAGCAGTAAATTTTCACTGTCTTTCCCTGGGTCTGTGTTAATTTTCCTGTTGTCTCTTATAGTCTACTCTCTAGTGATCTCAATCACCTTGATATTCCACAGTGCAATCATGCCAGCCAGCCTTCTATACTGATTGACATTTGACTAATTGGACTTAATAAGGAGAACAGGTAAAGTAATCTGAATGCCCTCATAAAACACATATTATGTCAGAAGGTAGGTGGTTAAGTCCTTGATGAATAAGGAGACTGCACCCTCAGTGAAATTTCTAGGCGTTCACTGGTCTGGAAAATGAAGGGACACCCCTTCTGAAGTAAAAGCCTGAGAACCTGACTATGGAACACCAAGTAATGGTCAGTTGGAGCTCCCCATCGTGAGCCTGGTGATAACAGAAACTCCCAGAATATTGAGAGGTATAGAAACAACTATTGTATGAAGGAAAAGGTATATTTAGGAAAATACTTAAGTAGTTCAGATGATGAAAAAAAAATGACTTGTTGGCCTAGGCCTTCCTTCCACCCACTTCTGTTGCACTGGTGTCACACCTATGGCCTCACGGGAAATTCCCAATAACCAACTGACTGAGAAGGAAAGCTCTTGAACCCAATTCTAAGACAGTTTGGTATGCTACATTGGGGTTCTATAGGAATGGATCACTGCCCCAACACAGCCCTTCTCAGGAGTGACTCTGAAAGAATAGGCAGAGCTTCAAGGAAGCTCTTGACAGCCAGGTAGATAGGATGATCTGTTTTCTGGTTTCAGCCAGCTTCTCTCCTTGGTTAATCCACTGCATCCACCATACGCTAGGAACAAAGCAGCCATGGTGGCAGACCCAGATCCCACACATGGATCCGAAAGCTGAGGCTCAAAGAACGAAGGGGGGGGAACTAGGACCAGCCTGTCTCAGCAACTCTCTCAATGACTCACTGGTAGAATTTGTACTTTCTGTCCTTGTCATCTTATATCTGCTGGGTTAGAGATTGTGATTCTCAGGAAGGCATTGCTTCCTAGAAACACACTGTTTCATTAAACTTGAAGCTGAATGACTTTGAACTCCTCGTGCCAGTGGATAGGAATTACTGTACTGACTGGTTGAATGGGCCCTTAAATCATGAGAAGCTAGGGTTGTTGCTATGCAATGGGGGCAAACATGAGTATATCTGGATTGTAGGACTCGCTGAGGCACCTTTTGGTGATTCTGTGCCCAATAATAGTTCTAAATGGACACTCACACTAACTATTACCTACCAGACAAAGGAAAATAACCAAGGGCTCACATCTACCAGAGATGAGGGACTCAACATGCTAGGCAGGCAACCTAGAGCAGCTGAAATGCTGAGAGAAATTAGAATGAGTGACAGGTGAGGGACTTGATGACCATCAGCTATGATCCTCGGACCAGCTGCAATCACGAAGCCTATAGCTTGCCTGCTACTTGACGCTACTCCAATGGTGGATACATATAATTATACTTTTGTCAAAACCCGTAGAATGTGCAACACCAAAAGTAAACCTTAATGTGAACTATGGACTTGGGGTGATAATGATGTGTCAATCAAAGTGGGTTCACTAATTATAATCAATGTACCCACTGTAGTGGATGATGTGGGTAGTGAAGGAAGCTGTGCCTGTAGATGTTGTGGGATGCCAGGGGGTGGATGGGATGAGAGCATATGAAAGCACGTGGGAGATCTGTGACTCCCGCTTAATTTTGCTGTAAACCTAAAACTTCTTTAAAAAATAAAGTTTATGAAGAAGCTGAAAGCTTTTCATCTAAGATCGGGAACAAGACAGGGATGCCCACTCTCTCCACTGTTATTCAATATAGTACTGGAGGTCCTAGCCACGGCAATCAGACAAAACAAAGACATACAAGGCATCCAGATTGGTAAAGAAGAAGTCAAATTGTCACTATTTGCAGATGACATGATATTGTACATAAAAAACCCTAAAGACTCCACACCAAAACTACTAGAACTAATATCTGAATTGAGCAAAGTTGCAGGATACAAAATTAACACACAGAAATAGGTTGCTTTCCTATACACTAACGATAAACTAACAGAAAGAGAAATCAGAAAAACAATTCCATTCACAATTGCATCAAAAAGAATAAAATAACTAGGAATAAACTTAACAAAGGAAGTGAAAGACCTGTACCCTGAAAACTACACGACATTCCTAAGAGAAATTAAAGAGGACACTAACAAATGGAAATGCATCCCATGCTCTTGGCTAGGAAGAATAAATATTGTCAAAATGGCTATACTACCCAAAGCAATCTACAAATTCAATGCAATCCCTATCAAACTACCAACAGCTTTCTTCAATGAACTCGAACAAATAATTCTAAAATTCATATGGCACCTATGGCACCACAAAAGACCCCGAATAGCCAAAGCAATCCTGAGAAGGAGGAATAAAACAGGGGGAATTATGCTCCTTGACTTCAAGCTCTACTACAAAGCCACAGTAATCAAGACAATTTGGTATTGGCACAAAAACAGACCCACAGACCAGTGGAACAGAATAGAAAATCCAAACATTAACCCAAACATATACAGTCAATTAATATTTGATAAAGGAGCCTTGGATATACACTGGGGAGATGACAGCCTCTTCAGCAGCTGGTGTTGGAAAAACTGGACAGCTACATGTAAGAGAATGAAATTGGACTACTGTCTGACCCCATACACAAAGGTAAACTCGAGGTGGATCAAGGACCTGAATGTAAGTCATGAAACTATAAAACTCTTAGAAACAAATATAGGCAAAAGCTCTTGGACATAAACATGAGCAACTTCTTCATGAACATATCTCCCCGAGCAAGGGAAACAAAAGCAAAAATGAACAAGTGGGACTATATGAAGCTGAAAAGCTTCTGTACAGCAGAGGACACCATCAGTAGAACAAAAAGACTTCCTACAGTATGGGAGAATATATTCATAAATGACGTATCCGATAAAGGGTTGACATCCAAAATATATAAAGAACTCACGCACCTCAACAAACAAAAAGCAAATAATCCAATTAAGAAATGGGCAGAGGACATGAATAGACACTTCTCCAAAGAAGAAATTCAGATGGCCAACAGGCACATGAAAAGATGCTCCACATCGCTAATCATCAGAGAAATGCAGATTAAAACCACAATGAGATATCACCTCACACCAATGAGGATGGCCAACATCCAAAACACAAACAACAACAAATGTTGGCGAGGATGTGGAGAAAAGGGAACCCTCCTACACTGCTGGTGGGACTGCAAATTAGTTCAACCATTGTGGAAAGCAGTATGGAGGTTCCTCAAAAAACTCAAAATAGAAATACCATTTGACCCAGGAATTCCACTCCTAGGAATTTACCCTAAGAATGCAGCAGCCCAGTTTGAAAAGACAGATGCACCCCTATGTTTATCGCAGCACTATTTACAATAGCCAAGAAATGGAAGCAACCTAAGTGTCCATCAGTAGATGAATGGATAAAGAAGATGTGGTACATATACACAATGGAATATTATTCAGCCATAAGAAGAAAACAAATCCTACCATTTGCAACAACATGGATGGAGCTAGAGGGTATTATGCTCAGTGAAATAAGTCAAGCTGAAAAAGACAAATACCAAATGATTTCACTCATATGTGGAGTATAAGAACTAAGGAAAAAAAAAAACTGAAGGAACAAAACAGCAGGAGACTCACAGAACCCGAGAACGGACAAATAGTTACCAAAGGGAAAGGGACTGGGGAGGATGGGTGGGAAGGGAGGGGTAAAAGGGAAGAAGGGACATTACGATTAGCAGATGTAATGTTCGGGGGGCACGGGGAGGGCTGTACAACCCAGAGAGGACAAGTAGTGACTCTATGGCATCTCACTAAGCTGATGGACAGTGACTGCAATGGGGTTGGGGGGGGAAAACCTGATGAAGGGGGTAGTGTAATCACCATAATATTACTCATTTAATTGTAGATTAATGATATCAAAATAAACTAAAAAATAAAAAATAAAAATAAAATAAAGTTTATGAATTTTTAAGTAGTGGGTTACTCAAGGATATCACATGTACAGCAACAAATGTAACCTTCTAGTCTTCTTTCCTTGTATTTTCAACTACCACATGTAATGTTTCTAATTGTCTGGACATTTGGAACAAAACCAGTATCTTAGCATCTCTACTAGCCAGTGGCTTCCTAAAGACAAGTCCCTATTGTTATAATCCTAGCACCCAGCTCAGTGCCTAGCCCAGGGTGGATGCTATTTATTGAAGTCTTCAGGAAAGGCAATTGTATGCAGGGGAAAGAGGACCCAAGTAGGAGTTGGGTTACCCTTACTTAGCATTTCCTAGCTCTCATGATCTTGGGGAAATCACATGTTCACTGAGATTCATTTTCGGACCTATGAAATTGAGATAACCTCACCCCTTCACAAAACTATTGTAAGGAGCAAATGAGATGTACTACATATAAAAGTATTTTTAAGTTGCAGAATGCTTAACAAAAATCAACTACTCTTACTCATAGTAAATGACTGAATAGATACTAAATTAAAAGGGAGAGAAAAGGTTGGGCTGGACTGAAACAGGGAAATGAGAGAATTAAAGGGAAGCAAAGAGAAACCAGTCATCACCATACAAATTTCCTGGAACAAGATTCTGTGTTCTTATTCCTTCTATGCACACCACAAACAGGTATCAGACACATGCTTTCTTTCAAATTTTCCCCAAGTTCTTTTATTCAATTTATCCAACGTTTACTGAATGCAAACAGGTACGAAGTTTTGAGCTAGGTGAAAGGCACGAGGCTTAACCCCTCAGAGAGGTCTAAGTCTAGTGGAAAAGGTAGTGAATGAACTGATTCAGCGGAGTGGAATTGGAGGCCCCCAAATGGAATTGGGTAATTCTTGATGGACTGGGTACAACCAAGGAAGAACAGATGACAATCAGAGGAGAGTTTCTAGAGGAAAGGAGCCGCTAGGGTACATCTCAGGAAATGTAGTGCGCAAGGGAGGAAAGGGCATATTCTAAGGCAGAGGAGACCAGGCTGTAGAAAGAGACAAGGGCACCAAATCAAAGATGACCTTGCGTGCAAGGCTATGGAAACTTATTCTGTAAGGGATGGGGATCACTAAGGGTGTTAAGTTGGAAAGATGGCTTGATCAGATTTACGTTAAGCAGCTTCACTTCTGTCCTCTGTGGACAGTGCTGCCGACCTAGGCGACTCTGTCAGTCACCTGCCACTGCTCGGCCTTGGAATATTCCACCCAGCCTCTATGAAAGGAGTCAAGTGAGAAATGTTGGAACTCCACAGAGCTTCCTCTTCACAGAGACTGGGGACTTCCTGAACTCTCTAGTTCTCAAAGGAATAAAAATTAGAAAGCTTGTTAATATCTCTTGCTTGAGATCTTACTCGCTGTGTGATTTCTTTGTGGCTGAGTCCCTGATCCATCCTCTTAACAAGTGAAACCCTGATCAGGAGTCTAATCTGAGCACAGAAAACTTACAGTAAAATTTAAGTTTTACTGCTTCCTCTGTGTTATTAGGCAATCCCAAATAGTAATCATGAAGTCGCTTTCTCTTCTCTTCCTAAATCCTATCAGTACAAGGGTACTGCACATATGGGTGACAGATATACATGGACACCTGGGGGGTTTTGATAACCCATCACTTGGTGCCAACCATTTAAGCTACTACTAGATCACTTTTGACATAGGGTTGACATCCAAATGTAAACTCCTGAAGATGTTTTTTTAAAGAATACAGATTCTGTCAAAAGGCAGCTAGGTTTTATCCCTTTGCAAATGAATTTCAACAACTTTCCGTCATGTCAATCTCTCTTAAAACAAGGATACTTTAAAAACAAGCCAAAGTCTAAGAATGCAACTTTGTGGGTTCAAAACCCCCAAGACAAAAAATGTGTCAGGCTCATGAAAGGGATGAAAATGTGTCCCTCCCCTTTCACCATTTTACTCCCACCCCAACCACATCTCAGTGCTTGTCCAAGGTGGGAAAGCCCCTCAACACTGGGGAAAAGTTCAGAGTTGGGAACTGAGAGTAACCAGTCTGATTGCTTTCCTCTGCACTCTTCCCCCCCACAATCAGAGCTTCGGGTAGTCTGATTTGCCAAACACAGCATCTTGCCTACCTTTCCACATGTCCACAGCTACCCCTACTCCCCAGGGAAGAATTATTTTCAACCAGCAATATCAACACCAAATGCAAAGAAACTCATTGCATTTGATTTCTCTTCAATTCACCTTACAAATATGGTCTTTAAAGCATAATGAAAACACTCAGAGACATAAATTATTGCTCAAAACTGTCCCTTATAGAAGTTCTCTCTTCTATTACAAAAGGATGAAAAGGAAACTCCTAGCACTCTGGGTCCCTCACTCAACAGTCATTATATGAGCTTCAGTTGAAAAAGAAAAAAGAAAAACACCAGTGTTAAAAAAAAATCTGCTTTAATTGTATTTCCATGAATTCCAAGAAGACCATCATTGCAGTTAATGTTACAAAAAAGCAAAGAGGGATAGCTGAACATGCAATTAAAAAATGGATTCACAGTGAAAATAATGTATGTTGGTACTAAAATAGTTACTCCCTGAAGGAAAAAGGTTTCTTCTATCTCTTCACTTGGATTTTATTATGCGAAAATATTTTTTTTTTCTTGAAAGCTTTGAGGAAAGTTTTCAATCTGTGCAACCACTGTCGTTAACATGGAAGTCCCTCATTGTGAAAGTCATTATCTGCAGTCTGTAATTTAATCAGAAAATTCAAAAGTACAACAAAGAGCTTGGCAACTATGTTCTTGTTACATACAAAGCCATTAGCAAAAATATGTAACAAAGTTTATGTGAAACAGTTTTGCCCTTATATACAGAAGTTTGCTTCATTCCTCATGCCCTCACAGCCTACTCTAAAATGAGAGGGTATAGAGGAGCGGCTATGAATCAATCTCCTTGGAACTCTCATTCCGGGTGGGGCATGGTGGAGAAATCTTAAAAGGTAATAAGGTACCTGGTTTAATCTTCTTCTAACTGAATTATAAAAATGCATCCGGGCTTCTCAATAAAGAAGAAAATTTAGAAAAGGTGACAATGGCTTTAAAATAAAGAATCCATCCCTTATCCTTTGTAAAGTCTCTTAATTAACTCAAGGGTTAGAGAGTATAAATGACTACATTTGTGACTGTGATCTGAGGACACACGGTAAAGAGCATCTTGGTGAAACATAGGTACACCACAACTCAAGCTGCTGAGAAGTTTCACATGTAGGGCATGCACATATTTCATACCAACCGAGTTTTCACCTCAGGGGAGAAAGGTCATCCAAATCTATATATAAACACATAAACAGGAAGGACACACGGAGTTCAAAGGGAGACCAAAATAAGTTTAAAAATACATTTTAAATCATGTCAAAGCCAAGGACCATATTTACTGAAGGCTGAAAACTGACAACTCTACAGAATACCTTGTAAACGTTGAAAATGTAGTTGTATATAATTTACAGTCTCAAAAGAAAATAAATTTCTGGTTTATCATCACTGCTTGGTTCTGTCTGCAAAACAGAAGTATCTGAACAAAACTGGTCAACATAGCTGGAGCGCAGGGCAGCACACGCCCCCTCGGGGAGGCCCCGACCCTCAAGGCCCCCGCCTTTGGTGCTCCTCAGATAGCCCGCGATGTACGAGCCGGTGGAGTGCCGGTTCCCCGCCGGCGGGGCTGCAGAGGGCTTGTTTCGGAGAACCACTCCTCCTACGTGGCTGGGGTTCACACTCTTTTGCTTGTTGGCTTCTTGCTTTTCCTTGGCACGACTGGCAATATTGCGCACTCTGCTCTGGCTTCTGGATGACAACTTTCTGACCAGAGCCCTGGGGAGTTGAGTGGCATCCTGCTTTGAATACAGCACTTGGCAGCTGTCTTCCTGGTCAAAGGACACCAGCTTCCGCAGCTGCTCAGTCAGGGCATCTTTAGGCTCTAGTGATTTCGTTTTTATAGTCGCACCCTTCTTGTCTCTAATGCCAGTTGTAATAAAACTCTTACTAATACACTGGTACTTGCTTTCAAAATTGCAGGCGATGTCCTCTGATGTTAGGTCCCCCAGACTTTTGGATTTACAAGGACTGGGCAGCTTCAGAGTAGGCAGAGGAGGATGTGTGGATGGCACAGGTGCAGGGGCATGCATGTCTGGAGCACTAGACAGGGGCACACAGGTCTGGTTCATTTTTGCATCTGAATTTGAGAAATTGTTATGAATAATACCAGCACCCTGAAAGACTAGACAAGAAATACTTTGATTTTTGACATCTTGAATATTGTTGAATACTTCAGAGACAGAAGGGTGGAGAGTCTCTTTACAGTAGCCATTTCTCAAACCTCTTTGAAAATGTTCCACCACATCCTGACTGTGTTTCAGTTTTAAAGGAGAAGTGAGGTGACTTATGCCCTCTCTCCTGTATTCATAGGTTGTTATAGACAGATTTTCTGAGTCTCCATCCATTTCTATGAGACTGCTCTCTCCAGAATTTAAGCAGAGAGTGGGGTCAGCGATTATACCTTCCGGTGTCAAGTCAGTGGACACGGCAGGGCTTTGATTCTTCACTGTCGCCCATTCGTTTCCATTCATGGGACTTTGTGGTAACCAGCAACGAGAAGTATTGGAGGACTGAGGCTGGTTGCTTTCCATGGCCCCTGTCTTGGCCTTACCAGAAAGGTTGTCCTCAGCTTTGGTTTTAGAGACAGGAGTGCAGGCAGTTGCACAAACAAATGTGCGTGATGAGCGTTTGGAGGTCTCAGGGCTCAAGAATGCAGTCAGCTCGGGAGATGAGCACAGGACGGATGACTTGGGTTTTTCCTTGGGAAAGCCAAGCTTGAAGGGCATTTCTGGGTCCAATGTGGGCAAGGGAGGATGGCCTGACATCACACTGGTGCCATGAAGATGAGAAACAACTGTGATGTCAACCTGGTCACTGGCCTCATCAAACTGGCCAATCAGTGCTGAGATGGAACTGCCCGGTTCATTCTCATTTGTTAAAGTAACATTGTCAATAAGATGGGAAATCTGACTCTCCTGCAGAATGGCAGTAGAATGCAAGTCAGGTATGTCGGAACAGAGTATAGAGACATCTGACAAAGAAAAGGATGTTGAAGCTCTGCCCTTACCCCAGTTGCCTTCCAGGTTTTTAATCTCCATATTGCTTTGAGAAAGGATGCTTCCTGTCAAGGTGCTTTTCCCTACCACAAAGCCCCCAGCATCCCCATTTTCCTTGGTTTTCACACCACACAGATCTTGCATTAGGTTAACTGCAGGATCAAGAGCTGAATGCTGCCTCAGAGACAGGGATTTGTTGGGGCTCTGGTGTTCCTGGCAACTTGACACATTTGATTTGACTCTCCCCCCATTAGGACCTGGCACTCCCAATTGTTCTCTTGTGATTGACATGCTGACAAAAGAAACAGCAGAGTCCACTTGGCTGGTATCTTTGTGGAGGAGAGCACTAGAGGAAGAGGATAACTTTTTGTTGAAATATGGAAAATGTTGGTCTCTTATACTTGCCTTCCCTTTTCTTCTGCCATCCTTATCTTCTGCTGAATGAAACAAACAACATTTATGAAGGACCTGCAAACACTCATGTTTGTCTTCAGACAGACAAATGGAAAATGTAAATCTGTTACATCGTGACAGAATATAATTATGGATTGCATAGGTTTGCAACAAAGTGTCTGTGTGATGAATAAATGGTAAAATATATTTATAGGAATTTCACTGAAGCTTTCCTTTGAATATCTATTACATCAGTTAACGATGTAATATTCATTGTCAAAAAAAGAATGTCAATGAGTTACCATACTTTTACAGTGAAGATTACCTTAAGTTGTTTCCTATTCAGATTTGTACTACACAGAAGCATGGCAATAAAAACAGAACAAGACAGCTCTGTTAAACAAAGTATTGTGGTACCTGTAAGCAAGACACTGTAAGCTTTCAAAGTTATACACATGTTAGTAAAAACAAATCATATTATTTTTAAAAACATTTTGGCAAAGGAGGTAATTTAACAAATTTATTTCTAAAACAAATTGGAAGTTGCAATAAGTGCATTAAAATATCAGTATCAGTTGACTTGGAGAAGGTTAAAATATTTAGTCACCGATTCTATGCCATTGCTAATATTTAATGTTTTGTTAGTTGTATTTTTGTTTTTAATACACAACTTTCACATGGTAGTCTCCCCTAAAAGAGGCAGAAAGTTATCAGATGCTAAGGCAAACTATAAAAACACCCTTCACAGTAATGGGGGCATCCCACCATGCTTAGCATAGTACTAGGGCAATATTAGGTGTTCAATTATTCTTGATGAGACTATTTTAATAGTCTTTTAATGCTTTCAGTCATGACATTCAAAAAAGAAGCATTTATTTAACTTACTATTTTTCTTAACTAAACAGTCATAAAAAATTTGATAAACCACTGTGGAAAGCAATATGGAGTTTCCTCAAAAAATGAAAAATAGAAATATCATTTGACCCAGGAATTCCACTCCTAGAAATTTACCCAAAGAAAACAAGTTCTCAGATTCAAAAAGACATATACAGCCCTATGTTTACTGCAGCACTATTTACAGTAGCCAAGATATAGAAGCAACCTAAGTGTCCATCAGTAAATGAATGGATAAAGAAGATGTGGTACATATACACAATGGAATACTATTCAGCCATAAGAAGAAAACAAATCCTACCATTTGCAACAACATGGATGGAACTAGAGGGTATTATACTCAGTGAAATAAGCCAGGTGGAGAAAAACAAGTATCAAATGATTTCCCTCATTTGTGGAGTGTAACAACAAAGCAAAACGGAAGGAACAAAACAACAGCAGACACACAGACTCTAAGAAAGGACTAGCAGTTACCAAAGGAAAATGTGGGTTGGGAGGGAGGGAGAAGGGGATTGAGGGGTATTATAATTGGTACACATGATGTTGGGGGGGTCACAAGGAAGACAGAGAAGACAAGTAGTGACTTTGTGGCATCTTACTACACTGATGGACAGCGACTGCAATGGAGTGTGGGGGGGACTTGATAATATGGGTGAATGTAGTAACCACAATGTTTTTCATGTAAAACCTTCATAAGAGTGTATATCAATGATACCTTAATAAGAATTTTTTTTAATTTGATAAGCACAAAAATTATAAAGAAATTAAAAATCCTATGATGTCACTCAGAGGTACCCACTGTATGCTTTTGTAGAGGGACAGAATTATATAGAGAATTTCATATTCCACACTTTCTTCATTCAGTTTTTTTCTACTTTCTACATTGACTATATTGCATGGCTATATATTACTCCATATTTACAAGTAAATAATATACTTATATAGCTATTTATTAAAGGGCAGAAAGAGACATCCCCTCAATATTGCTTTCCGGGTTAATAGGTTATCAATTTCTATTGAGTGTAGCTTTATTTCCTCCCAAAAATAGAGTTTTGAAATAAATTTTAAAAGCACACATTTCATCTCTGACATTGCTCTTAGCAAAATTTCCAACTTTTAAACTCCCTATTCTCTTTCAAATAAACCATTCAAAAATTGATTTGTCTCCCTAGAATATCTTACCATAAAAATCAATACAAGCAAATGGTGTTTGCGAGAAAAGAGATCATTGAAATTAGATCCTGTGATAAAAAGAGAATTTTGCTTAAGTAAGCAGGTACCATTATACTTGTCTGAGATTATTCTGATTTAATTAACACACATCTGTTGCAGAGGTGCCAAATGCACAGTTTGGGTGCTTAAATGACCAAGAATAGAGTGGGGAAAACAGTCTTCAAAGTAAGTTAAGAGCTCTTTGGTACCTTGCAAAAGCAGGCATCACTCTTTTATCAGGTTCTTGACATGAGTGAAGCATTATGCTCAGATCAAGAAAAAGATGGGCACGGCCTGGTCCCTGTGCTTGAGCTGCATCCATGCTTCCTTATCAGCCACCTTCAGGGACCAGGGCAATGAGGCCACAGCAGAACATCACCTAAGCTACCTCCTGAGGAAACGAAGATTTCTTAAGAAGAAAAGGTGGCTTGTTTTTAACAGCTGGCTTTTTCTCTTTCTCCATGACATTTCCAACTGTGGAAATGTGTCAGTATGGTAGGGAAAGAAACACAACTATATTCAACCTAAGAAAAATCAAAATTCTATTCAACCTCAGATCAAATAAATATTGTACCCACTTGGAAAACCAAGACCTCTCCTGTCCCTCTATTGTACCTCATCGGCCCATAGGCTCCGTGCCATGGCACCTGATGGTCTCCTAGCCCTCACTGTCAGTTTCAGATGACAACGTTATTTAAAGGTTTGAGGTGACTAGGAAATAGCTCTTCTACTACCCTCTTCCCAAAGTTTAAAATCTGGTCTAAAAGATAACATTAAAAACTATTTATTTTGCTGTATATTTTACTTTGACTGTAAAATGTCATAATGGTAACCTGGGACCAAAATGTAGCTTAAAAGGATTTATTCTTAGAGAAACTTAACAGCGTCTTACCTAGAGAGTTTTCTTTTCCATCAGTGTCTTTGGCAATGTCAGACACAGGTAGAGACAAAGCTCCCAGAAGATTTCTGTCCACAGGCATAGAGACAGGGCGCGCTTGCAGGCTCCGTGTAGTCCTCCGCAGGACGCCATCTGGATCTCTTGCAGCCTCAGACACAGAATCCTTTATCTCTACCATATCCTGGAAGCCCATTTTGCTCTTTTTCCTGCCTTTGGCCGGAGCACTGGCTGTGCGTCGCAGAATTCTATCTCCAATGGATCGTTTCCGAACATAATGGGAATTGTTTTCTGAAGAACCGCACCTGGGATGCTTGTTGAACAATCCCTTGAGACCTTGGAGCTGTCTATTCTGAAGACACAAAAGGACCACTGCAAGTTAAGCCAATGCCACTGTGTCAACAAGTGGCCTTTTAAATGACAGCTCCGTGAAAAATGGATGCAAAATGAAATTTTACAGCCATTCAAATGCATATTCAAACCAAGGAAACAGAAGCTCACAGCATGTTTGCACAACGTCATGCACGCCTCATCCACCTTACTTTGTGAGGAAGGCAGCCTTCCATTTTCACAACCAAGCTTTCCCAGCAGTTTCCTACCCAAAGAAGACAAGGTAGTAGGAAAAGTTTCCGCAGTTAATAGACCGTTACAAACTTTATCCACCCAAAGCAACAGATGTATGTTTCAAAGTGGTAAGCAGGGAAAATGGAGTGAGATGAGAGCTGCCATAACCATTTAAAAAGAAATATGTCAGGAAGAACAAAGCACCATGCTGAGAAACTACCTTTGTAGCTCCAAGAAAATGCAATATAGTATAACTGGGGTTGAGTATTAAAGGGCTCCACTGCAAGGGAAAAACAAAAGCACAGTGTGGGCTCATTCAAGAGGGTGGCACACGTGAAAACAGAAGAAAAATGCATCTGCTTCAATAAACCCTTTCTTCCACTCTTGGTGATTTTTAGTCACAGATTCTTCCATTGCTCAACTCACCACACTTCACTGTGGCTTACGCATCCCAGCCCAAACACACCTTAGAAGTAGTCAATAATATGACTTATAAATGGATATTTATTTAGGAGAGAGAAAAGAAGGCCTATGGAACACTTTCTTCTTCATATTTTAATTTATTTCTGGCTCAAGTTTTCAACAAATCTGAATTTGTTTTCCTCCAGCATGATAAATGCTAGAGACAGTAGTTACTTAAGCTGGGATTCCTAGAAATTAAAGGATCATTTTTTGATCATTTATATTTGCGTGCATTTAGGCCAGAGGAAAGATCTCAGCAAGTAGCACAAACAGAAACCTAGGAGTAAACACAAAGCCACAGAATAAAACATCTCTCAGAAACTAGGACCCTTAGCACCCCCCAGCCAACTGATGGGAGAATTAACATGTATCTCCTAATTCAGGCTGAATCAGTCTACTCCCTAGCGATTGGCTTGTAGTCATATTAAAATTTGCCAATATTTTTGCACATTTTAACACATGCCAGGCAGCTGTTTAGGGATAACATTCATTAATTTATGAGGTAGGTACTATTTTTACCCTACATTGACAGATAAGGAAACTAAGGCACTGCCGTCCTTCTGTAGGAGAAGCTCCAAACTATACAGACTTTTTAATAAAGAGCACTGAACATACCTGGGCCCTATTCAATGTTCTTACAGCCCCTCCAAATTACATCTGGCCCTGAAAATTCATTCTACTGTCTGAGTCCCCAGTTACTTGGCATGACCTAAGGACAGTATATTGATTTGTAAATGTCAAGGGAGTTCTGCAATGAAGAGAGTAGCATCAAGAAAGAACTAGAATACATTTTTGTGGTCACTGTCTTTTAAGTCTTGTGAGAGGCTTTATAGTCCTACATGAGTTTGAGTTCTTCAGTTAAATACAATGGCACCAAATGAGTGAATCCTGCTTAGAACTGGATCACATAAGCATCCTGATTAGTATATAACCATCAGACAGTTCACCAAACCTCTGAGATACATTTCCCACTGCAACCAGCTGGGTCTTAAGGATTTAAAATAAAATTCAATGTTTAGCTCTAACTACATTGTTTTAGCCAAACAAATGATTATCTAGAGAACAGCAGTTTTCTCTTATGCCCAGAAAAGCCTTAGATGGAAGAAACGAGTGCACATCCCTACACCGTGGAAGGAGCACCTGTGGAGGAGGACCCGATGGCAGGACAGCACAGCAGGCTTGCTGGCCTTCCCTAGTTTTCTGCTAAAGAGCAACTTGTCAAGATGTACATTCCTTTTATGTAATTAGTCAAAAAATAATTGGTTAAGGACCATACTATTGCTGTATGGGGCTTTAAGCCCTCTAATCTTTCTCACCTTTCCATAGATTTCATTGATTGTTATGTGGACAAATATGGATGCTTCTGTCAGTCCTTCCAAATAGACATGCCGGTAGCCTGATAAAAATACAGAAAGTAGTTTCCTTTTAGTCAATCTTGCATTCAGTTTTCCCATGGGTGCAACTGAATTAAGTACCTGACTTTATTATAATTCTTTAAATTTCGCAAAGCACATTAACACTCATATAACACATATCTTATATATCATATGCTATATATTGTGTATATTCTGTACCATGTTTTAAATCTTCCAAAGAAAACGGAATGGTCAGTATAGAGAGAAAAGGCCAGCCCATACCTACCAGGCACTAAGCTGCTGAAGGTCACAGTTCTTTGCCCAACAAAATCTCGTCCAATAGGATCATGGTCCCACACAAGGAACCGAACCAAAGCTATTTCTGGCATGTGCACTGTAAATGTCAGGGTTTCTTCCCACACAGGGTTAAATCCTCAGAGAAACAGAAAAAGAAAGATCAGAAAACCAAAGGGCGTGGCTAAAAAGCACTGGGTGCAACATCTGCAAAGCAGATGGTGAAAATCGCTTGCAACGGTTATTAAACTCATGGTGACTGCTGAACCATTCCAGGATGCCTTGCTGAACTAAAGCTTCAAATAACTGCTAGAAAATAACTGGCAAGAAAATTGCCTGTAAATGATTATATCAATTCTAATCATCTTGGATGCCAAACTGCGCTTTAGAGAATACTGTTTTAGACAATATTCAGAATGCTTCAATAAGCTCGGAAAGTATCTGTAATAGTGATCGAAGAACAATATTTTAGCAAAGACAAAGAATGACCCACCCCAGTAGAATCGTGCTTCTCACCCACCAAAGACCCTGCTGCTGTGTTAGTCACCAAGAAGCATTTTAGAAGGCGCTTGCAGGTTGGAAGGCTACTGCACATATATCATCCTATTTAATTCTTGCAGCAATTCTAAAAGTGGCAGGGCAGGGTTTTGCTTTTTTTTTAATTAAAAAAATATATATTACCGGCTTTCAAAAACATATAAATTTTAAAAGTTACACAAATAACACATGCTCTTCTTTAAAGTAGGAAATATAATTATTTATAACTCATTTTATAGTCCAGAAAATTGATGTTTAGAGAAACTAATGTGGCTGAGGTCATACAATTCATTACAGACCTAATTAGACTGTGCACTATTGATTTCCAGTGGCTTCATGAAACAAGAAGTGAAAGATATGAAAATTTTCACATAATATGTGAAAGATGATATATTTTTCATAGTTACTGAAAATAAATGAAAAGGTACATAATTCACTCAAATTCTGAAATGTAAAAATACATTTATGTTTCTTGCTAAAATTATCTGAGATAAAATAACCTTATAAACTAATAAAAGTTCAAGCACCCTATAAGTTAGTTTTTTCCTTTCTAAAATTAGAAAGGAAATAATATGCATACATTTGATTAAATGTATGCATTCAGGAAGCATCACCCACTTCACTCTATTAAATGCCTAAGCTAATGAAATAATTGTGGACTGTAAAACCATTGAGATGCCCCTCCTGAACAAGAGAAAAGATCATCTTTTTGCTGACTTAGTGATGACCTCTTGGTTACTTCGGAGACTAACAAAACTATTGAGCATTGGTAGGGAAATGCAGTATAGGAAATTTGCTTTCTTTAAGCATGTTATTTCCTAAATAAACTGGTTTATACTACTCTTGAACCCAAAAATCCCTTTCTTTAAACTAGCACTTAAAAAAACTACTCTTAAGGTCCACAAACCTCTAATTTCTCAAATGTTCTGAGGATTGTGATTTAAATTTATTTTAGAGTACTAATAGCTAGAGATTGAGAATAACCAGGTATGCAATAATGTTTGTCAAATGTATAAACAAACACAATTTTAGTAGACTACAGAGAAAAGGACATGAGGCTTGGGTAGAGAAAGCTTTTTTACATTGTGGCCAAAATGTAAGAACGCTGCCCATCTAGCATATATACATATTCCAGAAGTAAACTTGCCAAAGCAGGCTGCACTTGCCTTTATAATTTTGCATGCTCCAGAAAACAATGAGGAATCTCCAAGCCATGTAGGCTTCATGAATGAGGGATTTGAAGCATCTCATGTCATGAAAAGACACTATAAAAATATAATGGAGCCATTTTCCCAAGTGAAGTTTTAACCTAGTCCTTTAAAATATCACTCATTCTTTTCATTAGAAAAAAATTTGCTTCAAAAGCAAAAGTCATGAGAGCCTAGATTACAATATCCATCAAAACATACCATGACTGGAATTCCACAATTACCTAGTTTTTTGGGTTGAGAACATCTTAGGATAAACTCAGATGGCAATTATAGGTTTTAAAGATTTGTTTCTTTTCCATGTAGACACATTTTTCCTTTTCAGTGCGAATTTTATCTCTAGGTCATTCTCAGTAAAAGTAAACAGATTATCATCTTACCATTGTCATCTACTACACGGGTTTGATCTTTACAACAATCCACTGGTAATCCAATAATTTCAACTTCAACAAAAGGATCAATAATCTATGTAAATAAAGAGTATTATTACAACAATCCACTGGTAATCCAATAATTTCAACTTCAACAAAAGGATCAATAATCTATGTAAATAAAGAGTATTATTACAACTGATAGATTTCTACACATATGTTAATTAATTTGAAAATATTGGTCAAAATGTCCATATTTCAACAGCAACCTATTTTATGTGGTACTTACTAGGAAACAGTAACTGTAGCGAGTACAACAGATTCAAATATATGAAACAGAAATAAACGATTAAATTTTTGTTTGTCAATAGTTATTAATACTACAGAAACTTTATTTAAGGGACATATAACTCCAGTTTAAGATATATATCCAACAGAAGTGAAAGCTTTTGTCTACGCTCAGAGCAGCTGTATTCATGAGTCACACACTAGGAACAATCTAAGCGTCTATGATGAGTAGGATGGATGAACTGTGGAATATTTATTTAACGAATAGTACACAACAATGAAAAAGAACAAAGTTCTGTTACATAGATACAGTGTTGAGCAATTTAAATATAAAAGAGAATATACCATAAAGTCCATTTAAAGTCTGAGCACAGACAAAATTAATCTGTTGTGATATGGGTTGGTGTTTGATTTGGGTGGGCTGGGATTAATATTTACTGTAAGAATAGACAGAAAAATGACTCTAACTCCATGCACTATGTATTAATTACAAAGGTAAAGAGATCTACACAATGAAAAAATCTGGAAGAAATCCCCTTCTCTGAGTAGCATTATCGATCCCAGGACAAACTAACGTCATGTGGCTCCTGATATAATGCATGGAACCCTGCCCATGTTGTATTCCTACCAAATATATTTATTTTGATTTTAGTGATGGCAAAACAATCAGGTAAATTCAAACTGAAGGACATTCTGGAAACAACTGGCTTGGACAATTTTTTAAATGTCATTATGATGAAAACAAAACAAAAAAGTTGAAGAACTGTTTTGGAATTTAAAAGACAAAAGAGAAATGACAGCTCATAGCAATATGTGACCCATGATTATATCCTGAATCCAAAAAAAGAAGATACAAGAATAGTTTGGGGGAAACTGGGGAAAGTTGAATATAGAGTTTATATTAGTAATTTTATTACACCAATATTATATGTCATGAGTGTAATGATTGGTTATGCAGAATGTCCTTGTTTTTAAGACATAAATGCTAAAATATTTAGGGGTCAAGGGTCATGATGTCAATAACTTACTCTTAAATGACTGCAAAGAAAAGCAAACGTGTGTGTGTATAATTAATTTTTTAAGTGTGTTGTATTTGCTTTCTCTCTCTCATGTGTATATGCACATATATGTATGTGCACACATATATGTAGGTGTATAGATACATATACACACCTACATATACCAGAGAGAGAGAAAGCAAATGTAACAAAATTTAATAATTTTAACTGCTGAATCCAGGCACTGGAGATATGGTACTCATTTAACCATTCTTCCAATTTTTCTGAGGTTTAAATTTTTTTAAATAAAAAGTATGGCAGACATCAAAAAGAATAAAATACCTAGAAATAAACCTAACCAAGGAAGTGAAAGACCTATACACTGAAAACTACAAGACACTCTTAAGAGAAATTAAAGAGGACACTAATAAATGGAGATTCATCCTATGCTCTTGCCTAGGAAGAATTAATATTGTCAAAATGGCCATCCTGCCTAAAGCAATATACAGATTCAATGCAATCCCTATCAAAATACCAACAGCATTCTTCAATGAACTAGAGCAAATAGTTCTAAAATTCATATGGAACCACAAAAGACCCCGAATAGCCAAAGCTCTCCTGAGAAGGAAGTATAAAGCAGGGGGAATTATGCTCCCTGACTTCAAGCTCTACTACAAAGCCACAGTAAACAAGACAATTTGGTACTGGCACATAGACCCGTGGAACAGAATAGAGAGCCCAGATATAAACCCAAGCATATACGGTCAATTAATATATGATAAAGGAGCCATGGATATACAATGGGGAAATGACAGTTTCTTCAACAGCTGGTGTTGGCAAAACTGGACAGCTACATGTAAGAGAATGAAACTGGATTACTGTCTAACCCCGTACACAAACGTAAACTCAAAATGGATCAAAGACCTGAATGTAAGTCATGAAACCATAAAAGTCTTAGAAAAAAACAGGCAAAAATCTCTTGGACATAAACATGAGCGACTTCTTCATGAACATATCTCCCCAGGCAAGGGAAACAAAAAGCAAAAATGAACAAGTAGGACTATATCAAACTAAAAAGCTTCTGTACAGCAAAGGACACCATCAGTAGAACAAATAGACATCCTACAGTATAGGAGAATATATTCATAAATGACACATCCGATAAGGGGTTGACATCCAGAATATATAAAGAACTCATGCACCTCAACAAATAAAAAGCAAATAAGCCAATTAAAAAATGGGCAGAGGATCTGAACAGACACTTCTCCAAAGAAGAAATTCAGATGGCCAACAGGCACATGAAAAGATGCTCCACATCGCTAATTATCAGAGAAATGAAAATTAAAACCACAACGAGATATCACCTCACACCAGTTAGGATGGCCAACATCCAAAACACAAACAACAACAAATGTTGGCGAGGATGTGGAGAAAGGGGAACCCTCCTACACTGCTGGTGGGAATGTAAACTAGTTCAACTATTGGGGAAAGCAATATGGAGGTTCCTCAAAAAACTCAAAATAGAAATACCATTTGACCCAGGAATTCCCCTCCTAGGAATTTACCCTAAGAATGCAGCAGCCCATGTTCAAAAAGACAGATGCACCCCTATGTTTATCGCAGTACTATTTACAATAGCCAAGAAATGGAAGCAACCAAAGTGTCTATCAGCAGATGAATGGATAAAGAAGATGTGGTACATATACACAATGGAATATTATTCAGCCATAAGAAGAAAACAAATCCTACCATTTGCAACAACATGGATGGAGCTAGAGGGTATTATGCTCAGTGAAATAAGCTAAGTCGAAAAAGACAGGTATCAAATGATTTCACTCATATGTGGAACATAAGAACAAAGAAAAAAACTGAAGGAACAAAACAGCAGCAGACTCACAGAACCCAAGAACGGACTAATAGTTCCCAAAAAGAAAGGGACTGGGGAGGATGGTTGGGAAGGGAGGAATAAGGGGGAAAAAGGGGCATTACGATTAGCAGATGTAATGTTGGGGGGGCACGGGGAGGGCAGTACAACTCAGAGAAGACAAGTAGTGATTCTATAGCATCTCACTACGGTGATGGACAGTGAGTGTAATGGGGCTGGCAGGGGGGACCTGATGAAGGGGGTAGTTTAATAACCATAATATTGCACATGTAATTGTAGATTAATGATACCAAAATAAATTATGAAAAAAACAAAAAAAAGAAGAAAAGAAATCCTACCATTTGCAACAACATTTACAATATGGATGGAGCTAGAGGGTATTATGCTCAGTGAAATAAGCCAGGTGGAAAAAGACAAGTATCAAATGATTTCAGTCACATGTGGAGTATAAGAACGAAGAAAAAACTGAAGGAACAAAACAGCAGCAGACTCACAGAACCCAAGAATGGACTAACAGTTACCAAAGGGAAAGGGACTGGGGAGGATGGATGGGAAGGGAGGGATAAAGGTGGGAAAGGGGCATTACGATTCGCACACATAATGTAGCAGGGGTGGGGGACACGGGAAAGGCAGTATTTACAGAAAAGACAAGTAATGATTCTATAGCATCTGACTACGCTGATGGACAGTGACTATAATGGGGTATGTGGGGGGGACTTGATAATAGGGGGTCTAGTAACCATAATGTTGTTCAAGTGATTGTACATCAATGATACGAAAATTAAAAAAATAAAAATAAAAGTATGGGAGAAAAAAGAAAGTGAGTGTTCCTTTTTGAAGAAAATAAAGAGAAAAGGGAGAAGTAAAGGTAAACTTTCCAATACTGCCAAGACAGTTATTCCTGCTGTAGGAGAGAATGGAAACAGGGACACCAGCGAACTGGGAGGCCACTGCAGCAAGCCTGATAGGAGGTGCTGGCAGCTCAGGTTAGCTGGGCACAATAAAGATGGAAGAAATGGTCTCATCAGAAGCTCTTACTTTCTGTAGGACATGGTGCCATTCTTTGAAGATGAAAAAGAAAGAGATGAGACAAGTGTGTGAGAAGAGGGTTGGAAGTAGCCACTGTGGAGAGGGGGTCGAGGGCTAATACAGTGGGGCCAAACGGCAGCGCAGCATGAGGGCCAGTTGGAATTTGAGGCAAGGGGTTTATGGTGGGACCAGACCGCTGAGCCACATGGTTCCCCCATCAACACGCAAGATCTAGAAATGCTGTTTTAACAGGTGGGAGTGCAAGGGAATGCAGTGACGGACCCCTCCTGAGAGGAAGGACACGAACACAGGAGGGGCTGATGGGTAGGGGGAAAACAGGCCAAGCCAGCTGTTACGGGAATAATGGGATAAAAGCTCTGGAAAAAGGAGGCTGCGGCTAGAGAAGCAGACATTTAAAAATCCTGCCGCAGAGGTGCCGCAAGTGATGACGAGGGTCAGCATGTGGCCAGGATGCAGGTGGCTGCCGTGCAGAGATGAGGGTCGGAGGAGATGAGGACTGTCGATGGCAGATTAAGATGCTCAGCTTGCAGTGTTTCAGTTAATAATACAATTGTCCTCTGCACCTCAATTTTAGCATCACCAGCATCAGTCCCCAGTTGTGAACTGGAATGAATTAATTCATGCCTCCAAAACAGACGGTACATTGCACTACAGAAAGCTGTGTGGGGCTTTGCCAGTAAGTCAGTTAATATTTGAGGAGCTGAGGTCAGTGCTCGGTAACACACACACACACACACCACACACACACCACACACACACACACACACACACACACAAAATTCCTGAAGACATTTCAAAGGAAATGTAAACCCAGTAAAATAACCACATAATGAATCGCTTGGTCATACAAAGCTTACCTCGCCTCGGTCTCCAAACATGGAGTCTGGAGGTTTGGGGAGCTGCTGTCCACTGATCACTTTCAGGATGAGCTGCTTTTTGGGGTTGGCAGGAAGTGGATCACCAGAGAAAGGGTTGAAAGTACCTAAGCCAAGTAAAGTGGATGTCAAACTCTAAGGTTGCAACACACACCCTTTCAGCTGTAAAACACAAATACTACAACTGCTGAATTACTAGTGTTTCTTAGAGCAAAGAAATTATCACACAACTAACTACTGTGGTTTGCTTAAGGGCAACACCAGCTGGCATTTCCACACCATGGTTTTTGTTAGAACCCATGCCCCCAAAGGTCAGAGAAATGCACAAATTTAAGTCGAGTGTCTGTGTGATTATCAATCAAGGCAAGGGGAGAGAGGAATCATTTATTTGAATAATGTAGAGAATAGCCAATAGTATTGAGAAGGGGAACAGTTACATCAGATTCAAATAATTTTCTAACCTAAACTAGTTCAGGTATAGATGGCAAAGCAAAAAACATATATTTACAAAGCATACAACCCAGAAGGCCTATCTGTCAACAGTTTTTTGCCTGAATTGTTAAAAATCCCATTTGGAGAATTTTAATGAGCAGAACGAAAAGAATGTGTTTTTCTGATCTAACACTATATTATCTTTTCTTTCTTGTTAGCACTGTTTTATAATTGAACTACACTGACGAAAAAGGTTTGATGAAATTATTTCACGTAGTTATTTTAATTTTGCCAGCAGGTTTCAGACTCACACTCCCTGAGGGAGCTTCGCTTTTGTTTTTGTTTTTTTCTAAGGATAACTATAAAACTTTTTCTTCTTAGTTTGATCTCTAGTTCAGGATTTTTTTTTTATAAGAGTCCCTGAAAAATATGACTCAGGCCTTAGGAGGCAGTACAATTTTGTAAGTAATGTCCAGTGAATATCATGCTGGGGCCCTGGATTTCAGATAACATCCCATTGCTATCCTGTCCATCTTCATATGCATGACTTCATGAAAGAATTTTAAACATCGTGCTAAACAGTTGCGTGAAAGAGTTCTAATTTATATTCCAACACCTTAACCTATCTCTTTCGTAAAAATCAGGTTGCAAAATACTGGGACATCATACTTTCCAGAGAGTTCCTTCGACAGAGGGCCCCTGCACTCGGACCAATGACTGTGAAATTGACACACCTTTGCACATTTGCTGGGGTTTTAGGACGTAGCCACAGTTGCCGTTTGTCTTGAATTTGGCTCGATTTAACTGCATCATTCGCCCTTCAGACTGGTAGTTCAGTGCCACTATGCAAGTTCAAAGTTTGAGAGAATTAGGCAAGACAGCAGCACCGAGTCGAGACAGAGAACAGTTCCTTCTGGAGGCATACACACCTAGCTGGCAACCAGCATTCCAGTAGGGCAGGGGGTTGAGGTTACTGGAATCGATGCGGTAGGCAGAGGGGTAAATCCTCGTGAGCTGCTTTTGGTTGTAAATCATGAACTGCTCTGATTTCTGCTGAACCACGTGATGTGCTCTCGTTTCACTGAATGACAACACATTTCCTGTGGTTCCTGGCGGTTTTTAATAAAGAAAAAAGAAAAGTGAGAACTACATCCAAGGAAACATTAGTCACAAAAGACCTCATAATATGTTAGATTATACCCATAGTAAAGGGCAGAGCAAAAGACTGAATTTGAACAGAATAGAGGTAGCTCTTCACCAAGAAAGACCATAAAATCCCATCTTGTGACTCCTGCCATCTTGAGGCCCAGTCAGAGTTATGCATCCTGCTGGGATAACTGCTTATTTTGGGGTCCATGTTCTCTCAAGTGTTCAATCAGCTCTCTCATTCATGTCTATCTGGCTAGTATGAAGAGGGGAGGCAGGAAAGTTATTTTCTAGGTGCATGATTCTAACAGAACAGCTTTGCCAGATATAGACAGTTATGGATAAATAAAATTATCTATGTAACTTGTTCCTGATCATGGGGAGACATATGTTGAAGGCATTTATCTAAAAAGCACACATGTGAAACACATGATAACAGACAGCATTCAGGGTCCAGGAGAATAAAGAAAAAAAAAAAGCAATTCCAAAAGTCAAAAATTGAGGTTTAACATTAATTTGAATAGAATTATGGAACCAGTCAAATTCTGTTTGGGAGAAGGAATAATGATAGAGAAAGAGCGCAAATAGCACAAAAAAATGAAGTTTCAAAACAAGAACAATCAGCCACCGAGCCAGGTTTATAAACAATGGAAAAAACAAAGGGATGTAAAGTAACAGGAAACCTATATTCAAGTTTCTGCTTGGACCATTATTGGGAGGGGTCAGTCCAGGGCTGAAAGTTTGCAGGTCATGATGGAGTATACCTCCAAATATTTAATATTCTACCTTTTCTTCCAACCTCATCCTTTGTTCCACGTCTACAATGCCTCCCTCCTCCAACCCCTTCACCAAGCATCAACAGCCCACCCCAAAGATGAACACCCGTATGTCCTCTGGACCAGTTCGAAGAGGCCAGGCTTTTGGCCTAAAGACCAAGACTTTCCCAGAGCCCCATCCCATTCCAGTGTGTACTCTGACAAGGTGAGTGTGTCTGACCCAGACTGAGGGACACGGCCCATGAAACCAGCGAGTTGAACTATAATCTTGCTGGGCCAACTGGGCCTGAACTGTACCCAGACGGCATGTTTATTAGTGAAAATAGTCTCCCACGGCCCCTGCTATCCTCAGGGATGTATCCCCTCAGACAGTAAATGCTGGCCAAATAGCCAACAATTACTACACTCTAGAGTTGGACCTTGGAACAGCCATGAATACAAGTGGGAGGCAGAGAAATTAGAGAAGGAGTTTTTAATCTGATGAATTCCCTCATATAGATTCTTTCTTTACCATGTATATTTTATTGACATAAGTTATTAACATAGTTTATATATCTCAAGCATACTAAAAATTATCTTATTTTTTTCATGTTTTTAATGAGGAGTACTTTGAACATGAAGTAGAAAATACAGTCTTTTTTGACAAGCCACATTCAGATGCAGTAGCACTATAATCAGTCCCACTATTTTATTTTGTCTCTCCACTTAAATATGCACACCATGTTACAATTAAGATAACCCTGCTAATTAGGCACATATCAATTAGTCTATTAATAGAGTTGAGTTTCTCTGCATTAGGATAAACTATGCATTCATTATCTATTGCTCATTTTGTGGCTAAATATACATGCACGTGCACATGCACACACACACACACACACACACACACACACACACACACACACACACAGACCAAAACAACTGAAATTCAAGAGCTAAACAGTACTCAATATTATTGTCCATTAAGCTAAAAGGATTATGATCTCCAAAGGCATTTATTAGAAATTTTATTTCTCCAAATCAAATACACCTCTAAGTCCATAAACCACCTTGAGTTTATTTTTTAGCTCTTGGCAGTGATAAGAATACATTGTTCACTTACTGCAGACCCTACAGTTTCTATGTTCTCACATGTGAAATTAATTTAGATTTTTTATAATTGTCACCATTTGAAGAAAGAACCAAACACCAAAGGTGAGAAAATTTGCAGACAGAAAAAGATGCACTTGCAGAATGGGGAGAATAAAGAGATCTGAGGGAAGAATGTGGAAGTTTCTTGAAGACATAAGATTCATCACAATGTTTTTTTCCCTTTACTAAGATTTGTTGAGAAAATGGGATATTCTGATTTACATATCATTTCCACTAAAATTAAAATTAGATTGAAAAGCCAAACGAGCAGGTTATTTCTATCAGCATTCATTAATTGAACAAAAGTGAAATGAAAAAAGAGCGTAAAGGGGAAAACAGCAACTAGCAGAAAAGCCCAGGGTTAAAAAGGGCTGTGACTAGAATTTCTCAATATGGCAACTGACAGGTGAAAAATAGTAAAAGAGTCAGCACTTCTGAAATTTCTGCCTTTTTTGTTAAAACTTCACATTCTGCGGATTCGATTACTTTCATAAAAGTCAAAATTTCCAATGAGAAAATGTGGGCCTTTTCGAGGTGTTCCTTTAGCCAATTAAAATGTCTTCTTTCTTCTGGTCATTCACACTGGGAATGGCCCTCTGTGACCTGGCTATCAAACCAGGTCAGTCTCCACGGCTCAAGCTTTGGGGAAGAACTTGCTGTGATGTATTTGTCTTTGTGTAATAATAAAGTCCTCCCCTGCCCTGTAGGAAGCCCCTCTGACCTCTAGCCAATCAGGCAATCACAGTAATCAAAGAGCCCTCCCCTGGGAGCTAAGCTTTGTGCTGGCCAGCAGTTCCCTGACACTCAAGTAGGATTCTACACGGTTCTAGAAATGGGTGCTCGCTAACAAAGATTAAATAACACCTGACAAAGGAAGGTCAAGGATTTATCCAGAAGAGAAAGTTCAGTCCTTACCATCTTCTACAATGTCCTGGGCCGCCACGGAGTTCGTGTACACGACCAGATCAGAGAGCTCTCGGCACAGCTTCATGGTTTTCCTTCGGCGACCCAGCCTGTGAAATACACACCCAGGACTTGTGACGCTTTAGGGCTGGAAGAGGTTTGGGCTTTTGGTTATTCCACCCGCTATACCTGCTCCTCATGGGGCCAGGGTTACAACCCAAGCGTGAGTCCTAGTTCAGCAGTCCTTCACTCCAACACCCTACTCATGTGGTTTGGTTCACAGCTCAGCCACGAACCCGTCTCTCCTCATGTATTTGTGGGTTCTGCTGGGAAGGATTTGATTCCCAGAGAGGGAGTAAACACCAGCATTCACCAGGGATCTACTCTTGGCAGGAGGAGGCCCTAGACCAAAGGAATAGCAACACTGCATTGTGGGGCACAAGAATTATATGTCCACTGGGAAATACACCAGTATTTCCACAGTCATTATCTTTTTGAGGTATAATTACAAGGATTTCTATTTTCTTCTCCATGCTTTTTCTGTATTCCTCAACTTTCTTAAATATCCACTGCTTTGTTCTCATTTATAAACCACTACTAGGATCTCCTCTACAACTTTACAAATTCTACCACCATACTTCACCACAGGAAAGGGCTCCACAGACTATGACATTCTCCTCAACTTTTTCTCCTCTAGGAGAAATCTATCAAAACCTCTAATCCTTGCCAAAGAAGATACACAAATGGCCAATAAGAACATAAAAAAATGCTCATTATTAGTCATTGGGGAAATCAAATCAAAACTATAATGAGATTCCACTTCCCACCTAATAGGATGGTTATAACCAAAAAGGCAGGCAACTACTATATATTGGCAAAGATGAGGAGAAACCGGAACTTGCATACATTGCTGGGGAATATAAAATGGTACAACTGCTTTGCAAAAATAGTTTGGCAGTTCCTAAAAAAGTTAATCAGAGTTACCACATGACTCAGCCATTCCACTTTTAAATACATACCCAAGAGAAAGAAAAATATATATTCACATAAAAACTTATACATGAGTGTTCATAACAGCATTAATCACAATAACCAAAAAGTGAAAACTATCTAAATGTCCTTCAGCTAATGAATGGATGAATAAAACACAGTATATTCATATAATGAAATATTATTCAACAATAAAAAGGAATGAAATGCTGATACATGCTACAACATGGATGAATCTTGAAAATACTACACTAAGTGAAAAGAGCCAGACACAAAAGACCAAGTGTCGTATGAGTACATACATTTATATCCAAGGCCCAGAAAAGGCAAATCTACAGAGATAGAAAGTGGACTGGCTGGTGCCACAGACTGGAAGAGAGAGAGATGAGAGTGGCTGCTGAAAGTGGAGTTTCTCTTTGGTGTGATGAAAATGTTCTGGAATTAGTGGTAATACAGATGTATTCATTCAATGAGCATTTATTGAGAACCTACTGGTAATAATACAACAGTGAACAAATCAGACAAAAATCCTTACCCTAATGGTACTTATATATATTCAGTAAAATAACTAAGGCCAGATGAACCAAAATTTTGCCAAGAAAGGAGACATTAGCACAGACAGGAATAAAAAAATCAGTGGGAAGGAAGAGTGTATGTTCCTCCTTTATTATATAATCAGGAAATTCTATAGCCATTGGTGGAAATCTGGTTTTGAGAAGGCTAAGGATTATAAATCAATGTGAGGTCTTGCCTAGAAATTATAAATAAAACTCCAAGAAACTCCAAGATACATAGAAATTCTTCATAAAGTTTGCTTTTTTAAAATTTTATCCTGGAGGTGAATTAGTTCATTCATGTCCCAAAAGGACACCACCATAGATGCTTAGGCCTTGATAGCTAGTATGTGCAAATCTATAATTCACTCAAGAAGAGCAGCATGCAACATGATTTCATGTGATACCTGTAATGATGTCTTATTTGCTTATGTTAATATTATTGTGGCTTTCCAAGTAGAGAAAGACAAATACCATATGATTTCACTTACTTGTCGAATATAAAAACAAAACCAAACAAAATGAACAAAACAGCAGTAGACTCACAGACACTGAGAAGTGACTGGCAGTTACCATGTGGGAGGGGTTGGAGTGGGTGGGTGGGGAGGAGGATAAAGGGGTACAAAAATTTTCAATCATAATATAAGTTGGTCAGTCACAGGGATAGTAGGACAACATGGACAATATAGCCAATGATTCTGTAATATCTTCCTGTGTTGACAGATAGTAACCTCTTTAGTTGAGGTGAGGATTTAATAATATGGCTAACTGTGTTACCCATATGAGACACTGTTTTACACTTGAAACCAATATAAGATTGTATATCAATGATACTTCAATAAAAAAAGAGAAGATTATCATGGCTTTCCTAGAACACTGCCCTTTCCCTGTCTCTATGACTCAGAGTTGAGCCTTTCTCAAACTTATATTTGAGAGCGTTTAGAGCAGAAATCCACTGGAAGGCAGTCCTACTTCTCCTAGATCCTTGACTGTAACTATACCGAATTTTCTGTTCCCTAAGGGTAGGGACCACACACATCCCCTCTGCCCTTAGTTACTGTCTTATGTATGGATATTCTGTTGAAGTGAAGCTCAAATATATGATTTAATGGACCATTAAATGTCATCCATTCCTACAGGACCTCTATGCCTCTAACTTCATTTAATTTCAGTCTTTCAATAAAGGCACAGGGGTGCGTGTATGTGTTCACACACATACATGTGTTTATATGTCAATCTATGATACAACGTACATCCTATCACTGTGAGACTTGCTGTACATATAAACCACCAAAAAATCCTATATCAGATCATGTGTCACGATTTGGGTTCTGAAAATATGGTCATTTTACTCATCCCAAATTCTACTGATAGTAATAAAGAAAACAGCAGCTACTATTTCTGAGAGCTTAGCTAACTGGGGCAAGGCTTATCAGGCCAGGCAGGTCGATTCCTTTAATCCATACAATGCCCTGGAAACAGTCACAAATAAGGAACTTATCTTGCCCCAAGTTAAACTTGGAGGAACAAGAGTTTGAAGTCTGGCTGATTTCAGATCCCTGGTTCTTAACACATGCTTACTATCTGTCTTCTCCTTTCCCCTCCAATGAGGGCCCTCTCTATAGTTCATGCGGCTTCTCTCTCTTCTCTGAATACAGCTTGTACCTGACAACTGCTCCACCTAGCACTTATTAAGAGCTCACTCGGCGCCAGGCACAGCGTAAGCACCCTACGTGCATTATCATCTCACATCCAGTTGATTTTCACATGTCCCACTGGCCGAGCACTTTGCATGGGATCCAATTCTCTAGACGTGTACGACTTAAGCTGCCGAACTCGTGGGGATGGAGAGCCCCAGGAGTCTGGGCAAGAACCGTGGGATGCTTTCCTACCTGTACAGCTGGCCAGTCTCCTTGCCTGGATTCTGCTGTGTGTCCTCCTCATCATCGGTACTATAAGACTTACACCGTGATTTTGTAGTTTTCTGCTGGAAAAATCACAATAAACTTAACAAATTCACTGCATCAGGTGTATCTACTACCTACAGAGAATGGACTGGGCCTTACAATATTCACACGCATGGGCAAAACTTGCAGGAAAAATAAATTGACCAAATATTTTAGCTTGCCTCACCATAACAAGCATGCCTATAGCCATAATTATATTTAAATAATGAGGCATAACTGAGGGTTTTATGCCCTAACCCTGATTTATAGCCCGCATAAAAATGTAGTTCTTAGAAAGACTTTATTAGTCATACACTGAAGGCCTCTGTGATGAGTAGGGTCAAAGTTGTACTATCTATTTAAATGATTATAAGGGATAAAA